>VDFB02270651.1:541919592-541980602 GCA_007258455.2 Sequoia sempervirens | reverse complement strand
AACAACCAGATAGATAGAGAGAAAAGTAGAAAGGAAGTAAAGAGCACTTAAAGCACTACAAAACAGTGTTATGCTACTCAACCAAGTAATAGAGGAGAGGAGTGAAAGCTTACCACCTCCACCAAGAGTGCTCAAGGCTAAGGGGGGAGAAAATGAGAGGAACTCAAGCCTCTGCTGCAATGGTGTTTGTTCCACACTTGCTCTACTGAAGTGGTGGAGTGTTGATGTTGCTATTGTAAAGTGTAAAGTTTTTGGAGATTGAAGAGATGGTGAAGAAGCTGCTTAGAGCTTGTGGAGAAATTGTGAAGCTTGTGGATGAAGTCCAGAAGTGGTGAAGAGATGTGTAGAGGATGGAAGAAGATCTGAAGAGATGGTAGAAGATGAAATGCATATGGAAGGAGTGAATTTGAAGGGGAGATGAAGGAAACAACCATATTCGGGTCGGTCGGCCGAGGAGGGCGTTACAAATCAACCCCCAATGGGAAGTGTAACTCCTCTGCAGGCTCTAGACGCGGGAATCTGTCAAGGACGTAAGTGCGTCGCGCGGACATCTACGCGCCGCGCGGGCGTCCTCGATAGAAACGCCTCCACCGACGCTCAAAACAGGCACTAAGTGTGATGCAAGCAGCGGGCTTAAGTGGAATTAAGCCTTCGATCTTGGTTTTCTAAAGTGGATAAAGGCAAAAAGGGGATTTGCACATGGGGTACAAATTTTCTCTTATACACACCCTTTAATCGTTATCATCACACTACCTTAATTAAAGATAAAAATATCAATTATCTCAATGCTTATTAAGTAATTGTATCAAAGATTATGAATATTTAATGTTTATTTGATAATTTAAAAAAATATGTAAAATAGCGTTTTCCTACTTTGCAAATCATGGATCTTGTATCTCATTTATTTCTTGGGAATTTTTATTGGTAAATTAATATATTTTTTTATCGAACAAAACATAAATAACTACAATAAATTAAGGGTCTTATTAGGGTCCTTCCCTATAAATAAGTTTTTTTACAAAAACTTAAAATGTGAGTTTAGTTCATGCACCAAAAGATTACAAATTATATTGTTAAATTTTTATTATCTAGAGACAAAAAAGAGATTTGAGTCATCCCAAGTCAAAAATCTAGTAGATTGGCAAGAAAAATTCTAGGCATCCTTGCTTCCATCTAGCTATATTAATCACCACTAAAAAATAAATTGCTTTCAAATTGACACTACCTTACCACCCCCTTCCCTCATTTGTGACTATAGACCTTGAAGGACTAACCTTATCATCTTAAATCACTACAAACTCTTGTTCACTTTCTATAACCTAACCTTGTTTGTATTTTTGTTAGTAAGAAGCTTACAATTACTTCTTTTGTAGATTTTTAATTTTATATATTTTGTGTTGAACTATTTATTTATTTATTATGTTAAATTACATATGATGTTAGTAACAATACAATTTAATATATTTTAGATTAAATTAATTTACAAGCCTTAACTATATGATTCTAATATACATTGTGCATTATTTTTAATTAGAATAAATGATATACACAACTAGAGTTAGTTTTGTTTCTAACTCACCTTTATTTTTCTCTTCTATGATTGATAGTTTATCAAGTGTATATTTATGAATTATTATCCTTGAAATTATTGACATAATAAATAATTCCATTTCTAGTCTAATGAGAGTGTAAAGAAATAAATGCTTCTCACCCCCTTTATGTCCATATGAGTGATATAGATCTAAGTAATTAAATAGATAAAATTAGAAATGAACCAAATCTAAAAAATCAATTGAGCAAGTAAAGTAGTTGAAAAGGAATAAGGTTCTTATTTGTTTTTGTTGTGGTGGTGGTTTGACTTTCTCTTTGTTTGGTTAATGCATTATGATAGATGATCAAAATTAAGACTAAGAATATAGATCAGAGACCAAGGGGACGTAATAGACTTTGATGTAATTTATGTTGTTGTCATTAAGAGTGAATCATGCAACTTACTCCAAGATTGGGTTGCACCATGCATATTAGTCCATATGATGTCATTTTTTGAATTTGTTCACTTGCATTCTAAATTTATTTTTTGAATCACATTGAGCTTAGAAGCATAATGGGGCATGCTTCAATAAAAGAGGATGAATTTTTCATATTTTTTGGCAGCAGTCAAGCCCCTAGAGATGAACACATTATCATAGTCATGCCAAACAAGTGATGTAAGTGCAAAAGTTTAATAATCTATGACTTGATGAACTAGTGTAATGTAAATATCCAGCTTTAAAGTGTACTTGGGAATCATATTTTTGTTGCATGTGATTCAATGATTGCCATTTGATTCTAATGACCAAGGATATGTTTATAAGTACATGTCCATAGTCACTCAATTAGAAGTTTTTAGTGCACAAGTTGGAGAAATAACAACTAGTTTCTAGAAGGGCCAGATTTGGAGTATAAGATTTGAACTTTTAAGGTGGTGGACTTCTCCAAGTCATGTGGCCTAATGCACATATTAGGTCACTTCATGTGGTCCCTAGTTTAGGGTATCAAATGATCTAGGGATGTAGGTTGATTTAGATGAAGGTATTGTTAATGGAATTATGCATCAAATAGGTCAAATCGAGTGTTGCACTTATATGTATTTATGACATGCATGTAAATTAGCATAAAATATAGGTGTAAAAGTGCAAACTATTCCTTACACCCCCCCCACTTTTGTGTCCATGTGAATCTAAATGAATCATGCATACCAAAGTTGATGAAACACACACTTATATTGAGAGGAGGGGTGAATCAGTATGGACCAAAACTTGACATTTCACAACGTAAATAATCACATAGCAATATTACTTCAAACCTTAATTATCCATATCAAAACTATTTATGCAAGATGTAGCAATTAAGAACATGCACATGAGACACAATTTTACGTGGAAACCCTTACGGGAGAAAACCATTACACAATATTGCTTGTATTAATCTTCTTACAAAATTCATAGGCAACAGTTTGCACCGAACACTCCAATCCTCACCACTAAGCACCAACCTAGCAAGAGACACCAATCTCTCCCAATAAGAGGCTCCAACCTCCACAAAACAATATAGTAATTTTATATCTAACTTCTTGGGTCTGCCGTCTTAACTACTTACACATCTGTCATACATCCACTCATAAATCTGCAATATAGTCTTCAATAATTCTGCTCATAAACATGACATGATCTTGCTTTAATTTTTCTTTTCTTCTCACAAAATTACTACTATAAATCTTCTCACATATGTCTCATAGATATGCTCAAATAGCTTTTAATTTCTGCTCTTCATGTAAATAATATTCCTTAAAATTGATTGCATTTGAAACCTCACAACCTTTTATTTATGCATGTATTCATGACTCTTCACCCAAGAGGGGTGACTCTCCAAAGGGGGTCGACCCAACATTATTTAATAATAATTTATTTTATTTTATTTTAAATTTCATTTGCTAATGTGGGTGCACCACTCTAGGGTCATCCCACTTTGGAAGACCCTCAAATTTTTTATTTAATTTTAATTACATAACCCCAAGTTTGGGGCAACACCAAGAGGGGTCGTCCCAATTTTGTTATTATTTTTATTTATTTAACATCCCTTCAACAGGACTCTAGACATGGGTCGACCTTTGACATCAATGACAACAATATTTCTAACAAAAGTATATATGTAATAAAAAGTAAACATGCATGAAAGGATGAAGAGAAAAAAATGTTCTCTTCATCCTAATTATGGATCACTAAGTGTGATTTGAAATGTTGATACAAAAAATATGTACAATATCAATTAGAAACATAAAAATACAATTACATGGACTACACATGGACTACAAAAATATTATCTTTAATCATGAAAGAACTCTAATATTGAATCTTTGGGTGATATCTCACTATCATTATGTATGTGTAAACACATACATCATCATTCATACTTACACACACACACACACTTTTCATTGGTTGTATATGCATCAAGTGTTAGTGCTAAAATCCATAATTACCATTCAATTCATGCAAGACATGTGAAACAAAACTATAATAAAATGTAAAAGCAATATGCCATGACACATAAGGTGATATGGAGTTGGAACCACTTGGTCCTCAAAAAGTATACACATGATAGTGTAAATGATGCTTAAAAGGTGATGCAGAGTTGGAATTGGTGAGGTTTCCATAAGTATGCATATAACAATTGATGTAAGAGGGATCATGGCACACAAGGCAATGTGGAGGTAGAGCCATTGTGGTAATTGCACACGCACTCCATTGCACTCTTAACTATGAAAGCCTCTAATGTAAACATCTTTACACTTAATCAAATAATTATATAACTAAATTTAGATCATTTAAATATCCTCCTCATTATTCAAATAATAATCATATTCACAGTCATGACTCAATATAAAAAATGTTTTGATTGTGCTTTATTCAATTCAACATTTACCAATATTTGTTGTTAATATTTGAATCCCACATTATTTTGATCTACTAATATCTGTGACCAACAATTTGAATTATTGAGTATGGTATTATTTGAGATCTCCAAAACATTACTTTGATTGGAAGATTATAAGATTGCCTAAGAAATTGTGATAATTTTAACTTCTCTCATTTTTTGCACTTATTCTCAATAGGTTCTAAAATCGTAAAGGGATATTCACCAAACCAACCATTGACATAAATTTGAACATCATTAGTATAAGCACATACTTCATTAATAATTTTGACTTGGTCATTTAGAAGGAAAGGAAAATCTCTACGGGGAGTTTGTGAAGGGTTGGGAACCCCTAATCTAATGCAACATTTCATTACTTCAATGAAATGACCCATGGACATTCTGATAGCCATCTTATTTTTAAATATGGTAGAGCGATAACAATCGTATTTGTCAAAGGTACTCACCCTTGTTTCACATTTTTCATACTCTAGTTGTTTCACATTATATAAAAGCACTAAAGGGCTATTTATTGCACTTGGTGTGTTATAAAATACCCCAAGAAATTCATTTCCACCTCACAAGGCAAATAGGAGCAACTCTTGCACTACAACTTGCCAACAAGATCATGCAAATTTTGAACTAATGCTTCATGACATTGCAAATTGCTCTTTGACTAATCTAAAATGAAATGGCCGAACTATGCTCCTCTAATGACCTATAAATATCACTAGTACCCATTACGATGAAACAAAAAAAGTAAAGAGAAAAACTACACATTTTAAGAATAATTCAACTTGTGTATAGGCAATAGTTGTGCTTATTTGAAAAGTTAAACAACTTTTGAGCTAAAAATTGCCTATTAAAAGAGTTATATTGTTTCATTTGATATAAAATTTCTTGTTTTGCTTAAAAAATGCATAGTCAACAAAGTTTGTTGCCTCATAAAGCACACACCTCTCAACAAGACTTCTTCTTCGTGATTCTATAGTCATTATAATAAAAAATTTAATGAACAAACCTTAAAACAAGGTTTGATAACTCTTAATGGTAACTAACATTATGATACAATTATACAATAAGCTAAGCTAACAAACTTTTTAACTATCACCAAATAATAATATCACAAACAAAGATTAACACCAATCAAACATTCATTACAAAAAATTAATATATGACAAATAACTAATCAAATTGATGCAAGAGAAAAATGACAGCATCTTGAATACAATTTTGTAATTTTACACAATAGTCAAAACCAATTTAAATAATATTACTTAATTTACATAAAAATGTGCTATAATATTTGTAAGAGTGCAAAAATTTGCTAAAGCTCTATTTAGACATCCACTTCAACTAAAAATTAACGATGTTGAAACTATTAATAAGAATGATATGTTCAAGAAAATAAAAAATATAATTTACTAAACATATTAAATGAAAAATAAATGGGAAATCAATCCATAGTGCTAGAAAGAGAGAAAGCTGCGCTAAAATATTTGTGAACGTCTCTGCAGTTTATAAGGCGAATTTAATCCTTTGTAGGACGTTTATGCTGGGCAGATTCATTCAGTTTGTAAAGTTCTTTTAGGCTCTTGTAACTATTTTAGTTTTTCTTCTTCTTTGAATAGTTCATTTTGAACTGCATTATTCTTTATGTAATTATGGCTTTATTTAATACAAAACAAAAACCAAAAATATTCGGAAAGCACAAACTCCCACACAAAACTACCTTAAATATCTACTCTTTAAGTCATTAAAGGGTGGATTTTTGCAATAGAGGTGAACCCTTTACAGTTGGCCATTTGTTAAATGGTACTTGATTGTCATTCGATTTTCTTTGAAAGTTAACTTTGTTTTTTTCAGTTTTCAATACTTGGATTCTCCAAGTCATGATCCACTTTCTTTATAATCTGTTTGCCCACTCCTTTTCTCTATCAACATGTGATGATATTAAAACTTGAGACTATGAATGTCCAATGAATCTGGAGACTAACCCCTGCTCCTCTACGACTAAAACTTGAGACAATTATAGACCAAGTTTCAGGAAAACGAAAGGCCAATTGGTCAAGAACTCTATTATATATTGATGAACCAAATTCTTATGTTCGTTTTGCTTCATCTTTAGTAAACCTTGCAGATCTTTTGCAAAATAAACTAAATTTGGATTCTGCAAAATTAATGTTGTGGGATGGCATGCTGGCTGAATCATCATTTATAAATTGTTTCATTCTATTCTTTTACTTAAAAGATAAAGTAGCGGGCATGTATAGGGGCCCATCTTTGAAATATAAGTTGCAATATGTCTTGTAAAAGGGTCAACAACCAAATATTCTAATGTAAATAAAAGGGTAACACCCAATTCCATAACAATATATTAATATTTTTTTTATGGTTTATTAAAAATTTAACATTCAATTTTACAACAATATATTAGCACACATTTTATATTTTAATGTTTTATTAAAAATATAACATTTAGTTTTATAATAACTATCACATACATAATTTGAAGTAAAATCATCTTTACATTTTCTTGAGTTGGTATATGAAAGAACTAAAAGATTCACAATTTCTTTTCTATTTAGTTTTGAACTTCCTAATTGTTATGTTTCTAAATGAAGGGAGCTCTAGGGTAAAAGTACAAAGGTATGTCACACTTTCAATCAACAAATAGTTTCAAACGAAACACTTTTGCCTAAATGGTTTTAGGTGAATTTTTTTGACTTGGAACAATGGCATATATAGTTTTGGGTGACACCCTTTAACCTGAGACTATAAAATAAAAAATTTTCACTAGAAATTTGAATCAAAGTTAGATTTTTGTGTAAGGTTTCGAATGGACCTTTCAATCGAAAGGGTTTTGGTCAAAACCTTTTCACTTGAAATTGTGTATGTGAGTACATATATGGCAGCTTAACCTTCTTTTGAGGCAAATTCAAAAAACACTTCAACTTGAACTATGAATTTTTTCAACTAGTGGTACTTCCATGAAAATCTAAAAATACTTTTTCTAGGAGTTTGGAGTCTAGAATCCAAAATTATTTTATTTTTTGATGTTTTGATTAGTTTTATTATGATTTTCTTAAAATTTATTGTAAGTAGGTTTTTATAATCAAATATAAGATTTATTGTAAGTTTAAAAAACTAAAACATTTATTTAAAAAAAATATATATGGTGCACTAGAAGAGAGAATCTTCTCTAAGAGGGTATAATTGTTTTTCAAGAAACATAAAAAAAAGAAAAGAAAAGAAGTTGACGTCACATGATTTAACTATGATGTTTTGAGTAAGTTTGACTTTAAACAATTGTAGAAAAAAATATTCACCAAAAACTTTTTTTTTCCATGCACTAAATTTTCAATTAACCTATTTGAAAAAAATATTTTGATTTTTTTTACATCCCAACAACCTCACTTTTTTATGAAATTTTTAGCACTTCATTTATTTGGTTCTTAATTTCATAAAAAATATATCCAACTATTTTAAAAAAATTAAAAAATATAAACATAAACTATATTAAGAGTTCTACATTTCATTAGTTTACATCATTTTAAATTTAAAACATAAATATCACTTTTAGATAGTCAAAGTTGAAAATTTGTATTTGTGTTGGTCATTTCCTATATAAAAGCATGACATAGATATGCACTTTTACCCTTTATCCCTTGTCGTTTTGCCTCTTTCACATTTCTCCCATTCACATCATTAGAACCTTCGTCTCCTTACATCCCAACTCACTTGATAGCCCATTTGTAGTGACCTAAATATTTTTCATATTTTTATTCTCTCCATCCTCTAGGCTATTCAACTATGTTAATAGTGAACAACCAATTATCTAGTGTCAAGGAATTGCCCCCTTCCACCATGTAGAGCACCTAGATGGCCTTTTCTTTTCATATATTCATCAATCTTATGCCATACCTTAAACAATTCAAACAACATTTTTTTTTTATAGTCTATCTATTGCTTCTAAATATCATTTCCTACTTTTAGGTCAATTTTTGTAGGCAGGCTATTAGTTAGATCCATTTCAACAAGTATCTATGTTGTAGCTATAAAAACATGTCCATGGGTCTTAGGAGTTATGGGAATAAAATTTACTAAAGAATTGCCTACACTTTTCAAAGTTGAAGACAACCTAAAATGGAGAGGGAGGTTCAAAAGTCTTACCTAGATTGGATAAACCCTAAAGTTTTTCAAGAAAAGGTAAAAACCTAGAAACCATGTCTTTAGAGACAAATAAGAGAATCCCAAAACCATGGTCCCATCTCAAGTATCTTATTTCCATCCTCAAACAAGTCATATACTACTACAAAGAATCTTCAAGCATAAGGGTGTCTCACCACATGAGCTACTAGGAAAGGTTGTCATGCCTATTGTATTCATTTATTTAGATCAAGCCAAGTAGGTTCTAGGAGAGAAATGAATATCCTTATGAGCCCCATCACCATATAATGCTCCATCCTTTCATGCACCTCCTCCCCCAATTCTAAAATGAGCATCTTTGTTGCTTTGACTTTGCTATGCTTTGTTATCTTTTCTAAACCCTAATGTAACCATTGAGCCTTATTCCCCCCTTATCTATCTTTTTCTTACTCATAATATTTTTATAAGAAAGACCTTTCAAAACCTGTTTTGCAACTATCTCTTTGGATGATAGCTTTGACTTAGATTTTCCCCTTTTGCCATTAGGTTTGTTGGGCATAATCGACTCCACTTTGCCTCCAATAGTGCTATCTCTTGTTTGTCCTACAATTTCTCATTCTATTTGTGCTAAGTGAACTCCTCTCTTTTTTTTTGGTAACCCAGGGGTGTCCCCGCGACTCAACCTATCGTGTTCCCTATATGACGTGAGTTGAGGCAAGACTAGTCCCCTAGGGATGCACACAATAGCTCACAAACCATGTGCATCAAGTAATCCTAGGCCTTGGAGTCGAACTTGGAACTTGTGGGGGGCAAACCCACAACCCAAGCCAACTCTGCTACTCGTACGGGCTCAAGTGAACTCCTCTCTTTTTACATACCTATCACTAGACCCATTTCAACAAGAATCCAGACTATAGTTGTAAGCATATGTCCATAGGTCTTAGGAGATATTGAAATAACTCTTCTTAAATAATCACCTATATTTTTCTAGGCTAAAAATAACAAAAAATGGAGGGGGAGGTTTATAAGTCTTACCCCAATTGGAGAAACCCTAAAGTTTTTCAAAAATCCTTAAAACCTCGAAACCATGGCTTTAGATGTAAAAAAGGAGGATCCTAAAACCATGGTCCCATCTCTAGTATCTTATTTCCATCCTCCAACAAATCATAAGCTACTACAAAAAGGCCTTGAGCATAATGGTTGCTAGGAAATGCTGCCATGCTTGTTATATCCATTTATTTAGATAAAGTAAAACAATCTAAAGAGAAATAACTCACCATCTAAGTCCCATCACCATCTAATGCTACATTTCTTTGTGTACCTCTTCCCCTAGTTCCAAAATGAACATCTTTACTACTTCGACTATGCTATGCTTTGTTCTCTTTTCTAAACCCAAATATAATTGCTGAGCCTTATTATCTCCCTTATCTATCCTTTTCTTGCTCACAATCTCTCTATAAGAAAGCCCTTTCACTACCTTTTTTTATAGCTATTTATTTGGATGATAATTTTGGCTTATATTTTTCTATTAGATTTGTTGGGTCTAATCGACTTCACTTTGTTATTGTTTGTCCTAAGATTTCTCTTTGTGCTAAGAAAATCCATATATCAATCCTTCTTCCTTGTTGCATTCTTTGACCACAATATATTAATGCCAATAACATACATTGCAATTATACACCTGTTATCAAATTTGTTTTATAATTACTTTCCATCTCCCCATTGTCTAAAACACTTAAAAAAAACAACAAAAACCATTAATAAGAAAGTTATGATGATAATTAACAATCGACCATATTAAACGTTTGAATTTTACTAATTCTGCATAACATACACCCGCGTCAAAATACTTAAAAACTACACAACGTAGGGAATGAGACGGGAAAGCTGAACGATAACTTCTTGCCCATGGCCAAATAGTTAGTAAATGTTGGCGTGTTCGTTAAAGTAGTGCAAATTTCCTAACTTTGGAAGGTGCGGATTCAATCGATAGAGCTCGGATTGCATACACCGTCCAGTGCAAAGTTTGTGACAGGAAATTTGTGCTACTTTAGGCAACTGTCATGAACTAAATCTAACTAGTACATCCGTAGATGCATATCATTTATTAGTGTAAAACATACCAATCAATTAATTAAAACAACTGATTTAGACTCATAAAGCAACGCAACTGGGTAAACACATAAATAAATCAGCCGATAAAAAGAAAAGTAAAGAAGTTGATCATAAACACCTTTAGAACTTTCCGCTCGCTCACAGTCGCGCTCAAACAGAATTTCTTTGTACTGTACCCAGAGTCATCTAAGCGCGTGAAGCAATCTCCGACCTTGTTCTACCACCATATTTTGGTTTCAATTGTTAGAGGGAAAAAGAGAGGTTTGTTGTTTTCGAAAAGAGTCCATATATGGGAATCACAAGGGTTTAAATTCCGTAGGACCTGATCGGAAGCATCTGACTACCCATACTCAGATCTCTTTGTGTTTTATGTTAAATTTTCTGAGGGGTTTTGAGGATTTTGAGTTTGAAGAAAGAATGATGCAAAGACATATGCTTATTGGGTATATTTAAATTCTTATTTAAGAAAATGAATTCGAAGGAAATTCGTGTCCCATACAGACATTTGGAGCAAGAGGCGCATATTGAATTGTCTGCTATTTCTGTTTCTCCGGAATCGAACTCAACACCGGAGAATGGGCAAGCGACCGGATCTGAGAGTAATACGAAGAATACTTACGGATTAAGAATATTGATTTTGGGTTCTATAATTGCCGCAGGTGTACAGTTCGGATGGGCTTTACAGCTGTCTCTTTTGACGCCTTACATTCAGGTCAGTTCCGGGTGAATCTCGTCATGATAGGCCCGGTTTACAGTAGATTCCATTTTTCTCTTTGATTGAATCCTCTCAGTGAAACCCATTTATGTGAAGATCTGCATTGGAGACAATTTGATTTATTGCTTTGAGATCCTCATGATCACTTAGTACTGTTTTATCTGTTGAGTTTTGGAATTTGTGATCGAGGTCACCAATCTCTCTTTCATTGTAATTCTTACTGATTTAAGACTCCAATGAAACTTAGATAGCATAGGGACAGTGCTAAGCCAAACAGTGTGCATGGTACGTTGGGGTTAATTTTTTCGCAAGCAGAAAAGAGGAAAGTTTCATTGCTAAGCCATTGTTTGTCACCTCAGCTATATCTCATGATAGATTGGGGATTAAATCCTTCAAATCCCGAAGCAAGCAGTGGTTCTAAAATACACCGAATGTTTTCTGTAAAATCTAAACCCAATTAAGAAACTTTATAATGTCAAACAGGAAGCACATGCATATAGTCCAAATTTTGTACTCCTGATCTAGGCAAAACTTGGTTTATTGCCAAGCCTGGTAATGAGTTGGAAACCTAACGAGTAAAAAGTTAGAAAAAAATACACTAGGTAAAAAGCAAAAAGGTCCTCTTGTTCCTTAAGCGGAGTGTGACGCTCCAATTTGGTGTGGTAGTTAGTCTGTGAACTATAAAATCACCTTTGTTTTTACTTTTAAAGATGTATCGTGTATGAATAACACAACTATAATTAAATTTGACAACGTATATATATTCGTCATCATCAGCACTGTAATTTGCAGAAGTAGCCGTCATAGTGCCATTCTGTAGAGAAGAGCAAACTGAAGTATAGTGGTTTGTGTGAAGACAGTCCAGGTCTTTAACAAGAAAAATACCCAATTCAATGTTCAGATTGATCAAAATATTAATACCACAGCCCTTTTGAGTATTTTCAAAACTGTAACTCTCTGCTGAAGAATTGCACAAAAATGTTGCCAATTGTTCATAGCTCCCTTTTGTCGGTAGCTGCATTTCCACTCTGGTTATTAGTAATGGTTTTTTAAGACCACTGGCTTCATCTTTCCAAATTACTAGTTTTGGAACCTATGACCTGAGTGCCATTGCCCAGATCCTTGGACTGTAGACCAAAGGTACCCACATCCATTTGTCCTTGTGGCTAGTAAAAAGATGCCCTCTCTTGAGAGTAAAGCTTTGGTGTACAATGGGAAACTCCTTATTTATGGCATTGAACTAAATTTTAATCTAAACATTTGGTAGAGGTTGTGTAAACACAGGGAGGCTTGGGTCAACAATATGGTTATACACAATCCCTACCTTGAGTGCTCACATGGCAACATAGAGGCGGGCTTAGGTCCATGCATTGTCATAAGTTTAGTCCTTATGGCGGTTTTTCTATCCTATACTTTTGTTGATCAAACAAACTTGGCTGCTTATGACTTGACGAGTCTTGGGGATATAATTTAGGTCATGATTATAAGGTACACAAGGTTGTCAGACTTCCATGTCGTACTTTTGTTGAATACACATATCTCTTGGTAGAGTTTGAGCCTCATTCCCTCCACAAGATACTCACGACTTGTGGACTCTTGCAGTCAGTGACATATTTTCAGCTTCCATTATTGCAATAGGATCATGTCAATGAGTTAATGGGTTGATTCTCTTTACTTTTGTAAACTCTTACTACATTTCCATTGGCTCTTGGATGTGTTCAAATCATATGTTGAACTCCACATGCACATTAATGTGTTTGCTCAGCTCATGTGGGGCAACAGCATCTTGATCTTTGCTGACTTATCTTCTCCTCTTTCTCTTTTGGCTTGCTTCTTTTCTCTGAGGCTAGCAACTTCACTTCCATTGTTGCTTCCTCTCAAGCTCTCAATGAGTTAGTGGGTTGATTCTTTTTACTTTTGTAAACTTACCACATTTCCATTGGCTCTTGGATGTGTTCAAATCATGTGTTGAACTCCACATGCACATTAATGTGTTTGCTCAGCTCAGGTGGGGCAACAGCATCTTGATCTTTGCTGACTTATCTTACCTTCTCCCCTTTCTCTTTTGGCTTGCGTTTTTTCTCTGAGGCTAGTAACTTCTCTCTCATTGTTGCTTCATCTCGAGCTCCCATATGTCTGCCTTTTCTTATGCTTAACTGCCTCTTTAAATGCTCTCCACATGAGGATTTTGGTTTGGTTTCAAATTGCTGTGCATTTCTCTGCCTTTTGACCCTGATTCTTATCCTCAACATTATCTTCTTACTCACATTATCCATATTGCTGTTTTTCCTTAGAGAACAAACATGCTATAACTATTCTAGATCGACAAGTTGCTCATATTTGTGATTCATCACCCATTTATTGGTATTATAAATATACTTAATAAAAGATGTGCATATGGGGATGGGGACAAGGTCCTCGTCAAGCTGGTGGTGTCTATGCCTCTATGGTATACATTTATAAATATCAAAACAGCAGTAAAGAAAGTAGCATGCATGTTTTTATAGAACTTGTGCCTAAAATTGTGTTTCCATTTATTTGTGCCAAGAGGTGCATTCCACATTACACATTAACTCAAACTTTTAGTGTGGGTTCATAGGTCAGTGAATGGATGCATGCGTTGGGAACATTGAAGGCTGATGTGTTTTCTAGATATGTAACTCATAATAATAATAAATAAATAAATAGAAGACAAACATATCATATGCTGCCAACATTATAAATTGAATTCTTTCAAGAAGTTAACATAGTGAAAAGTTCATTAGAAGTTTTACTTTATAGTGTCGGTTATATGCATTTGTTTTCTAATATATTTTATTATTCATTACATAAATATAAATAACACTAGCACAAATCCACCTTAATATGGATTTGATACATGTGAAGTGGTATTGAAAAGACTCATGATCCTAATCCCTATGTTCTTATGCTTATGTTGTGGTGGGATTGCACATTGAGTCTTTTAGATACCTCATTTGTGCATATTAAATCCATTTTAACATTAATCTGTGCTATTAATATTTATATAAATAGTATTGGCGTGTGAATGTTCACAAGCACTGTCAAAGGTTTCTTTTTAAATTTGTGTGCAGTTGTGGGCTTTTGAAGTTTTTGCATGGCCTAAGCTTGTATTATTGCAATGATCATATTCCCTAGAATCATGGTGTACTACTACTACTGGGTTATCCAACTTGGTAACTCCAATTTGTGTCTCAAAGGACCTCTCAAGTGATTCCTTAAGGAATCCAGTCGTGTCTATAATATCCATTGTTCTAGGTTTGTTCTTCAAGTAGCTGTATATGTAATGCTTACCCCATTCTTTTATGTAGTTTTCAGAAATTAGTTTATCAAACATCTCAATAGTATCTTGCGCTCCTGTGCACCCAGGCTTGTCAAAAGGCAATGGAACAAAATTTTGTCCAGTCCAGGATATGGGGTTTTGCTCATTCATTATGTCAAGATCATAGAAAGGAAAGGAGAGAGTACAAATGTTAAAAAAGTAATTAACTACCAGAAAAGCATGGAAACATCTTTTGCTTCATGCAATTGCAAAGGTATAACAGAAGGTAAAATGCTTATTTTGATTTATTTATACTAGTCAGCGATGCTTACAAACAATTACGTAATGACGTTCTTACCTATTCTAACACCCTAGTTGATAAGTTGTTTTTTTTAACCTGTCTATGCGATGCAATAGTTACAGAGAATTGCATGATTTGAGGGCGAAGATTTTCACAGGAAGACTTTTGCCAATTTATTTATTGACAAAAACGTCTACACAGGTTATGGGCAATAGATTTTGCAATTTCATGATCACTTATTTGTTTATTGTAATGCCCAAGAATCAACAAGCTTTGAGGTTTGACCATGTTGATTCCATCAACTAAGTATATATAAAGACAATGGGCCGCCTAGAAGGGTAAATGGTGCAAATGTTGGATTCATCCTGAAAACACCAAGAGTTTCTTTCACTAGCCAAGAATGGCTACATGCTAGAAATATACATTAAAATGTGTACATTTCTAAGAAGAGATCATGTACCACAAAAAATGGAAACGATGTCATCCATTGTACTTGTGAGAATATCTTGCATAAGAAATATATCTACCAGCCTTAAGGGCACACTCTTGTGACAGGAATCATTGTTCCCTTGCAGGAGAATTTTATATAGATAGATCCTTTGCAATTTTCGTAGGCACATTTATCATGCGAATTCATTCCTTTGTGGGAGCTTCCAACATTGATATATAATCATTAATATACATAGTGAGTTAAACAACCACTAAATCGTGAGAGTATTAAAATAAGATTGGGTGGAAATATAAGAAGCTCTTGCTCTATCTTCACTTATAAGCTTTTGTGAGGCAATTGTGAGTGTCATCTTAGAAGAGTGTTTTAGTGTGACATTTTTTGTTTTTAGATTGTCTATAGCTAGGTGAATGTAGTCCTTGAGTATTTAAGCCCTTTGATCAATGGTTTTAGTCATAATTGCAGAAATTGCGAAAAAAATGCCATTAATATTTTTTTCCTTTTGAAAGTCACGATTTTTTTTGAAGACTACTAGAACTTGATGAAAAGATCTGGCAAACTTAAAAGAAAAACCCTTCAAATTCATTTTAAATTGCTCTAGTATTTGAACAGTGAGGGATTATAATTTTTTTTTTTAATTTTTTAAAAACTAGTTTAATATTAGTGTTTTTTAGTTTTTTGGTACCACTGGCCAAGATGAGAGGTGGCCCAATAGTCCACAGTGGGATGACGATGGGCAGCAGAGTAAAGATGCTTTTGTGGACCCTTGGTATTTACGGGCATCTTGTTTCTATTTTTTTGGAAGCTTGTTTATTTGATTGAATGATAGTGTTTTAAATTTATATATTTAGTCTAACTTAAATTTATTTGAGTGAATTATAATGTCAACTTGATATATTTAAGTTTACATAGTCAAATCCAGTCTTTAATTGAATTATAATGTTTTAAATTTATTTCACGTAATATAGAATTTAAAAATTAAAATCTAATTTGAATTTATTTGATCGAATGATACTGTTTTAAACGTATATTAAGCTCAGTGAGTGGAGGAATTCTATATAAATTGACAACCTGATTTAATCATATCTTGATTTTTGTTTAATTGTTTAGCATTATTTGATGAAAAATCTTAATATTTTTCATTATACTGAGAGGCATTATATAGTGGCATCATGTTGTGATGATGTTAAAAAAAAAATTTAGAGCCAACAATTACTTAAAAAACTAAAACTATAAAATGACCCTTAAATGAATAAAATAACTCTTAAGTAAATAAAATAGTTCTAAAGCAAAATAAAACAACTCTTTAAGTATATAAAATAACTTTTAAATCAAGGAGATAACTCCAAAGTGATCATGGACATAAAATCTTAAACACAATCAACATATATTTGAAGAAAAAAACTAAAACTATAAAATAACTTGAACTAAATAAAAAACTATAAAATAACTCTTATATAAAATAAAATAACTCTTTAGGAAATAAAATAGTTCTTAAGTAAATAAAATAGCTTGAAACTGATATTTCTTGGCAGTTTTTAGACAGATGTATTTAAGGTATCTATACTAGTTTTAATATATTCAAATAAAAAACTGTAGATTTATATTATTCAAGTTTAATTATAATTTTCTTTGGTATTTTATGTGTTGACAAACTTGTTTGAAATATTATCTTTTCAAACTTGAACACAAACTTGAACCTTGTGACATAGCTGATGCAAATACGAAGCGAATATGGGCCCAAGATCATGTTACATTGCTACATCTTAATAAATAGATGCATTTTGCCTCATTTTCCTTGTTGAAACAGAGATTTTTAACATCAAATCTGTGTTATTGGTTTGCTTCCCCAACAACCCAGATTTGGGTTTGATATGTTCCTGGTTTGGATTCTGATCTGGGTCTCCTGTGGCTAAACTCTTATTTTTATTTTCTGTCTATATCTATATGCTATTAAAATGCCTTTAAATTTAAAATCAAGAAGTATTTCTCTCTCTCTTTTTTTTTCTGTGATTCTTCATGTTTTTTGAAATTCTGTGATTTTTTGAAAAATCTTAATCTTTTGGTTTGCTGATTTTTTCCCCAATGGTTTTAGTATCACAACATTTAGATTCTTTGACGGTCCATTATCTTTATCTTTGTCTCAGTATGGGTTAACATTTGTGTCAAAAGATTGTTTCATGTTGGATGGGAAATGGTTGTACAATCAAGTGCATCCACTTTAAATTAGAGGCAAGTACTTTAGAGAAATCAACGGGTTTTGTACATCTTTGAATTTCATTTGTTTTTCCATTTTCGCTATTGATATGGAGGAATTTAACAATGTGATTGTATATGGTTGAACAGATTACAGTCCATGTGCAATCAAGTACACCCACTTTAATTAGAGCCGACAACTATGGAGATATCAATGCAATCTATAACTCTTGTTTTTCTCTTTGAATTTATTGTGCATTCCCTAATGTAGGAATTTCAAGTTGTCCACTACATGTTTCATATATTTGGAACATTTTAATTTTCATTATAGTATGTGTTTGAGGTAGCCCATTATGAGAATTAGAATGCTCTGAAAGAAGCCACCCTACATATGCTTCAGGTTTTAATGTGTTTTAATTTTTATCCAGGCTGAAATCTACTTTGTGTGCTAGTAAGTGTTCTTGTATTCTGGGGTTAAATCACTAAGCATGAGATAACCGATGACAGGTTATAGAACACATGAAAGCCAGAAGGTAACATAGTGGGGAGATTTGATAAAGGACCAAATTTTAAGGGCAATTGCTGACGAACTTCCTATTTCTTTTCTTCATTTACAGTTTCGTGAGAGTTTTTGTTAATCGTCAAGTATGTTGAATTTACATATATTGAGAAGAACCAATTTTGCTTTAATGGTTTTACTGTAGAGAACAATTTTATAACCTTGCAAGGTCATGCAAGCTGACAACATAGGTTGAGATTCAAAAGATTCTACATATAAGGGTCTTTTCTTCTGATAGCGAGTATTAAATCCAAAATCTGAAATTCTTAATGAATTATTTCTTTCTACTTTAGTTTAATTTCCTTTACTGAATACTATGCATGGAAGCTTTGCGCCATTGAATAGTTGTTTTTGGAAAATTCCTATGTGTAATGGTTTACATTCCTTGCTTGCAGACACTTGGAATAGGACATCAATTCTCTTCATTTATATGGCTTTGTGGTCCAATCACAGGGCTTGTGGTAAGTAATTTCAGCTACTATATAATTGTATAAACAATAATTTTGAAACTTAGTAAATTGAGTTCTCTGGAGAAATTTAAATTATTCTTATAAAGCACAAATTACTTTAATTTATTTGTCCATTTTTTTATTTTCTATATGCAACAACTAAAATTAATTCTGATCTTATCATATTGTCTGTTCACAAATTTTGTTTCTGCCACTCATTTTATCATAATAGCTTGAAAGCATGGGTCACAGTTGTTATCTGTTAGCTTTCTTGTGGGCGAAAACAGAATTTGTTGATGGTGTGTATATGGTTTTCTTGTGCATTTTTCTGCTTTGATTATTGTATTGACATGATTTGTAGAGCTTTTCCCAGCATGGTTGCATCTGGTTGGTTTATATAAAATATCTAAAATATTTCTTACAGAAAACCAATGTCACTTTTTAAGTTTTTAGTATATCTATTGTCAACATGATGATATGTCTACCTGATGAAAATAGAATTTCATATTATAGTCTTAATGAACACAGGTCAGATGGTTAATTTTATTCAAATTTGTAAATGTTTTATTGCATACAGTTTAATAGCAATTTCATGAATCATGGTTTGACCGTTTGAGGGAAAATGGCTAGGCTGAAGTTGTTTAATTACTGTTATGGTTTTAACTTTTATTTGTTTATTTAGTTTTGGATTGATGGCACAGTCCTTTTCTTTATTTGATATCTAAATATTAGAGGCTAAGAATACTGCAAGTGTGTTATTAATATCAGTCATTCATAATCTGTGAATAAATACATCTTATGATTTGTTTTGCTTTTATTTTTAGGTGCAACCCTTGGTTGGTGTTTGGAGCGATAAGTGCCAATCCATATATGGAAGAAGACGCCCCTTCATTTTTTTTGGGGCCCTCATGATTTGCTTTGCAGTGAGCATATATAATAACTTATTCTTTTATAAGAGTGCAATCTAACTTTTGTTTGTCACTATATCCTTGCATTTTCCATTGCTTTCAGGAGTTAGTAATCTGCATCTTTGATCAAGTATGATTTAACTTTTCAATCAGGTGAGCATTATAGGATTTTCTGCAGATATTGGATATCTTTTAGGGGATACACATGAGAGTTGCAAGTAAGCATTGTTTACTCAATATGTATCTGTTTTTCTACACCTATTGTTATGTCTTTTTTTTGTAAACAGTTGCTGGTTTGGACATGGTATCTATCTCTTTTAGTTACCCATTGATATTGATTGCCTTTCATTGAATTGTGGACAAAGATGTTCTCTAGACAGCATCCTGACCTCAATTCCCTATTTGAATGCAGGACTTATAAAGGCACACGACCTCGGGCCGCTGTTGTGTTTGTAATAGGATTTTGGATGCTGGACCTTGCAAACAATACTGTTGGAGTAAGCTTTGTCATTATGGCTCAATTTTTTTATGGATGGCTCAGAATATTGCTTGTTAAAGCATGCACAGATTGTGGCCTTGAGATTTCTTTGTAAATGTACATTTGTTCCAGTTGTTAAACCTCAGAAGTTTGTAAGCCAGTTTTCTTCTCAACAATTTTGTCTTGTTTAACAACAATCCTTTTTGTGTTGATTAGAAAATTTTCAAGTAATCTGAAGTGGCAAAAATATTTTTAGGTGCATACCTCAAACTATAGTTTAAAAACTCGGACTTGGCAGTTACTTGCTTAACCCAATTTTTTTGAAAACTTGGTACTCGGCAAAGCCTTTGGGAAAAAATTGACAATAACTCGGAAAATTTATCAAGCATTAAAAATAGATTAATTTTAAAAGTTAATCTTTAAAAACATGCATATTACTGAATTTATGAACCTATCCTTCATATATATATCAAAATTAAAGTTCAATACACTTACATAGACCAAAAAATGAGCTCAAAGTTTCAATACATATAAATTTATAGTTCCAATATCATAAAAAATTACAAATAATAAGTTTCTTTTGTGATTAAAGCTCAGAAAAGTTTGCTACCATTCTGTGGGTATTGTCAAAGTGGATGGAGTAGCTGTGGTATCCTCAACACGAGCCATAACAAGAGCCTCAGGCATAGGACTAAGCTGTATATGTGGTGTAATATCCTGTTTAAAATTTTTAATATCTAGTCAAGTTCAATTTTTAACTTCAGAGAATGCTAGATTTGCAGGAAACTATACTTTTTCCAATTGATACTTTTGATAATTAAGCAAATTTGCACAATGATGATCTATGTGTGAAATCAATGTAAGGAGTTGTGGGATTTTGTTGTCCAATTCCTGTCCTCCAATTCCAAACCCAGAGGGTTATCATCCTCAGGTTGATTGAACCACAGTTCCATGCTCCACAAGGAGTAGAAATCAGATAATAAAATATTTTCTCAATGATGCTCCTTCTCCTTGTTTGGTCTCTCTTAAAAACCTTTTTCCTCCAAAAGGCAGAACTCTTTACATGCCTCTTATAAACTTTAATTACAGTTTTCATTTTAGAATATTAATTATCCCCTTTTTGGAAATGGCTGTCTGAATTATTGTGATTCTTTTAATATGTTGATTCCTTCTTATTTCATAAAACTATGATTTCATTGAAGAGTGACTCCTTCAGCTATGTCCTTTTGATTTTATTTAAATCCTTTGTCTTTTACTGTGAATGCCTCTATGGCATGCAGTGATTGATCTTAATTACTTAATTCCTCGGTGTCTTTTCTTAAGGTTGGAAATCACATTTTCTTGGAGAATACATTTGCTGCACTAGCATATATTTCTATACTTGATCATGTCACAAGTCATGGATGCCATTGTTATTAATAACGACTTGGTATCTTGTGTGGACATAGTTTAAGTTTCAAGAGGGGATCTTATAGTCCGCCCTTCCCAAAATTGCTTGTCCTCAAGCAATCGCAAATTAGGATATTGAAGAAATTCCACACCCTCCCATGTAACATCTTCTTCAAGAAATCCTTTCCATCGGATCAGATATTTTGTCACTGTTTTGTTCCTCAACCTCTTTTTCTCTAAAATTGATAATAGCATGAGGAGTCAAAATTAGTTTTCCTTCATCATCCCGTGGGGGTAGCTCTATTGAAGGAAGAATTTGACTTCCTAATGCCTTTTTTAAACAAGAGGCATGAAATACGGTATGAATTTGTCATATCCTCTTTTTCTAATACAATTAATAATTAATATTATTAAAATAAAATAAAATAAAAGTGTTTATAAACACTAGTTAAAATAAATAAACTAATTAATTAATATAAATTATAATAATAATAAATACATAAAATATAAAATTAATTATAGTTTTGGCACCAAAGTTGTTGGGCCCATTTTCCCTATTGCAAGGGAAGTGTAAAATTAGGTTCAGGTTCCTTTGGGAGCTTCTATCTAGACATTTTCCTGTTAACATTTCCAATTTTCAAATTCAGGCCAGCAGGGACAAAAGCCCTTGAAGGCTGCAAAGAGGTTAGGACAAAACTCCCTCCTCTTGTTGATTAAATTCTTTCCAGATTGCTGGTTTAGACACCTCAGAGATCTGTGGCATTTGCAGGTGGAAATTTAGAGGTTGCCCAGGTCATTATATTCAGATCATCCACCATTTTCTCTTTCAAACTTGCAGTTCGAAGTGGAGCGCTAGGTTAAGGGGAACATCTACAGGGAAGAAAGGGCTATATAGTGACCATCCACTGCTCTATAGCTGAGGTTGTTTCCAGACAGCAGTCCAAACCCTTGCATCAGGTGGATCTGTCAGTATCTTCAGCACTGCACCTTGGATCCGACAAATCTCGTCAGAGGGAGTCACATCCTGACTATTGCTATAAGGCTGATAAACCCTTGAACCGGGCAGATTTGTCAGTATTTCCAACATTGCACTTGGGATCACATAATCCTATCATAGGGAGTCTCATTCCAGATTGCCGCTATAAGTTTGATCACACAGTTTGGGCGCTGCAATCAGTCATTTCCTATCCATTGCAAGGCTTTCTTTTTACATCAGGTTGCTACCCAGTTTGGAGCAAACAATATAGGCAATGTCCTAGATCTACTACTTCCAACCCATGCAGTAAGTTGTATCTTCTGTATAATGTAGCAAACTGAAACTATATAAGGTCTCTATTTAAACTATTGAAGGATTGAAATAACGGCTCCAGTGATTTATTCATTTGCTGATTTTGTTGGTGACTAAATGAATTGGATCAATGTTTCATTTTCTTTGAACTGTGGATGAATTGATTGAATTTAGTGTCCTAGGGCAATCAGTAGACAGATTTTTTGTAGTTCTTGATCCGGGACAACACAAAATCCTACTGTTATTTGGCATTTCTAGATCATATGCCACCACCTCAATTCTTTGCTTGATTCTATTAGGGCCATATAATCTTAGTTTTAACTTGTGTTCCATGGGGACGTGTCCCTAGCCCTCAAACCTAAGTTACCGAATCAGAATTCGAATCGAAATCAGGTACGTGGGTATGGTACGTTGGTATGACAAAATTTTTTTTGGGGTTGAGTACAAGTACGGGTACATCCGTAGTAAAACATATAAAAATAATAAATATATACATATTTCATAATAATATAATATATAATAATTATGTAACATACTAATAATATAATAATATACAAATTAATTTATATATAATTATATTTAATAATATAATATGTTAGTTCATGACAAGCCTATTGTAAATCTTGTCCGCATTAGAAATCCCGTTGCCCAGGAGATCGTTCATGACGAGTCTATTGTAGTCACCCTTGGGGTAAATTTGAAAGTGGGTTATGAGTATATGCTCCACATTGGCTGGATTGCCTATGATGATGGCCATTTTTCTATTGAGGCATTGGAACTTGATGGTGGAGGGGGCCTCTCTTAGTAGCTCTAAAACATTAGGAAAATTGATCTTGGTTCTTCCAGAAGAAAAATGTTGAGCCAACGATTAGGTATATGGGTACTAGTTGAGCATTATCTCTGTTTCTCCGCCTGTATGAAACAAAGGCATAGATTAACGCTAGAGCAAAGAAGCTCACGACAATTAGCAAGGCAAAAAACATGAAACATACTAAAAAATGAATCAGCTTGGCTGTTTGTGAAACAAATAGAGAAACCTCATGTTAAAGCCGACCATACTGGGCATGGAATTGACCTGGGCATGCCACGTCAGGCCTGGAAATGGCTGGAATCATTCGCCTGATGTCTGGAACGCCTCCACAAACAAAAAATCGTTTCTAGTGCATACCCACAGCAAATCAATTCCGATTCCGTACCAGATGTGTTTCGTCTCCGGAGTCGACGGGTGCAGGGCAGCGATTTGGTAACTTAGCCTCAAACCCCGTTCCCTGTCCCCAATGGATGGGGGGGATGGTAGGGGATGTCCTTTGGCCGTTCTGAAAAATCTTTAAATCTTTGAAACATTTCTAAAAACATATTGCAAATATAGGAAATGCCGTGGGGACGTTTGGCCATCCTCAAGATAATTGGGGATGTTTGATATGTCCCCCGACCGTCCTAGGGACAGCTAGACACCCATGACAGCAAGGCAAATTTGTATAATGTTTAAAAAAGAAAATTGTTCATATCATAAAAAAAAACTGTTAAATATATCATGACAGCATTATAACAGTAGTATAACATACAGCATTACACTAGCAGCAATAAATATATTATTATAGCAGTATAACATCGATAAAATTAATCATGACAGCAGTGACAGTAACAATAATGGTATAACAACAATAAATATATTACGATTCAGATTCATAGCTAATGATATAAGTTATATAGCAGTTAACACTAACATTAATAATTTGGATTTTTGATTTCATTGTTCAAAAAAGTCTGAAACTTCAAAAATTTCAATACGATATTACAGTTCGTTAGTATTGTTAGTTGCAAAAGAAATTAAGGGTGCGTTGGCCATGGTCTAGTACAGTAGTATTGTGTTAGAAGTGCAAACAAACGATTTCTTTTTGGAATGTGGTTGGAATGGAGGCTTTTGCAGACACCATCCAACATCATTTTAACAGTGTCTTGTTATATTACTGCTGTTATACTGTTGTGTATTAACTTGTAGAAATTTGAGTATCTTTCCCTCTCTCATTATATATATATAATCCCTTCGCTGTCCCCAAAGAATGGCCCGTGTACTGCTGTCCCTGAAATGCGTCCCGACTGTTCTGCTGTCCTCGTCCTAGAAATGCTGTGGAACATAGATTTTAACTTCTCTGCTCCACCCTTTTTCAAGGCAGATTGTTTATAAGGTTGTAGCCTTAAGAAGGCCATATCTCTTGCTTTGAAAGTTCTTTCAGTTTGATGTTGATCAACATATAACTTTTGTTGATTTTGTGCTCTCTATAGGTTCTCCTTGAGTGATCTCAAAATTTCTTGACTTCACTTGACTATACTTTTTTTCCCCTGATACTCAACTATTTGAGTTGACCAAATCCACAAAGGATAAAGTATCATAACCATAGTTTCAGGACTCAAACTTGGACTCAACTCAACAACCCAAAATTTTGACTTGAACTTGGGAGTCGGCATGGACTCAGCAAAAAGCTTGGCACGAACTCGACAAAAAAACCCCTAATAATTACACAAAAAAAGAAATTAATGCATTTAGACAACATAAATGCCTAATTTGACTATCAATTTGTCATAATTCAAACATTACACATGTCATATGATCCTCATGTTAATGATATAGCAGCTTCGGTAGCTCCTTCCAGCTCAGCTCCTTCGTGGGATCATAAATTGGATGATAGCCGTTGGCTATACAATTTATATTTATTGTTTTATTCTCACTTCATATTATGGGCCGACATAAAAGAATTCGATGTTGATCTTTTATTAGAAGATAATTAATATTTATTTGAGGCCGACCTTTATTAAAGGATATTCGAAATCTATTAGAGGCCGATTTGAAGAATCTTGAGGCATGCGTCTCCATCATTCACTTGTATATATTCTCCTTGTTCCGTCTATTGTCACTATCTAGAAGAGTTCAGTTATTCTTATCAGCTTTGCATTATACAGTGCGGACATATCTGAATGTTAAAGTGCGAACATATTGAAGTAGGAGGTCAGTTCGATCATTTCTACTAAAGTGCGAACTTGTCTATGATCTAAGTACGAACACAGCTGATGACAAAGTGCAAACTTGCCTGAGAACTAAGTGCGAATATACCAGTTCGATGACTTCATTCAAGTGCGAACTCATATGAGATTTAAGCGCGAATTTACCAGATCCGTGACATCATAAGATGCGAATATATATGGTCTGATCAAAGTGTGATTATATGCCAGGGCGAAGCTACAGCTATCGGATTCTGTCAAGTGTGCTTAAAGTCTGAAAATTGAAGATCATCCAGTGCAAGATGAACATTGTCAGATCTGTCATTTGCCAAGCGTAATTTAACAGGTTCTTATCTGTCATTCATTAGTGCAAGGTACTGCATATCGGTCTTGTGTTAGACCTCATTGTAATTTGTAAAATTGCCTCTGTTGCATCAAATATAAGGGAGATCTTTGTTGCTGGGTTTTTCTCCCTCGAGAGGAGGGTTTTCCCAGGTTATATGCTGTGTTATTTTTGTCTGATTTCGAATTATTTTTCTGTGCATTTAATCTGTTCACCTAAAACTAACACCTCAAACTCGCAAAATTTGAAATTTCATAGTTTCAATGTATAACAACATTATAAATTTATAATTGTTTACATATAATGATCTGTCAAGATGACAAAAACAACCAAATACAATCTACATCTTCCTCTTCCCCCTCCTAATGCAAATTTTTCAGGCCTTAAACTAGAAGGTTCCACAATATCAAAATGATGATGAATTGTTTCTTCAAAAGTGTTTTCGTTTTCCCCTATTGCATCCAATTCTGCTGCTTTTGCTGCTCCTCTCTCAAATTCTACAAGATCTTCATCAGTAAGGAGGACATCATCTTGTTCATCGACGGTCCATTCACTATAAGGATCATTGACATCCAAGTCTATGGAATCATGTGAAATTCCCTCCACCTTTCTAGTTTGAAGGTGAAGGTTGTACAAAATGAAAACAAAAACATTGAGGTGCTTTTGGGTCAACTTGTTTCTCTTCTTCATGTAAATGCTCTCAAATAAGCTCCAATTGCGTTCACACCCAAAAGCACTACAAGGCTGGGACAAAATATGGATGGCTAGCCTTTGAAGATTTGGTGTGTGGACATCATAATTCTCCCACCATAAATCTATAAAAAAACATTTAAAAAATATAAGAATTAAGTAAAAATATAAGAATCAATTTTCTAATTTCTACTTGTAGTATTGAACTAAATTTTTTACTTGGTTGTTATTTTTCTCTCCTTTGAATTGCTTGAGTTGAAGAAAAGAGTCTCCCCTCCACACCCTTGTAGAACTTGAATAAATGGATGAAATATAGCAAGTTGATTATTATGTATGTAAAATGGATGTTTCTAGAGAGTTGCATAGTCAAATTCATAAATAAGATAGTAAATTAGATTTAGTAAATCTTACCTCCAACTCATCAAAATCTTTATCTTTCATCTCAGCATTTGGCACCATCTTATCGATGCATGAAATGATACCTGCCATGACCTCCTCATCAAGCTTAAATGAATTAGAGAAGTAGGATTTTGGGTTTAGGTAGTAGGCCAAGGCATGTATTGGTTGGTGGAGTTGGTTTGTCCATCTACGATCAATCATGCGCCAAATGATTTCATATTTTTTTCTGTTTCCACCATAGTAATGAAAAATGGCCTCTTTGGCCTTATCCATGGCCTCATAAAGGAAACCCATTGGCATGCCATCTCCATCCACCATACGAAGAACCCTAACCAAAGATTTTGTCACCAAGAAAATTGAAAACAAATTTGAAGTTATTACAAAATTAACCCCTCAAAAAAAATAACAAATAGATTATTTTGTATAAAGTTTATCTATGTTACCCGTCCACCCTTGAGTTTTGGTCCGGTTCGACTTGGGTTCGGCCGACAGACTATGGGTTTGACCCTGTCGAACTCGGGGCCAATTTTTGCCCCTCAAATGCCTAAGTGGCGTATTTTGATTTTTTTTAAACTTCTTAAAATTTTGACTTTTTTTGACATAAAAATATTAAATAAAGCCCCCAACCCTAAAATGATATTTGCCATGAAGGTTTGTGTGGCTTTGAAGGTCTTAATTTGGGTCCTATTGTGAATGTAAAATGATGTATGCCATGAAGGTTTGTGTGGTTCTTAATTTGGGCTTGGTGGTTGGGGCTCCACCTTGCATCGCAATAGGGAGTGCACTGAGGATGATGTCCCCGAACCTTGTGAGGGGTGTTGCCCCTCGAACACACAGGGGGCCCCCAGAACCCCATGAGGGGCATTTACCCTCGACCCCATTGGGGGCATTGCCCCTAGACCCTCACAAGAGGTGTTGCCCCTTGATCCCACTGGGGGTGCCCCCAAACCCCTACGAGGGGCATTGCCCCTCAACCCCATTTGGGGCATTGCCCCCAAACTCCCATTGAATTTGTTTTATTTGCCATGTACTCTCCAGGTCCATGTTTCCAAGTTTTCTTACAAGTCTTCATCTATTATATTGTCATCCACTTGGACAATCTTCCCTAATGCTTACTTGCAAGGAGAAATGCAAGAATGTAGTTAATTTTAATATATAATATATGTGACATTTGAGTTTGACTAATTGGCATTCTAATGTTTTTTATTTTTATGGTGGTTTTGTTTTTTATACAATATATGATGCTATATATGGTATTTTGAACATAATTACTATTGTAAATATGTATATATTTTTTGTCTTTATATGTTTTTGTATGGACGAACCCAAAACAAAGCCAACCCCCGATATTTTTTTTTTGATCGAATCCACGAATTGAACCCTCAAACTCGAACCCAAACCTAAACCCGAACCAATAACTTAGAAGTTTATGTTTGTATTTGTTACTTTGATTAACTCCTCTCCATTTTTGATGAATAAGCCATCAAAAATTGTTCTTGCAATTCTCTCCCCTTAAACTTGTTTGGAAAATGGGGACTCCAACCAAGCATTAGATACAAACATTTGCTTGAGATGAGGAATTGCAGCAAGAATGCTTTGCAAAGTGAGGAAGTGGCTAGCAAATCGTGTCACTCTTGGTTGCACAAACTCCTTGCCATTTGTGTGTTTTCACATCAAAGAAAGGAACCAAGTATGGTTGTAGATGAATTTGATAACTTGTTTAGCATCTTCAACCACACTTTTGACCCATCTAATTTTCCCAATGTCCTCTAACAACAAATCCAAACAATGTGCAACACAAGGAGTCCATGACATAGTAGGATGCCTCTCCATAATAAGTTTCTTTGTGGCTACATATGTTGTTGTGTTGTTCGTGATAAGTTGGACAACATTCTCAACCCCAACCTCTTGGACCACCCCATCCAATAGATTGCACAAAGTCTCAACATTTTTGACTTCATGCAAGGCATCTATAGACTTCAAGAACACCAATGTGCCATTAGAAGCCACTAAAAAGTTAAGAAGAGTCCTATTCTGTCCATCTGTCCATCTATCTGATAAACAACCTTCACTCCACCATACTTTCTTTTGATCGCCAACCACAGGCCGTGTATTTTTTATGGCTTCCTCTAGCAATGGCCCACCCAATTCTCTTGTTGTTGGAGTCTTAAACCCCTTACTTGCAACTGTTAATGCATTCGCCAACCCTTCCCAATATGGGTTGTTCGCCACATTGAAGGGTAAATTATTATAGTACCGAAAATTTGTTGCTGCCATCCTAGCCTCATGGTGTTTTTCTTTATTCCAAGCTGTACCTTCAAGTGAGGGTTGTGCTCCTGGAACATTTCATGGAACAAAGAAATTCGGTAATGATAAAGGAATCTGGATAGAAGTAGAAAAAGAACCCTCAGGACTTACCAAATGATGAATGTGGATGACGAAAGCTTGGAGTTGGGGCAACAAAGGAATCCGTAGGCATAGAACTAGATACATTTTGATTCATGATGGTTGCTAATGCTTCCTTTGTCTTTTGCTTTTCCACTTTTTTCATTTTGTACTCAACAAGTAAGGCATTCATTTTTCTAGAAACCTCTTCCGACACCTTAGTGCACGCCTTCACATTTTTCCCAAGTATTTTAGCAAGGTGGTATTTTAGTCTATTAATTCCACCAGCCATATTTGGCTTGCATTCAGTACAAGTGACTTGGCCCTTCATAGCTCCCAATATCCCATACTTCCATGCAGGATCTTTTTTGCCACTCATTTGTGTTGAACTTGAAGTTGACATTGCTATTTTAACATGGAAAAAAGAATCAGCAAGGTTTTGCAAAAATTCAGCAACAACCAAAATGATAAGTATTTAGTTAAAAAAAAAAAGATTCCAAATAGAAGCTAAAAATGTTAGGAAATAAGGGATGAGGGGAAATGGAAGAAATTTTGATAAGCATTTCGCCTTAATTTTTCAAGTTTTTTTAATTTTCAAATCAAAAGAACAAAAAAAAGAAAACAATAATTGCTTACTTGTTTGAGGATTTGATCCTAAAATCTCGTTCTCAACTTGTTTCCTTGCTAGGTCAATGTTTGGCTTGGTGAAATGGGCGAATTGAAGATTGCACAACAAATACTGAGGGGGGGGGGACGACGGGGGGGTGAATCAGTATTTGAGACTTTTTAAAACTTTAAACCAGACTGATCATGCAAATCAAAAATCAAAATCAATACATAAAGAGCAAAATAAACCACCATAAAAAGATGAACACCAGGATTATGTGGAAAACCCTTTTGGGTAAAAAACCACGGCAAAATATTGCTTTTATTTCTCCAAAGGGCACCAACCCTGTTTACATAAGTGAGCACCAACTCATAGAGAGCACCAACCCTCACGAAGCACCAACTTTTATTTGCAGAGGCACCAACCTTGAACCAACTGAAGCACCAACTCTAGACTTTGCAAAATTGATCACAATCACCAATTCTGAAACTCATCGGCGACTTCAAGCTACACACCAACTCTATCACTTATGCTTGCAAAAGAAGTATCTGATCAAGCTCTAAAAGCATTTGTTTTGAACACTCAAACTGCAACCAAATCTTAACTCTGTCAGTTATGTACTGCAGAAATGACCCCCCTTAAATCTCATATGAATGCAGTTTCAAGTCTGAAAAATAAACTCAATATGCGACCTCCTTGAGTAGACTTCATAATATTTTGTAAAGGATGGCTCTAGTAAATGCTAGTAAAAAGAGGATCACGTCCTAATAACAAAACTTCAATTTCTTGGCTCAACTTAACATCAGAAACCTATTATCTTAATAGGCAGTTTCATTGAATCATCACATACTTTGCTCAAAGATTTGTTAAGACAAAAACTCAGCCTTTCGACTCCTTGTTCCAACTTGAATAATCACAACTCTTATAAACTATGAATTCAGGCAACTCATCCGAACAAGCAGCAATACCAAGGACCCATAAGAAAACATCAATGAGAGCGCAGCCATCATATGCATATACAGCCTCTCACGAAAAGAACAACTCAGGAAATGAAACCATCACAGACATAATGTAGTCGCGAGTTTTCCCAAAATATTTCATTGCATTAAAAATGATATCGACCACTTTTAGAAAAAAAACGTCTTCCTGCGTCAATCCTAGATGTCGGTGCATGCTTATTTAATTAGAAACGTCTTCATATGTAAGAACTCGTCTTCTCTCGATTGTGGGGACTGATTGTTTTTGCTTGTTTTGCAATTTTGTGTTTTGAGGGTTTATGCTTTTTCCTTGGGTTTTTCAACAATATATGATATTGTTTGTTTGTTTCAGCAAAATGCCAGGCAAGAAATATACTATGCAAGAAAATACAATAGTCTGAAACAAACTTGAAATGATATAGAGCTGCAAATGATTGTATTCATAAATAAGAAGGTATACAATGCTTAATTTCTTCAGCTTAGCATACCCGATGGTCCAAAGCTTGAATACATGAAATTCTGATAATGAAATCGATCTGCAGCAAATTCTTTGTTTTCCACTCTCAAAACCCTTCACAATGCTTCAAACTCCTCTCATGGCCAGATTAATGAAGAAAGAAACCCAAAGAAGGTAGCACTTTGGCCAAGAAGGAACACACCTAGGCTGGGGAATAATCACATGAGCTAATATAAGCAGATTGCAAGCTGAATCGTGCCTCAAATCTGTACGGCTGTGTGCATACAACAGAAATCTAGAATAGTAGATGATATACTCTAACAATCTTCAATGAAACCCTTCCAAATTTGCATAAAATACACCCATAAGCTCAAACCTTGTAGAGATACTGTTCCCGCATTATTGTCATGCGTTACTGTTCATGTGCTACTGTTCACTCGTTACTGTTTACGCGTTACTGTAGCAGCAATTAAACATTTAAAATCTTGTATAGAATGGCTGCCAAGAAAGAATCCCTAGGTTTGTTGTAGATATCCCTTTCAATCCTTCAAACCCTAGATGAAATTCCTCACTTTTAAGCACAAATAGAACTTCTGTATGAATCTCTCTCCAAATACCAAATTCAGTGGATATTTCACCACCTAAAATCGCTGCAACAATGGAGAGGGAACGTTCTCCAATGGCAAACTGATTTAGAAACCCTTGGCTTCCTCTCTCAAACAAAACTCATCAACACCAATGCTCAATCCCATAATGAATAAAATCCAACTCTTGAGGGCATTTTAAAGGCTTTCTTGAGGAGGTGCGATTTTCTCCAAAAAAGAACCATTTAAATCATTTTAAAATAAAATTATTATTTGCACTTAGGAAATATTTTAATATTTCCCTAAAGTTGGCGCCCTCAATTAAATAATAATATGACCCCCTTTTAATGATAAATTGACCCTCGATATTAAGTTAAGTTATAACTTAATATTATAATCTCTTAAATAATTAATGTTTATTTAAGCCAAATAAACATTAATATCTCCATGAATACACATTATTTTTGAGTGTCATCTGAACTGGGAGTTGAGCTGATGGATCTGCATACGACCACACACCTTACTAAAAATAGGAAGGGTCCCTCTCTATCCATTCCTGACTTACTATAAATAGTAAGTTGAGCATATGGAGTCCTGTGAACGCCAAACAAAAGCCAAAACTGAATGCCATTGAACACTGGAGACGATACAATCCCCAAAAGACCCCCCTAACCATCCTCATTAGCCTATGAGGGTCAGAATTATAGGCTAAATTCCTTTGACAATTGATGTCAGCTAGAAGGGGACATTACATCATAATACGGTATAGACTCAACTGCCCATGAAGAATATGTGAAGCTGTCCCAAAGCATTCATAGCTATCAAAACATAAAGACGTCTCCAAAAAATAAACATCCAAAGTATGAAATAAATGGTTGCTCAAATAAGCTGATACCAAGTCTTTGACAAACTTTAAATCATTCAAAATATTTAGCCACCCTGAAGACCAAGAACCAATCTGAATGAAGATGTTGCTGCACCAAGACCCGATAATTGAAAGAGTCAAAAATAAAGTCGATAGAAATAGATGTATCCTTAGCTGCTAGAAGAATAATGACAACTCCAGAAAATAGGGCTGATAATGAGGAGTCAACATTACAGAATAATTTCCTAAGTAAAATTGCTACAAAGGCATACAAAAAAATATTGACCAAGGCAGAGCACATCCTTGCCAGGAATAATGAACACGTCTCTACCACACATTTGTAACTGACATGATTTTTAGCAACCACTGATAAATTCATAAGTCATTGCCAACAAAAGAAATTCACACGTCCTCCAAAATATTCAAAGCATTTAGCCGCCCTCTTCATATGTAGCTTGCACCGAAATAAATATTCATGATTTTTCTGTCACATGATTTCCTATCGCATAAATAACACCTTGAACTGTTTCATTAAGCTATACAAAATGTAGATGGCAGAAGAATCCTTTTTTAATAGTAACGCCTTTTAAAATATCCGCCATATCCTTTTAAATTTAGCTGCTCACATCAAGATAGACAAAACATTTATAAAGCCAATATATCAAGCCATAGAAGGATTTATCATAGAGAAGTCTGACTTTTCAATAGCGGCCAAATTGGCAAGTATCTGCTGACAAATTGACAAGTAAGCTCACAAGAAGCTTAAGTAGACATATAACTAGCTGAAGTAGACGCTCACCCAACTCAAACAAACACACAGGCAGGTCAAGTAGGCAACCAAGGAGTAGGAGCTCAAACTGCTCAACCAAACATACAAGTAGTTGAAGTAGGCACCCAACGAACTCAAGCAAGCAGCCAAATAGCTCAAGCACACAACTAGGCAGCTCAACACACAGGCAGGTAGCTCAAGCACACAAGCAACCTGCTCAACCTTGACATCAATGAAAAAATATTCCAACACGAATATGAGCAAAAAATGAAAAAAAATGATGTGCTTTTTGGTTTAAAACCTTGCTTGGGCATAACTTTGCGGCCCAAGAGTTCGAGCTCAGGACTCAAGAGTCCAAGGCCGAGATTCGGACGAGTACTCGGTAAGACTCGTGAAGACTCGGTTCTCGAGTCTGGTCGACTCGTCTCAGCCAACTCAGAGACTTGCAAGACGAGTTTTGCCGAGTACTCGCCAAGTCCTGAAAATTATGATCATAACCATTAAAGGCCTTGAAAGGCATTATCCCAATGGGCATATGATATATAGTGTTGTTACAGTGTTATCCCAAATAAAACCTTTTTATCTAGGCTGTCTGATGCCCTACTACATAATTGATTATTTCTATTTGTCCATCAGTTAGTGGGTAATAATTGGTATTTGAAGACAATTCAGCTCTTGTTAAATGAAAGAGTTATTGCCAAAAGAAGCTGATGCACCTACTATCTCTATCACTTAGTATGTTTGTAGGCAAGCCATACAATCATAAAATATCTCTGAAAAATAAATCAGCCACTTGAGGTGCCTTAAACTTTGCAGATATGGCAAAGAAATGACCATATTTAGTAAGTCTATCAACCACAACATATATATAGTCTTTACCTTGTGTCTTAGGGAATCCTCTAATAAAATCCATTGAGATACTTTCCCATTTTTGGTTTTGCGATCGGCAAAGGCTGCACTAACCCTGCTGGGAAAAACATGTTCTATTTTGTTTTGTTGGTAGGTAAGGAATTCGTGGATGTATTTGAGAATGTTTTCCTTGAGAACCTTCAATGAAAATCTCTCCCTAATTTGTTAGTATGTCTTAAAGTAACCTTGATGCCTTACTAGTGGTGTTTCATGTGTGGATTTCAAAAATTTATCTTTTATCTTCAAACCTTGGGTAAGATAGATTTTATCTTTACATAGAATAAGTTCATCTACTACCTTATACCTATCATCTTGGATTTTTTTTTTAAGAATATTAGTAGCAAATGCATCCTTCCCATATTCTACTATTATGTTAACCTTCCAATCAAGAGAGATCTCCAATAATGAACATAATTAAGGATTCCTTGATAGAGAATTCACTACTACATTATTCTTTCCTTTGACATATTTGATGTCAAAGCTGTAGGCTTGAAGCTTACTCATTTTTGTTATTTTTCATTCATATCTCTTTGGCTTAGAAAAATCTTCAAACTATTGTGATCTGTTTTGGCCACAAACTTTTCACAAACCAAATATTGCTTGAATTTGTCAAGAGCATGCATTATGGATGGCATCTCTTTATCATAGATTGAATAGCTTTTTTGAGTGTCTTCGCTTTCTGCTTTTAAAAGCTATTGGATGTCATATTCTAGAACAAAAGGAAGTGAGAAGTGTAGAACAGCTAGTATAGGACATGAACTTACTACTATCTTGAGTTTATTAAAAGCTTGTTGAGTTGTCTCTATCTAGGCAAATGCTCCCCTCTTGGTCAAATTTGTCAATGGAATGCCTAGTTGTGAGAATCCTTTGACAAATCTTTTATAGTAGCTACACAACCCAAAGAACCCTCTCAATTGTGTTAAATTGGTTGGTGGAGGCCAATCTAAAATAGTTTGTATCTTTTGTTGATCTATTTGCACTCCTTGAGCATTGATAACATGTTCCAAGTATAGAATTTATGTCAATGCAACTTCTTATTTGGATTCCTTAGCAAAAAATAGCTGTTGCTCCAAAATTCCTAGAACTTCATCATATCATTAAAGAATATTAGGACAAACTTCCTTAATTGATTTCTAAACACATGGTTCATGCATGACTGGAAGGTAGTAGGAACATTAGTTAAAACTAAAAACTCAAAATGTTCAAAATGACATTGGAAAGAAGTTTTATGCACATCCTCTTCTCTCACTCATATTTGATGATGCTCGGATCTCAAGTCAATTTTCAAGAAGTACATTGCTTAATGCAATTTATTGATCAACTCATCAATTCTAGGAATTTGATACTTGTTTTTTATAGTTTTTTGTTTAAAGCTTTGAAATCTCTGCACATTCACATAGTTCCATCTTTGTTTCTTACTACAACGATTGTAGATGCAAAAGGACTAGAATTTGGCTTGATATGACCCATTTTCAAAAGCTCCATAATTGATTTTTCAATTTCCTCCTTAAATCTTCTTGGATGTCTATAAGGAGTAGTAATTATTGGTTTTACTCTGGTTTCTAGTTCAATTATATGTTGAAATCCTCTATCAAGTGGCAATCGTGGAGGAATGTCATTGGAGATTGTGCTATGCTTGTCTAGGAGTGTTTGTATGTCCACATGATAAGCTTGCTTACTTGTAGTAGTTGTAGAGGTTACCAAGCATTGTGCTGTCCTTGCAACTTGTCCACTTTCTAAAACACCTCTCCATTCTTTTTGTTGATACAAATCTAGGAGTTCCATTAGTCATGCCTTGTAGCACTATTTCTTTGCCTTTCGATTTGAACCTTAGCTCCATAGTTTGATAATTTTGAGCAAACTCTCCCAATGAGTGTAGCCATTGCACTCCTAAAACCACATCAGTTTCTCCTATGCCCACTACATAGAAGTCATCCCGCATCTTGTGTCTGTGAAGTGCAATCTCCTATTGTTGAATTCTCTTGGTACGTGGAATGGTAAAACCATCAGCCACTATGTCATTGAATCCATTGAAATTCTCTGATTGCAATCCTCTTCTAGCAACCAACTCTTCATCAATGAACTTTTGTGCTGCTACATTATTAATTAGAACTATAACTTTGTGTCCTTGCAAAACTCCCAGTACTTTGAAAGGATGACATTTAGGAGCACTTGACAATGTTGCAAGTTTGCCCCTTAAATGTTTACCTTGCTCATTTATCTTCAATTCAAGTTCACATTTCTCAATTTTTGGCTCTAGTTCTTATTGCTTTGAATCCCCATTAGGAATTACTTCTATGTAATGTACTTGACCTTTTCCCAAGTACTAGTGTCTAGGTTTTGATGGTTTTTTTGCAAGAATATGATTTGTTTCAATGGAGCTCATTTTTTGGTTACCTCATCACAATTGCTCTTTAGTGGCAATGCCTTTTGTTGAGAAAACCCTTTTTGAAAAGGTTTCTTATTTTGTCCTATAAGATGGGTTTTTTTTTATAGAACTAATTCTTGGCCATGTAAGTTTCTAAATTTAAAGCTCTTTTAATGGCCTCTTGAAGGGTCAATGGATCAAATGCCCTAATCAAACCCTTAAGAGGTTCAATTAACCCTTCAATAAAAGGGACAATTAGTCTCCTTTTGTAACATCAAACACCATTATTGATAATTTTTGGAATTCCTCCATATATTTCACCATTGTTACCTCTTGCTTTAATTGGGCCAACTCTCTAAAATGAACTTCAAGATCCTTTCTATCAAACCTTTCAATTGCTCTTTTGCAAAATTCATCATATGTGACAATCAAACTATGACCTTGGATAACTAACCCATGGTACCACCATTTGTGTGTTGTGCCTTCCAAGCATAACATGGCAAATCTGATGGTGTCATCCTGAGTCATAGGTTTTAGAGATAAGTATGTGTAACTTTTACACCCATGCACAAGTAGTACACTTATTAGGGCCATCAAATTTATATAGTGTTAATTCCCCCAGGACTTGTTGATGGTCATATTGTCTTGGTTGAGATCTAGGTTCAACTCTTGGTCCATTTCTGTTACTTTTCATAGTTATGTAATTAGTGAGAGTCATTGCTTCTTGAATCTCTAGAGGGAGGTTTCTATATTCTAGATACATGGAATTGATATGATCTTGCATTGAGCTTTGTGCTTCCCTCATAAGAACTTCTTCATCCTAAATGAAAGTAGGATGAAGAGGTCTATTTATAGACCCAACCATGGTTCTCTATGTGTGATTTTTTGTTTATTAAGGTGACTATTGTTAGAATTGTGAATAACATGAGCCACAGGATCAAACAACGAACAAAGACACCTTCCATGCAAGAGATTTGCAAACAATAATATGCAATATTCTTCGACAAGAAAATACTTACAAAATTCAAGAGTTCAAAGGTATGAAAGCTCAAGAGTTCAAGAGATGAAAACTCAAGAGAGATAATACAATGAGGGTTGAGTGCTATATAGGAGCAACCCTAAATGATAAAGGGATTAGATCATGACAAGTGTCAACATCTCATGCAATGAGACAAAATGATCTAATAATAGCTCTCTAGTTAACATAGAAAATCACTCCTAAGTTTAGCTTAAGTGCATGAGAATAATTTAGACTAAAGATTAATTAATTATTAGCTAATGCATGATTACTTTGACAACTATTATTCTCTTCAAAAGAACTTTAATCACTATTTTGATTATTGGGATTTACTGCATTATTTTGTTTCTTTTGGTTGTTCTGTATCATATGTAACATCTCTCCCATTGTATCTAACATAAGGTCAAACTTCCTTTCAAATTTATCTTTAGGGTCTTTCAAAGACTTTTTCTTTCTCTCCATGTTTATTTCTTCCACGTCAAATTCCAAAAGAGTTTTTGTTTCTTTGTTTTTTGGCAATTGATATTGAGTTTTCCTAAGCTCCCTTAGCTAATATCTGCTAGCTTTGTCATTCAACATGCATAGGAAGAAATTCTCATAGGTTGGCAAGATCTAGCTTTGATATTTTTATAATATTCCATTTAAAATTTTTAATATCCTAGATGGAATATTTTGTAATATCTAGTCATGTTTAATTTTTAATTTCTAGAGAATGATAGATTTGCAAGAATCTATACTTTTTCCAATTGATATTTTTGATAATTAATCAAATTTTCCCAATGGTGATTTTCGTGTGAAAAATCAATCTAAGGAATTGTGGGTTCTTGTCCTCCAATTCTAAACATAGAGGGGTTTCATCCTTAGGTTAATTGAGCCCTAATTCCATGCTCCACAAGGAGTAGAAGTCAGATAATAAAATATTTTCACAATGATGCTCCTTCTCCTTGCTTGGTCTCTTTAAATACCTTTTTTCTCCAAAAGGCACAACTCTTCGCATGCCCTTAATAAATTTTAATTATAGTTTTCATTCTATAATATTAATTATCCACTTAGTGGAAGTGGCTATTTGAACTATTTCAATTCTTCCAATATGACGATTCCTTTTTGTTTCATAAAATTGCAACTTCATTGAAGAGTAATTCCTTTGGCTATACCCTTTATATTGTATTTAAATCCTTTGTCTTTTACTACCAATGCCTTTATGGTATGTGGCGATTGATTTGGGAATCACATTTGCTTGGAGAGTACAACTACTACGCTAGCATAAATTTCTATACTAGATCATGTCATAGGTTGTGATGTTGTTATTAATAGTGACTTGGTATCTTGTGTGGACATAGTTCAAGTTTCAAGAGGGGACATGACATGCGGTGAATCCGCCCCTAATGATTCACCAAAATCACTTATATGTTGCCCCTTGCCACATTTGCTTACCATTTAGGTGTTATCCCTCTCCAAAATAGTGATCTCATCAATACTAAACAATGGATTTACATCTTTAGCAACCCAATCTAAATATGGATCAATGTCATTGAGGTCAAACACCTGATGTGCGTCTCGCCTCTATGCCTTGCTTTAATACAATTGAAGGTTGTATTGCACAAACACAAGGTCATTCAAGTGCTTTTGAGTCAATTAGCTGCACTTGTTTGTGTGAATAGCCTTAAAAACACTCCAATTGTGATCACATCTAGGAGTACTTTAAGGCTAGGATAGAATGTGGATTGCAAGCTTTTGAACATTAAGTGTTGTGGCACCAAAATTTTGCCACTAGAAATTTGCAAAATCGACATTTATAACTTTGTAAGAAATTAAGATTTTAGTAAACTTACAAATTAAAATAAATTTTAAACTATAATTAAACATAATTTTTTTACCTAGCAACAGAGTGTCTCTCCTACTAATGCATAAAGTTGAAAAAAATAATGCCCCCTCCACTCTTCTAACTCTGTAACTCATTGTGTATGAGGTCTCAAAGGTTGTCATCAATGATTGACCTCTTAATATGCACATTGAGGCTAGGCATAATCTCTACATTTGCTCTAAATGAAAGGTAGAAGAAAAAGTTGGGGTTTAAATAGTAGGGAGCAACATAAATATGTTGGTGGAGTTCTTAATTTCACCTCCGATCAATAATGCACCATATGGGTTCATATTTGGTTCTATTTGACTCATACAAATGCTGATTTGCTTCTTTGACCCTATCCATGGCTTCATTTAGATTCTCCATGGGATTTTTCAACCCCATCTACCAACTGCAGAACCCTAACTAATGGTTCAAAACTTCAAACATCTAAAACAAGAGAGTGGATGAAAAAGAGTTTAAAGAATTAAAGTAAAACATAAATTAAAAATTAAAAATTAAAAAATCTTTTTTTTTTCAAAAACAACAATTGTTAACATTGTAAATTTAAAAATAAAAAATAAAATTTTGATCAAAATCTTACCTTGATGATCTCCTCCACGGTCTTGACAAATGTGTCATAAAAATGGTCTTCATGCCCATCTCTATGTCAGCCTTGTTATAGTAAGACTCTCAAACCAGTTTTGCTCACAAACATGTGCTTAAGGTTGGGCAATATAGAATCTATACTCTGCAAGGTAAAGAAATGAGTTGCAAAGTGTGTGAATCCTGGATGCACAATCTCCTTGTCATTAGTGTGCTCTCTTATGAGTTTAAGGACTCACGTGTGATCGTAGATGTATTTGGTAATATTCTTTGCATCTTCCACCATATTCTTTAGTCAATTGAATTTCCCTATGTCCTCAAGAAGAAGATCAAGGCAATGGCTGACACAAGGGCTCCAAAACAATGTAGTGTGCCTCTCCTTTGGTAGTCTACTAGTTGCCACATATGGAGATACCTTGTCCATGACTATATGGATAACATTATCCACTCCCACCTCCATCACCACCTCATCCAACAAGCCACACAAGGTTTTGTCATTTTTTTTATTTAATTGGAGGCATTGACTAACTTCAAAAGACCATCTGCCCTCTTGAAGTTGCTAAAAAGTTAACGAGTGTTCTATTCCTAGCATCCCTCCACCCATTAGATAAAATGCTGTAGCCTTTGTTTTTCCAAATCTGTTTTTGTTCCTCTACTAGCTTGTATGTGTTTTGGACTTCATCCTCCAATAATGGGACACTCAATTCATAACTTCTTGGGGCCTTGAATCCCATATTTTCCAGGGTCAGTGCAGTACCCAACTCCTTTCAATAATGACTCAAAGCAATATAAAAAGGAATATTATTGTAGTACCAAAATTTGGCACATGATGACTTTGCCTCATTATGCAATTTCCTATTCCATGTGGTACCTTCCAATGAAGGTTGCACACTAAGAGTGCTACAAGGAACAAAGAGATTAGAACTATGGCTTCCCACACTGCCTAATCCTCCTATTTATGGTCCAGTAGAAGAAGAGCCACCCATAGCTCCCCTAGTGTTTAACCTTGTAGAATTATGAAATGTAGGTGAGGTTCCCATTTCCTTTGTTGTCCTCTTCTTTGTTGCTTTTTTCTACCCAAATGTTGAAAGGAGAGCTCTTGCCTCATTCTGAACCTCAACAGTTGCTTCAGTACATGGCATAATATCTTGGCAAGGAACTCATGCAAGGTGATATTTCAAATAATTTATAATTCCTCTCATATCTTTAGTGCAATGGCTGCAAATAACCATTTCCTTTTTTGGACCTTTTGTACCCTGTTTCCAGCAAGGGTCCTTACGTTTGCCATCTTTCGTAGTAGTCATGGATGCCATATTTTTTTCAAAAAAATAAAGCTTTCCCAAAAGGAAATAATAGGAAACAAGAATTAATTACTTGGAATAGGATAAAATGATACTAGTGACAGGGCTGAACAGGGTTGTTTCTCTAAGGATTACATCAATATTATTTTGGTAACTTCAAATTTTCATGTAGCAATATCTTTGTACAGTTTTTTGGAATCCAAATTCACTGTACAGTCTTTATAACAGAATTTATGCATCTATAAATATGTCTTTTATAATATCCCAGAAGTTCAAATTCACTCCTCATGACTGAGTTGATGTATTAGGAAATCCCTTTTATGATATCCCTGAGTTTCCAATGACAAACATGAGTGATTGCTCTGTGCTGGTTGGGAAGAGGTCAAATACTTACAAATGAGTGATGTCAAGGCTTTGTAAAATTTTAATTCTTCAATATGGATTCAAAGCCTTAGCACGATTATTGGTGTTTAACCAATTTTTTTGTATACAATGATCAAAAGTCCCTCATTTGGTTTGGAACTAGACAGCATAGGCACGGCCACAACATTTTACAAAGGCATACTAAAATGCACATGTAAAATGGCATTTCTTGATGAAGTTTTACAATTCTATTTTAAAAAATTATGGTTTTGGTTCTTTGAAGACTTTTAAATTTATTATAGCAGTCCTTGTGGAGGTTTGGAAGCGTAAAATTTTAAAATTTAGAATGGCAGTCCCTGTGGAAGTTTAGAAGCTCAAAATTTTACAACATTCTTTACAAAAGGCTATTATAAATTTAAATACACGTGTAAATAGCATTCTCTGTAGAAGTTTCAAACAGGTTAATGACCTTGAAATGGAATGATCAACAACCCACAAAAATGGGCAATGGACCTCTGGTCATAGTCAAAGTGTGCTGTAACCAAAGAACAGCCTGTTGAAATATACCCACAGCAGTGTAAAATTGTCTGAAATTGCATTAAGAAGGGTTTGTGTGAAGAAGGGTTCTGTCCACCAAAAATACAAGGTGAGAAATAAAAAAATTGTGCCTCCATTTTATAGCCAATGTTGGGTGAGTTTTTCCCTTGGTGCAAGTTGGCATTTTTTTCTGATTTTATCTTGAGTTTTGAAAATATACTGCTGTGATTTCTTGCAGAAACTCATCGGCGAGTTATTCCTGTGATTACTCACCAGCAGGAATTATTGGTGAGTACTTGGGAGTAGGGATTTTGTTCTGATTTTATTGTGATTTTTTGAAAATATACTGTCACAATTTCTTGCAGAACTCGTCAGTGAGTTATTCCTGTGATTGCTCACTGGCGGGAATTATCGGCAAGTACTCATGAGTCCTGTGAGTACTTCCCAATTTTTTAAACTGTGCCTCAAACCATAATGTTTGGTTGGTGGGTGATCCTATTTGGACAACACATGGAAACTGGGAAATCTGTTATTTACTTTCTTTGCCAAAAATGCCATTATTTTTCTCTTACATGTCATTTGGTTGTAGGTCTAAACTGGTAACCTATATTAGCAGGTTCTGCAGGAATCTTGGTTGAACCTGAACTGGTCCAAACTGGGTTCTGATCTTGGTCCAGGCCAAATCCAGAGGCTTGGGGGCAGCAGCCTGGGCAAACCAAGGGAGAAATTGTCTGCCTGGGACTCCAAAAAAATAAAATTTTAATAAAAGAAGCCTTATAGAAAGAAGAAGAAAAACTAACCCTTTTTAACAGCTTTCCTTAGTCTCAATTGAGGATTAGGGGCACAAGGCTGGTACACAGCATCATTAGCATGGTGCAGCTAGAAGGAGTGGCACTGATGCTGCTTATCCTTCCAACAAATGAGCTGATGACATTGATGCTCTTGATTAAGAGCAATATTAAGATTTCTATTGAATTTACATGTGCAGATGCACTAATATAAACCATTTTGTTTTATCTTTAATGTTTTAACAATTGAGATTGAACTATTAATAATCACCTGTGTTATTATTTAATTTTGTACACTTTGTGCTAATTATATATATATTCTGAAGCCAGCTGTACTGAACCCTGGGAAAAGGAGTCAGTGAAGTGCTGAACCCAGACCTGAACCCAAACTGAACTGGCAACGTAGCTGGTAACTAATGGATAAAATGAAAACGGGAAGAGATGGAACTGAAACCTACAATAGCAAATTTTGTTTTCTTAGTGATTTAAGTTTTTATTTGGAATCTACTGCATTAATTTTTCTTATAGAACCTGTTATGGATAACACATACAATAAGGGTTAGTTTAAACAGAAGAAGATTTTGCAGGCCACATCAATTTATTTATACATGTGACATCTTTCTCATATATTATGGTTTTTTCTCCAGGGTCCAGCACGTGCTTTGCTTGCAGATCTTTCAGGTGAATTTATGTTCATAACCAAGCTTTAGATGATGGAATGAACATCTTAATACTGTGCTGAAGCTTCTTACATGTTATAGATATGTAATGTTTATGGACTTACCTTTCAGTTTATAGAATCTGGTAAACATTTGGATCCTTTACAATGTTGAAACAGGCCCAGAGCAGAGGAACATCTCAAATGCTATATTTACTTCATGGTTGGCATTTGGAAATATTTTAGGGTTTTCAGCTGGTGCAAGTGGACAGTGGCATATGTAATGCTTTACCTCTTTTGACCATTAAATTTGAAGCTATGAACTGTTCATCTTCATTTGAAAAATATATAATATTTTTGAACATCTTGCAGATGGTTCCCATTTCTCACTACCAAAGCATGTTGTGAGGCTTGTGGCAATTTGAAAGCAGCCTTTATGGTTGCAGTGGTGAGGTTTTGCCTTATTTTATTATTTATTTGTTTTGTAGTTTTGAATCTTGATAAGTATCATAGCTCACAGTCACCCTATATGGGTGAAAGAGGGCAATCAGTGCATTCACAGTTCTTTTTCCTGAAAATGTTCTATGTGAAGGTGCTAAGGATCATATTATATGGTCTTATTTAAATCATGGGCTGTATTACTAAAATTGATCTTGAAATCATTGTATGTGCGCATGTCATTTTGAAAGTAAATAAATAAATATCCTATCACTTGCTTGCAACTTTAAATCAGCTTATACTGCTAACAGCTAGGGCTAAAATGATAAAGCTCCACTCGTGTAAAAGATTTTCAATATGTTTGACATTGCTTGCTCCATTGAAGTTATTAAGTATAATATATTAATATAATGAACTTATTAATCTTTGCTTCATAATCCCATGTTACATGATTGAAATCCCATTTTCTTGTTGGTCCAGATTTTGTGATGATCTTTTCTCTTGTCAAAGATTTTCCCTTGTGGATCTACATAGTAGTTAATCATGTATTTTGTTTGGTCTTATTGGTATTGCTGGCATTCTAAATAGAGTTTAAAGCACGGGGTAAAGAAATAGCTGGTTGCATTTTTCTTGAAGCTTGGTGAATTATTGCAGGCTTTACTGGTGGAGCTTCTTTGGAACATTTGCACATTGTATCAGGGATTGGCCATTATAGTTATCATTTGATGATTTGATAAGCGATAAGACACCATTTGAATATGATTTAAAAAAATTCTTATTCTCTAATTGGTTCATTGTTTTTATCACACACACACATCCTGTCTCAATCCCTCTCCAATTTTGCAACTAGGGGAAAATATATGCTCAATAGGTTCAGTATGAATATATGCTCGACATTTTTGGTACTTTGTTTGAGAGTTTAGTTTGATATAGAAATACCTAGTTTTTGTAAGAGTAACTGAAATATGCCACAATTCCCCTGATGCTTAGGGTATATGAGGTACATTGTTGATGACCATGGTGTTCATTAAGGCCTAGAGAAGATCCGAGTCATTCAAGAATGGTCAACACCAAGAAAGCTCACTGAGCCTGGCAGTTGCCAAGATAAGAAAATTTCTAAAGGAGATTTTTACTTGGTTTTCTTACATTTTATGGTCCTTGAATCACTAAGGCAATATTCAGCTGATCACTGCACAGCAGCAAGACTTAAATGCATCCAAATGCAAAATTGGTACTTTCCTTGTCAGATATTCAACAACCATTAATAATAGTGACCAATACATCTGAGATTGCACTTGTAACAGTGCATTACTGAATCTGGGCATAGTAAGAATACATAGCACATATGACCATGAGTTTCATGCCATTGTTCAAACATGTAATGAAAGAAATCAATACATTCTAGGAAAAACAATATCACACATATTGGCCATAAACTACTGCAGTTCCAGTGGATTTTGAACAAGTTGCTGTAAGAGTGACACCAAAAGTGGTCAACTTCTCCTTAATAATTCCAGTTTAAAATCAAGCACAAGGGAAGTCTATCTGAGTGTACAACTTTCCATCTTCAGATCAGCACAAATGGAAGTGGCGAGTGGATTTTTTCAAGTTGAACAATTCAAAGTATCATTGCACATTGAATTAAAGCAGACCTACCTTCCATACATCATAAGTACAACAGTGCACTTCATATCTCTATAAGTCATTGTTTTCTGGGATTACTTATATTTTCAAACTATATCTATTATCTCCTATAGATGTTGCTTAGTCTTTTGATGCAGGAGCATCGGCAGCCTAAGGATTAACATAAATCTAAGTTGCCGGTTCGAGTACGGGTTCAGATACGGGTTAGGGTTCGGGTTCGCTGGTTCGGCAATTTTTTTTTCCTAGGGTACAGGTTTGGGTACGGCTGTACTATATATATATATATAGAATAAATTTATAAACATAATGATAGTGCCATAGACTCATAAGCATGCTCAAAATTATAATTATATGATCATAATGCCATAATGCCATAGAATATTGAAACAATGAAATATGCCATACGGTAATACCTCATATAATCTGTAATCATATTCATAATTTGCAAAAAAGTAAATAGTAAATACTCAAGTCTTAAAATGTCATTACACATTGAAAATTCAAATTACAATCAAGACAATATTTATTACTATTCAAATTCATGATCCTCATCATCCTCAATTGGTTCAATAACTTCAATTTCATTTGAACCACTATGAATTGGATTGCCACTCCCACTAGGTGCATTAGTTGCCTCATTGCCATCCATAGAAGCCAAGGTAAGTTGCGCAATTGTAGCATCTAAATCAGCACACTCAGGGGTGAGATCCCAATTCTTTGACACACCCTCATTGTATTTAGGTTTCTTATGTGATAAGAGATGAAGGTTGGAGTGTACATAGACCAAAGCCTCTGCTTTTTTTGCACCCAAACGACTGCGCTTGACCGAGTGGATGAAGGAGTATGTACTGCAATTCCGCTTAGCTGAAGAGGAACTTGCAACCTGTTAATTATGCACACAACATTTAGTAATTACTATTAGTATTTAATTTTACTTGCCGATAATAATCATAATATATAGCATAATAGCATCAAATGAAAAACGAAAAAATAAATAAATAAAAAGATGCATACTTGGGAGAGTATTTTAATTGCAAGAGGTTGCAAGTAAATGGAGCCTTGACCATGTAGATACCACCAATCATCAGCATTTTTCCTATATTTGTCTAGATGAGCAAAAACATCATGATTTTTTGCAGATATGAATTGGCTAAACTCGCCCATGACAATGCTTTGGATTTCTTCATCTACAAATATCTTTCTAAATGCAGCCTTATAGCCAACAACAACCTCTAAATCCCTATATGGTGCCACCCTCCTCGGCAATGAAAGTATCTCTTTGCTACAATACTTTGGTGACAAAGCAAATGCTAAGAGATGTAAAGGGGTGGTCATCTTGTTCCAACGGTCAACAATAATAGTTTGCACAGTTTTGAAAAATGTTTCCATTGGGTCATGTTCCTTGGCATCTATTATTGCTCTTATTTTCTCCACCATGGAATCCATGCCATCATAAATTTCACCCAAACATGGGCGATCAATATCAGCATACCTAATCATGCTCATAATAGGCTCGGTGAAATTTAAAACGTATTCCACACGAGCCCACCACTCATCATCTAAGATCATTGCTTTCACTTTTTGGGCTCTTTCTGTGCTTGATTGCCTCCATACACTCCACAAACTGTTGATGACCATAGAACCCAAGGCTTGTCGCACCTTCAAAGTCGTCTTAAGACAATTGTGTGAGATGCAAATCGAGTTTCAGCAACCTAACATTGTAAGAAAATGCATGTCACAAATCAGCAATGAAAAATTAAAATAAAAAAATAAAAAATTATATTAAAAAATCAGATTTAAATTACCTTAAGCAACTCCAACTTGGAGAAGGTCCTGAAGATGGCTTGTGACATATGATGATTAGTCACAAACATTTGGATCTCCTCACCCTCTGCGTAGATTTGCTTGACCCACTCAATTTGTGTACCAATCTTTTGCATTATCAAATTGAGTGAGTGGACTGCACATGGTGTCCAAAAAATGTGACCATATCTAGCCTCCACTATAGCCCCAGCTGCCCTACAGTTTTTAGCATTATCCGTTATGACTTGGACAACATTTTCAGGCCCCACCATTTCAATGGATTCTATGAGGATATTGGCAATAAAACTTGCATCTTTTATTTGCCCTTCACAATCAACTGCCTTCAAAAACATCGCCCCTTTAGGGGACACTGCTATAACATTGATCAATGGTCTATTTTTGCAATCCTTCCATCCATCAGAAATGATGGACACACCTGTTTCGACCCATGTATCCTTGATTACTCTCAATGCTACCTCTACTGAAGATTTCTCCTTTGCCAATAAGGTGGTCCGCACCTTTTCATACCCAGGACTAACATAATCAGGAGTTGTCTTAGAAATGGCTTTCACCATTTCCCGCCAATAAGGTGATCTAACAAGGTTGAAAGGAAGCCCATTGCCATAAATGCAACGTGCAATGCTCTCATCTGCCAACTCCCTTGCTTCATTTTTGAAGGCTCTATCCAATGGGCCTCTTTTTCGTGTCACCGACATATTTTCTCCTTCAGAAGATTGTGCCATTTCCATGAAAGGATGTGGGCCAGCCGGTTCTGATAAGCCACTAAGTCTTTGCGAGCTTTTACTTTTATTTTTACCTTTCTTCATAAGAGGATGGTCTGTAGCCTTTGGTGTTTTGAATGCCTTGTCAGCATCCTCTTGTTCTTTAATATAACCCATTATTTGATCCTTTGTCAACCCTTTTTTATTTGGCCCAAGGCAAGGTTTTATTCCTTGATTACCAATAGCACATAAATGGGCTTTCACTCAAAAGTACGAGCTCCTATATGTAGTTCCACATTGGTTGCAACACCAAACATAACCCCCACCACCGGGAAGTTGTTGAATCATTGTCGTATGTCGCCAAAGAGGTGAGCTTGGATCATATTTAAATTGACTCTCTGCACCTATTCCAACTGAAGTAGAACTATTGGCTGTTTTGTATGAAGATATGAACCTAAAATAAATAAAAACAAGTAATTTTTTTTAGAAAAAATGGGCATTATAATGCCTTATTTTGCATAAAATGTTCTTAAAAAATTTCAAACCTTACTAGAAAAAAAAAGAAGAAAACTTGAAAAATCTTCAAAAATATTATTGAAAACTAAAAGAAAAGAGGATAGGATTCACTCACCTTTGATTGCTTGATCTTTTAGTGCACCTATTCCTCTCTTGTTTCTATTAGTTGAACTCCTTCGTAGCTCTTATGATCTCACCTTTGAAAAAAAAGAGAAAACCTGCAAAAATGAACTATTTTAGCTTGGAGGCAAAAAAATGGTGTTTTTGCTCTTTTGAGTTTGCAAAATGAGCCTCATTTGGTCGGCCAAGTCAATATAAGGCAATCTGAGCACTTTTTAGGGTTTTGTTTTTTGTTTTTAAGTTGATTTTTTGCCTTTTTTAAGGCTGGATGGCATGGGTCCTCCCAGGTCCTTCTGGGTTCTCCTGGGTTCGGCCAAGGTTCTTCGTTTTCCACCCGGGTTCGCTATGGGTCCTTCTGTGAAGGACCCACAGAGAACTCGGGTGGAAAATGGAGAACCTAGGCGAACCCAGAGCCGAACCAAACTGAACCCGAACCCACACGTATTTTGGACGGTTCAGGGGGCTAAAATGAAGGACCCGGTAACAGAGATATAAATGAATGTTTAAAATTTAAAATGATCAACACCAAGAACCAAAGAATGCAAAAGGTCGCAGCTAGCGGAGGAGTTAAAATTTTCCAGAATAGAAAATAAAAGACAGGCAGATAAAAAAATAACAAGGTAATGAATAAAAATAAAAGAGATCTATGAACTGGCAGCAAGAGGAAAACCAAAGGGCGCAAGGAATGAAAAGGAGAGGCCACACTTCATATAAAAATTGTTAGTCTATGGCACCAATGGATATGCCCAAGACGCACCTCTTAGTAGACTTTAGAAAGATGTCTGGAAATCAATAGGAATAGATTGGACAAGGCTGCACAGAGGGAGCAGCAGAGTAAGGGAAGAGGGGTCGCAGGAATTAAGAAGAGAAAAAGGGGCGCCATTGGGGAGAGTTATTGTTGATGCAGACAAGAGTAAAGGAAGAGGCTGCGCTGCAACTTGGAGAGGTGAGAAACCCACAAAGTGATCTGCCATAGAATATGGCAGCTAAAATTTGAAATGTAATAAAAAAAATGTTCCCGGAAGAGTGAGAACAGGTAAAAAACTGGTCAGAATAAATGGAATTTATAAATTATATGCAAAGAAGAGGGGGAACGAGATGATAGAGGAGCTGGAATGTGCAGAGAAATCAATACAAATAAAGATTAAGGAATGTGCGAGAGAGAAGGAAGAAATGAGCAGAGGCATGGTAATGTAAGCTGAACAGAACAAGAATAAATTTTGGACCATAGATAAAGATCTTGCTTTGTAAAATGGAATATAGCAGAGGTAAATTGAAATGACCATATTTGTGAGCCATTGACCCGATAGAAATTGATTTGTAATTCAAACATTGCTCATTAAAGCAAGTCCAGATCTCAAATTGGATAATGATGCACAAAACTCATATTGGTTTGAATTGTGTTAAGTAATAAGAGCTGCAGTAAACTTGTTTTGACTGTAAACATCATGGATGAAATGTTGAATTGAATCTTAATTGACAAATGTAATTGTCAAATTAAGTTATGTCAGCCGTGAAATGTGGAACTTTGTAATCTGATTATAAAATCAGTAAATTTGAATAAAAGTAGAATGATTGTTGCAATCATGGGGTAGAGTGCTGTCTTGTGTGTAAGTTTGGCTTGGACAGCGAGAGTGATAGTCTTTGTTTGCATCAAATGGTATCAGAGCTAGTGGTTGGATAGAGCACCAAATGTGAGGCAGTCTAAACTAGGACTTGCAGGTGAAAAGTGAAGTAGTGAGTATTTTCTAAGGAGCTCAAAAGGATTGTTGTAAGTGTGTGAAGCGTCCTTAACAATTGAAAGCTAAAGACATTGAGGTGGTTGTAGATTGAGAGTGCATTGAAAGTGTTTGATGAAATGTCATAGAAGAGTATGAGTTTGGCCTTGGGTGAGGCTTTAAAAATTTCTTTTATTGAGAGGAGAGAGAGAATGTTGGAGGAAGAAAGTTGGGTCAGAATTCAGAACAAATGTGTAGAGATATCTGAGAGATTGGATGCCTTGGAGGAGAATAGAAGGAAAGCAAAAAGAAAAGAAAAAAAGATGGGAAAAAGTGAGTCACAAAATTTTCTTAATTTTATTTTATGCGGAGGAAAGAAAGATGAAAAAAAAAATGTGAGTACAGTAGCCAAAAACGAAGATGAAGAAGATGTTGCAGCAGTAGAGCATGGCGAAGATGATGGTGTGTTAGTACAATTTTTGGCAATAGAAGAGGAGTGGCTTGAGAAGATCGCTGATTAAGATGAGAAGGTGCATGTCATAGCAAAAGAAGAGGAAACATAAGTTGAAGAGGTAGAGTGTAATTTTTTTGAATTTTGTGATGAGAAATTTGTTATAAATTCACATGTTGTTGAGGTGATAAGGAGTTAGTGCAAGTAGATGGAAAGAGAGATCATATAGTTGCAATTTCAGATATGTATGTAGATGTTACATATTTGCTCGTAGAGGTTGTGGAGGATGATGTAGGTGAACTTTGGTGGAGGTGGTCGGTTTGTGGTGGGATGAATCCCATGAAGGAGGAGAGGAGAAGAGGAATTTTTTTGGAGGAGCTTGGTTCATGGTGGACATGAGTCCACGATGGAAAAGAAGAAGAGGGTGCAACTTTGTTGGAGGAAGATGACATGTGTTCCAACAAGATGCTGGAAAAAGAGGAAGAAGAATTAATTGTGTGCATCAGATTTAGCGATAGAGTTTGTTGCAACCTGGAAGAGTAGTTCGACTACTCAACTCCACTTTTGTGAGCCTATGCTAACAAATTTCCTACCTATCATGCTTGATGCCGGAGCATCGGCAACCTGAGGATTAACATAAGTGAATGTTTAAAATTTAAAATAATCAAACACCAAGAACCAAAAAATGCAAAAGGTTGTAGCTAGCAGAGGAGTTAAAATTTTCTAGAATAGAAAACAAAAGACAGGCAGATAAAAATAATAACAAGGTAATGAATAAAGAAAAAGAGATGTATGAACTGGCAGCAAGAAGAAAACCAAAGGGTGCAAGGAATGAAAAGGAGAGGCCAAGCCTCTCATATAAAAATTATTAGTGTATGGCAGCGATGGATATGCCCAGGCCGCACCTCTTAGGAGAGTTTGAAAAGATGTCTGAAAATCAATAGGAATAGATTGGACAAGGCTGCACAGAGGAAGCAACAGAGTAAGGGAAGAGGGCTCACAAGAATTAAGAAGAGAAAGTGGGGCACAATTGGGGAGAGTTATTGTTTGTGCAGACAAGAGGAAAGGAAGAGGCTGTGCTGCAACTTGGAAATGTGAGAAACCCATGAAGGGGTCTGCCATGGAATATGGCAGTTAAAATTTGAAATGTATTACAAAATTGTTCCCAAAGGAGATGGAACAAGTAAAGAACTGGTCATAATAAATGGAATTTATAAATTCTATGCAAAGAAGAGGGGGAATGAGATAATAGAGGAGCTGGAATGTGCAGAGAAATTAATACAAATAAAGATTAAGGAATGTGCGAGAGAGAAGGAAGAAACAAGCAGAGGCATGGTAATGTAATCTGAACAGAACAAGAATAAATTTTGGACCATAGATAAAGATCTTGCTTTGTAAAATGGAATATAGCAGAGGTAAATTGAAATGACCATATTTGTGAGCCATTGACCCGATAGAAATTGATTTGTAATTCAAACATTGCTCATTAAAGCAAGTCTAGATCTTGAATTGGATAATGATGCACAAAACTCATATTGGTTTGAATTGTGTTAAGAAATAAGAGCTGCAGTAAACTTGTTTTGACTGTAAACATCATGGATGAAATGTTGAATTGAATTTTAATTGACAAATGTAATTGTCAAATTAAGTTATGTCAGCTGTGAAATGTGGAATTTTGTAATCTGATTATACAATCAGTAAATTTGAATAAAAGTAGAATGATTGTTGCAATCATGGGGCAGAGTGCTGTCCGTTGAATTTATGAACGTGTGTGTAAGTTTGGCTTGGACAGCAAGACTTATAGTCTTTGTCTGTATCATCTTCTCTCTCTATGGTAGAATCTTTTTAACTCAACTAAAAGTTAATAAAGCTCCTAAGTTCCAGAAATAGATGAAAAAAGCTCTAAAACTGGCGAAAATTGCAAGTACTTGCAGTATAACTCAGCTGCTAGTTATTGACAAAAACTTGGCAATAACTTGTGAAATGTAGAGGAAAACTTGGTCACATTGCAATAAACATAAACAAAATAGTATTAGTAAATGAACTCTACTTTACGTCTTATTGCATAAACATAAACAAAACGGTATTAATAACATGTACTCACTTATATTTTTCATTGTCATCAAATTTGAGGCCTTGTATGTCTTGGTTATTAGAGGCCATGATAATAAAGGAAAAGGAGAATAAAAGTGCTGTGCATTGCAGCACAAGGCTGACAAGTAGTGCTTATTGAAATGGTGAGCACAAAAATGATATTGCAGATTGCACAGGTTACACCATTGTTAAACAGCAATATCAAAACCACAAAATAATATATTGATTGTTGGATGATTTTTACATCACGTTCCATTGGCATATAAAGCCATTGATTTTCCTATAAAAACAAACTAACTCACCTATGGGAAATAACTTTAAAAAACAACTATTTATTTATTATCTAATCTAACTATTAACAAACCTATATTTATAAATTAACATTTGCATGTTTATTTATTTATTCTTTACCTAATCTAATACCTATCTAATGATGTAATATAAATCCAACAGTGGTTGATGATCTTGTTGCTGTTATAAGACTTTAAGTTTGTTTGCAGCTCAGCCTGCATTAGGTGGGCACAGCAGATCCCTTGAAAACCTAATTATGTATACAAATTCTCAGTGGAGAATCCTGCCAAATTTTAATTTCACAGTGAATATGACTCCCAAAACAACCAGTAATTTATTGGCAATGGTCATATGGCCCCCAAAACAAGTGGGAATTTGATAGCAATGGTGATTATGATTTCGAGTTGTAATGTGTAATATATGTTTCAAGGGAGTAGGTGCCAAGGACGCATTGTTTATTGTGGCAAAATGATTTAAGGTAAAAGTTTAATTAATTCATGGTGGAGCAATTTAACCAACACTGAACTAAATTTTGGTAAAACTGTGGTGATTCAGTGCGCTTATAGCCTGTTCTATTCACCAAAAATTTAGGCCTTGGTTTGTAGTATTTGCTGAATATTGAGACCCAAGCTTGAACTATTTGTTCAATGAATTCAACATCAATTTCAGGACATTGTGCAAAAAGCTAGTGCCAAATACAAGAAATATTAAAATCAACATCGGGAGCCACACCATTACGTGGATGCCTTTCCAAGATTCTGAGGACTGATAGTAACTAACATCAAGCATGGATGCTGTGTTTAATTGGCAACATAGTTTGTGTCATTTTGATGACAACGCCTATCCCAAGGACATTGGTGCACAAGTAGGCTTCCTGATCCACCGGGATCAGTTGAACTCAAGGAACATGGATGAAGGGGAAGGTGATCAGGAGAATGTTTCTCTGGAAGTATTGTTTAGAAGAGTTTTATCTACACTTTTTTTGATGAGATGTAGTTACGAGCCAAGTAGAAATTATCTCCAGTATTGTTAGATATAGCAGCTTGCTGGTTAGAAGTTGTAATGTCCCTTTCTCAAATGTGATCGCTTCAGTTGACCGTTGGCCTATTTCGGAGACCCAGTAGGCTACTCGGATGGTGAAATTAGGGTTCCCTGTTTTTGAGGAGGTTGTTGCTTGAAGTTTGGAATTTGGATTGCGGGTTCCTTCTAGGTTTTCAGAGAGCTTCGTAGTGGTATAGTTTGTTTGGTGATTTGAGCAACTTCATGAATTTACTATTTTTAGTAAATTCTATTTCTGGCAGTGGTCCTGTTGGCTACAGTGCAGTTGGCTCTCGTCTTCAACTAATTCAGTTGGTAATTTGATTTTTGGCCTTTGGATGCATTTCCTGGAGAGATAAGTTATTTTTATATTATAATGTTATATTTTAATATTATAATCCCTTGGCCTAGCATTACAACTTTATGTTGTTTTAAAAAGGGGGACTTTATGGGTGAGTGTCTCATCGGGAGTTAATTTATATTTTAAGGCAAAATTAAGGGTTGGAGAAGTGGGACGCCTACTTGAGGGAAAAAGATTAATTTTTATAGAAGTGAAATATTGCCTTATGTGAAAAGGGAAGCCACCTTTGGAGGGAAATGAGTTGAATTCAAATTTGATTTTGGGCGCCCTTCCTAAAGCTTCTAAAAGATTCTCCTCAAGTCTATTTATGCAGGCCTCACCTCTTCATTTGTTCATCTTTTGTCTACCATACCGTTATGCTACTGGATTGTCTTTAGGCACTCGCTTCAAGGGAAGCACACTTCCTAGCAATGGCTCATCTTCTTGCTTGAAAGATAGCAACTAGTTGAGAGATAGTTTGTAATAGGTTTGTCTTGCATTTCAGTTGAGTATCTTGCGTTTTGGAGTTCTAGTTTTGCATTTTCTGTCTCATTTTGAAGTTGTTGAATAGCATAGCTGATCGTATGAATTGCTCATATCTTTGGAAATAAAAATATTATCATTCTGGGTAGTTTTCCATTGTGTTTTCTAGCTTGGAGCAACCCTTCTTGGGAGTTTCTAGATTTTTTAAAGGTGTCTAGAATTTTATATTGAAAAATCGCCCCTCTTTGGCCGTACCATTGTGGGCTGTCTTGGAAGGTGTGCATAAAAATAATATTGCATTTTGTGGGTCATTTCTCGGTTTAGATTTCATTGTTATCATCCTAGCATTTATTTGCATCAAGTCTCATGTCATTTCGGCAAGTATTGAGAGTTGTGAGTATTTTGGTGGGTTCTAGAGTTGCTGATTGCTTCATTTCAGTTGCTGGTCTGTCATATCAGTCCTTTATAAATGCAATTTTGTGAGGAGTTTGATTATAGAGAGGCTTGTTAAGCATTGAGGAAGTTTTATATATTATTGCAGCATTGAAGGACTTGAATTACTAGGTTTCGGCAAGCATTCTAACATATTGTAAGCTGTTTAGTAGTACTATCAGCAATTCTCCTCTCTATCTTTCTCTTGCTTAATTGTACTTCCCGCTGAATAAGTGGAAGAGGTTGGCTTGCCGCCTATTTACTTTCAGTTAGTAGTTGTAGGGACCCTCTGACCATATGCTCGCCATCACTCGGCGCCATCCTTGGTTAGAGTTACTTCAGCTCATCTTGCATAAGATCCTCTGACCATATGCCCATCTATCCTAGACACATTCTTGGTTAGAGTTACCTTCTAGTTTGCATCTGCATTAGGTCCTCTGACCAATGCTCACGCCTTGCCCACATCGGGATTCTAGTGTACATCCTGGTTAGAGTTGCTTTCCGCATCGTTTTGGTTTTAGAGCTAACCTTAACAGGTGCGTGTTTATTGTAATTGAAATTGGAAAAAATAAAAATAAAAAATTTGTTCCGGATCATTACAGAAGTTTGAGATCGTTTCCAATAGCAAATATGTTGCAGGTATTCAGCTGAGATTAGTGCTTGTTTATAAGATTTGCCATTTTTAATATTTTTTTCTGTTCTATTTCATTGATGAATGATAGAGAAATAAATATAGTGGACTAAACCATTTATGAGAAAGTAGTATTCAAAGAATAATAGTTTATGTTAGATTTGGTTGTGGAGATAGCCACCCAAGATCAAGAAGACCTAATGGAAAGCACAAATAACTTAGAAGATCAATATGATGGAATAAAATATATAGTAAGGTGAGAAACAAGAGTACATGAGGTGCATATGTATAGGATACACCATCAAAAGATGTGAATGCACAACCAATGTGGGATAAAGGAGATATAGTCACATGTGTACACAACATCTGTGCCAAACTAGAAAAGTACCAGTCACATGATGCATGTAAAACCAATCCAAGTAGATAGTCACCTAAGTAAGCTTATCCTATCATAGGTGCATATAATGCAATAAAGTAAATAAATTAAATGCAAGAAAAAAAGTTCACTGATACCCCTTATAAGCATAGCTTAGGTGGATATGTAGAGATGAATAAATGGGCCCTTATAAGAAGCCATATTAGGGTATGTAATGTCCCCATTTTAGCCCTACACTCTTCTTGAGGATTTAGCCTATTTCTAGAAACTAGTAGGCTAAGTAGATTTCAATATTAGGGTTTCCATTTTCAGATGCAATTTTGAAGACTTGCATGTGTGTTTTTCTAATGCACGTCTAGTGGAGCTTTCTGGGTTTTTGGAGAACTTTAGAATGAGGTAACATGCATGTTAAGATAATGACATGCAATTTTGATTGATACCTTGCATGCAAGAAAGGTTTTTGGGTTTTTCTGGGTTTTCGAAGACCTCTGGGTGTTGTGACATGCATCTGATTTTGACAACCTTTCCGGGAACTTACTATTTATAGTAAGTCAGACTTGCAATTTTGATTGATACCTTGCATGCAAGAAAGGTTTTTGGGTTTTTCTGGGTTTTCGGAGACCTCTGGGTGTTGTGGCATGCATCTGATTTTGACAACCTTTCTAGGCACTTACTATTTATAGTAAGTCATGGTGGTTGCCTGGTTTGTGCTCAAATGATATTTGGAAACACTTTCTATTTATAGTAAGTCGTGATACTATTCAATTGGCGTTCAAAGGATGTTGTGCAGACTTACTATTTATAGCAATTTGCTATTCTTAGCAAGTCTATTTTTAGCAGTATCTATCTAGCAGTTGTTCAATTCTTTGCAGTTCAGTTGTTTAGTTGGCTTTCTATTGGTTTTGATGTGATTTACTATTTATAGCAGTTGGCTATTTATAGTAAGTCTAAATTTGGCAATGGCATCATCAGCAGTTCAACTCAAGTCATCTTGCTATCCATTAGTTTCAGTTTTGGCTCTGGTTTTGGTTATCTCCATGGACTGAGTTTTATACTTAGTCAATTTCATGTTTTTTAGTTGTACCCCATGCCTAGGAGTGATAACTTCATGTTGTTTTAAAGAGGGGACATTTAAGGGGTCGAATTGTGCATTTAATGATTTAATAAATGCTTTATTATTGCAATGTGAAGTTGGACGCCTAAAGGAGGATGAATAATGTTTTATTATTTAAAAAAAAAAAAGTAAATGCTTAAAGGTGGCGTCCCTCTTGGAAGTTGAAGTGATTCGACTTCTTGGAATTTGAAGTGTTTCATTTGCCAATTGAAACTTATATATTGCTGCATTTTTTGAGAGCTGATTATGTTATGTTTTGGAAAGCAAAAGTTATGCTGCTGGACTGAATCTAGAACCTGGCTAAGGGGAAGCTTAGCAAATTCAATCCATCCTTCAGGCCTGAAACTATGGCTTCCTAGGTGGAGATATGAGACTGTACTTCATTAGAGGTGCAGAAGAGCTTCATTTTCTGATATTTCTAACAGGTTGCTGATGTATAGCCTGTTTCTGAGTTGCTGGTTTTGACATGGCTGAAGCTATTTTCTGTTCATAGCTTTGTCACAGATTTTTAATTCATTTTGGGTATTCGTCCGAGCTGTATCACTGTGAGGGGCGCCCCTTCTTGCAAAGTTTCAGATTTTAATATTGAGAGCTGATTTTTCTAGAGGAAATCGACCTCCTCAAGGGGGCCATACCATTTAGGGTGTTCATTGAAATTCGTGCCAACTGTTACTTGCTGTTTCTGGCTCGAATTCACCTTGGAGTTTGGGCGCCATGCTTCTAGCTGTTGTTCGACTGTGGTTTGGAGGCATTCCGAGTTGATTCGGAGAAGATACGTCCATTTCTGTGAGTTTCATATTGCTGGTCTGATTTTCTGTTAATACTGTTTCTGATCAGACTTAGTAAAAAAAGTTATTTGCTGGTTGAGCTTCAATTCTATATCTTTTTGGCATTGTAAATGTTAGAGGAAGTGTTACTCTAACCAGTGTGTGATTCTGGAAGCTTATCTTTCTAGTTTGCAGCTCTTTTCATTCATTGTAAAGCTAGTTAGTAGTACTAACACTATTTATCTTATTGCTGCAATTTATATTTGTTTACACTCCCACAATTGAGTGGTTGAGTTATAGAATAAACATCTTTCTTGTTTGTAAGTTTCCCCCCACAAAATAAGTGGTTGTGTATTGTTTTTCCCCCCACGAAAATAAGTGGAAGAGAGGATTTAATGACTGGCTTGCCGCCTTAATAATGTAATAATCTCACCCACCGAATAAGTGGAGTATTCCCACTGCTTGTGGATGCTTGCATCAGTAGATAAATTGTAATTTCAGTTCAGTTTATTCCTAATGATCCTCTTACCATATACTATCACTTCGCCCACATTGGGATCTTGGTGAACATTCTTGGTTAGAGTTACTTTCCATGCTGATTTGCATTTAGAGTTAATGCTAATTAGTGGTTTGATGCTGGTTTGTGTGTCTAATTTGGGGAAAAAATTAAGGGGGAATATTTCAGGGTGCCCATCTACAAAACAATCCATTTGAAAAGAAGAGTAAGCCTATAGGAAAAAACTCCCCCTAAGAAAGGATGAAAATAACAAAGCTAGGTGACTCCACTCAAAAGAATTGAGAAAGATACAATCCCATTCAAGAAAAACTATCCCTAGAATAGAGTGAAGAAGAGAGACCATGCATGCTCCCCTAGTGTGTAATCTCTTGCATTGATGATGGATGCTTGAATACAAAAACTAAAGATGATCTAGGATTGTTGAACAACATTTCTCCCCTTAGGAAGAAATAAGGCCAAGGTGTATGTAGAAGATCTTCCCATTCTTGAATGGAATATGAGGGAAGACAATTTAGAATACAAATCTCTAGAAACTACTAGACATTGCCATGTTGGTGCTGAAAGGTGTCATAACCAAATCAAGAGTCCTACCCTTTAATGAAGGAAAGTGACAATCTAGAACCACATGGAAACTAATGTAGTAGAACAAGAACCAAAGGTGTGGATAATGCCTTCAAAAACTATTCAAGCTTCTCCATGCCAATGCTAAATTGTTACAAATGTTGATAAGATGAATTGGGTGGTATGCAAGATTCAAATATAGTAAATCCATGGATTTAGGGTTCCTACCATAGGTAAGACAACTAAATGGATATAAGAATTTGGTACTCTTGTAGAAGTTGTGAACATGAACAATGATTGGAGTCACATTTTATAGACTCACGAGTAAGCATATAATTTGTCATAGTAGAAGTAGACATAGGAGAAATAACATAATGATCTGAATACATTGACATCTCAAAGAGATGTGACTCAATAGGAGTTGACATCAAAGAAGAGATGAATGTTCTCAATAATGTCCTCCAAATCTACAAGAAGGGAATCACAAAATAAATTTGACAGACTTGTCAAGTACTCATCCCAAGGTGTTGTATTTGGAAGGCTATGAATGTCCTGCCAAACTAAATCACTGGAAGCCATGGATGAAAAATACTAGACTTTGTAGAAGCAGAAAAAGATGATGGAGATGAGGTCTTAGGGCATGCCATCTAACTACATTGCTCATTCCTAGATGAGTGTCCACACAAGATTTTTGAATGTGAACAATTGATAAATTTGCAATTGCTTGAGTAGACGAATTTGGCAAACTAATGTGAGT
>VDFB02270651.1:541654891-541919492 GCA_007258455.2 Sequoia sempervirens | reverse complement strand
GAGATACATGAAATAATTAATGTTTAGGATTTGCAATTAAATGGAATCCTATTTCCAACAACAATAACTCATACATGTGAGTATATGCAAGCATGAGTATATGTAAGTAGATGTACCTACGTGCATGCTCATGAATAGATAACCCATATGTATGGTAGTATCGATTGGACAAATGTGACATGTATATATATACACACTTCACATATATGCATCAATTGATGAGTACATGAATATATGTGTTTGAATTCAATGATCGAAATAATGATATATATTAATATATATCTATATAGTACGTTGGTGGAAACGTATATACATATATATATTAATATATATATATATATATATATATATATATATATATATGAATGTACATATAATTATTTAATATATTCTCATATCAATTGTTAATAGATGTATTTAATAATCAAGTGAATGTGATTATATATATATATATACATATTTATTATGTGGTATATACATAATAATAGTACATATAATATATATATATATAATGTTTGATTTATATATTCAAGCACATAGTATTTATCATAGTGCATTTTGTAAAGCGTTACATATGTGTAAAGGAAAGTGCATAAAATAGCATTCTTGTTATACATATTAACAATGCAATGAATAAAGCGAAGCAAATAATATAGTGTTGTATTATTTACAATGTTGTGGCTAAGTTTAAATCTAAGCATAAGGAAAAGTAAGAAAAAGTCAATGAAGACTTATTCGCTGTGATGGAAGAAGGAATATAGCTTATACGTTGCAAGAGAAATAATAGCAATTTAACCATATGGAACCAGTCTTGGCCGCGCTATAATTTAGGGCACTATTTTGTGAATATGTGGCATCAAATCTATAGAATGAGGAAGTAAAAAGAATTCCAAAACCCACACCATGTATAGGTACAACAGTTTGATAAATGTTAAACTCAGTCAATGAAGTGTTGGCAGAAATATGAGAGGGTAGTCAACTTACAAACCATTAAGGAAACTTGTAGCTTTGTATTGGTGTGCTTGACCCAGTAAATGGAGTCTTGTTGTCACTAATATGAGGTTGACTCAGCCATTGGAAGAATGTGAACTGTCATGTGTTGCAATATAAGAGTTTTACCAACTAAGTCATTGCATGTGAGTAGGAAGGTGGAAAAATTTCTAGCTTGTTTGTAGCCTTTGGAAGCTCAAATTTTAGTATATATAGAGGTGCTCTTTCTATCATTTATTACACTTCTCATTTTGATTTCCCTATTGTTATTTTATTGTATTTTCTGTGCAAGTGAATTAGAGAGCTTGAGAGTTAGTGAGTTTCTTTGTTATTTGCAATTGTATTGTTGAGAGAATTGGTAAGAGGCTAGTGTTTGGAGATTAGTTAATCTTTGGAGAAGTGGCATTCGTGGTGGTGAATGCTAAGGGTGGAAGGAAACATTTTCAAATTGGAACTTAATATCCAGGCATGTTGATTTCTATTCTTCCATTATTTATGTTTGAAAGTTTATTTGAAATAACGCCTTCATTTGGAAAGATTTCTTTTGAATGCATGGTAATCTTTTTCTTATGAACTTAGATATTTCTTTATGTTGGAATAGTCTTGAATGCATGATATTATTTTTCTTATGAACTAGTTATTTCCTAGCTTTAGAATAATCTATTTATGCATGATATGCATGTTCTTATAAACTTAGTTAATTCCTAGAGTGGAATATGTTGGTGTGATTCTTGATTGATTCTTGAAATAAGAGAAACCTTATTATTTGGGATTACATTTATATTATGTAAAGTATGTGTGGCTTAAATGCTAATAGAATTATGCTTAGTTTGTTAAGTCTATATGGATAATGCATGAGATGGAATATGTTGCTATCTTATAGTGCTTTTTATGAATATGTCAATTTGAACATAAGGTGTTAGTAGGGTTATTCCTGGGGTTCGTGAAATCCATGGGAAGGGGGGTAACCTAGCTAGACACTAGTTTGTGTACATGTATGGTTAGTGTGGTTATACATGGGTTTAATGAAATCCATGGGAAAGGGTGTAACCCAGATAATTAGTTTATTACATATGATCTTGGATATTCCTGGGGTTAGGGTAATCCACGGTTAAGGGAATTATCTTGTTAAAAATTTGTTATGCTATCACCTTATATTGAATGTGTGATGTGTTTATGGTCAATAACAAATCGATCTTAAGGGTGCGTGGCTCTCACTCGAAGTATTGGGTGTTGAATTCTTTGGCCAAAGTAGTGTAAGGAGCCACTTTTTACACTATCAGTTCACTATGATCCATGATTGCAATCTAGGCAGGGAAACCAATGTATGCTAGTTCTAGATATGTAGGACACAACACTATGCTTAGGAAGGTCAGGATTATGGGATTACCAAACCAATCTCTTTGTTGAAGGGTAGGGCCATCTTACCAGTTAGGTAGATGTGTGGGGGACCGCTGTAAGTCCATGGTTGGCAGAAAAGTGTTGGAGTGATAGTCTCCCTCATACAGTTGGTGACCAGGATTTGAGGATGTAGTGTCGGTTTGGGGACACCTAGAATGTATGCACCAGTAATGGGAACATCTAGGAGGTATGCACCAACATTGGGGACATCTAGACTGTTGTACTCTAGTCATATTTCTTTATCATTAAGCTCATAGAAGCTATGTATGTAAACATGTAACTCTATTCTTATTGAGAAATTGTCAATGGGAAATATTATCATGCAATCATGTAATGTGAAATAATTTCTTGAATTATTGATAGGATTCTATGATATGCAATAGGAAAGTTTGGAATGGTTATGTTTCAAATGTGCATCTTATTATTCATGTGGAAATAAATTTTTTTTATGGCCCATAATGTTAGTAGCATAAACTTTAACTTGCGAGTAAAACATAGTAAAAACAATGGGTAGAAGAATGGGCATGTTACAATTCCTATTGAACCACACATCTTAAGACTTGGATGAAATAGTTGAATATAGATAGTTTTATTCTCAAAGGGCCTGTGTAATTTCATCTTTGATCCACATGGATTGCATCTTGTGTTTCTACCATCTAAACATGTTTGATATAACCTAGGAGGTAATTTAATGGTCACATCATTTCATGTCAAGTTGAATATGATTTTAATTTATTTGATAAGACATACAATATGTTAGGATCCTCATACCCTAACTCTATACTATTTTTAAGAATTTAAATAGTGATGGTACCATATAGTTTATCTAATATTACATTACATGAATTCCTTATGTATTAGTTGTCTTCATATGTTACTATTTATGAGGAATTTATATGAACATTGTGATGCACTAAATATCATCTTGGAATATCTTAATTTGTAATAGAATTTTATTCTCAAGAAGTTTTCTCCCTTAAAGATGCATACAATAATTGTTATCAATATAAGTAGATTTGCAACTATTTTTTAGGAAGTGTGTTCTTTCCATGTGCTATTAATTTATTTTATAATATTAAATGTAGGTTATATCCTAAAAAGTAGTATCAAATCTCTTTCTAGGACCATGTTATATACTAGGAATAATAGTTTAGTGGCTTACTACAACTACCTACCATATGTTCTCACCTTATCCTTATGGGGATCCTAGTGATCAAAAAGTGGTGAATGTAGTGGGTACTAATCACTCTTATCACTTTTTCGTTATAATTTTATATGTTAGAAAGCTTACACTAGGGTTTTTAAATATCCTCACATTGAGCTAGTGTGTGAAGTAAGGTAGGGCTTGAATCACCAAAAACGTAGGCCTCAAAGAACATGTGTATGCAACCTTGAGCTTCTAGATGTATTCAAATATATTAAAAACCTATATTTGGAGAAGCCTTGACATAAGTAATCATTGACCTATAAATTTTAGTGTATTGGTTAGTAATAGTGTTAAGAAATTACTCTCTTTGTACCTTAGAGACATAATAGTATTGTTATGGGATGATGTAAATTACTCTCTTTAGTTGCATTAGTGTTTCGTTCTACCTCTTACTCAACAACTTGGGAATGTTGTCGATAATATTATTCCTATCATGGGCTATCGTTGGTTCTTCCTTAAAGTGAGAAGATGTTGAAATTATTGTACTGCTATTTCCCACATATCCTTTTGATCTTGGACAACCTTTCCATCTATCCATTTTAGCTTTGAGATCTTGTTGAAACTACTCTTCACTTTTGTAGACATTTGAAAGAACTCAGTATTCATGTCCCCTTCTTTCAACCATCACTCCCTAGATTTCTGCCTCCAAAATATTTTTCCCTTGCCAACATTTTATCATATTGTTCTCACAAGAATTTTTATTTTTCATACATTTTTGCATTCATGCTTTTCTCAATCACCCCTTCATTCAAGTCTTCTATTTCTTTCTCCACCTTGAAAATTTCCTCAAAGATATTTATGAAATGTTCCTTGTTCCATACTTTTAACTATTCTTTTAGAAAGCATAACTTCTTTTGGAATTGGAATTGTCTTGTTCCACCAAACTTTGGGCTTCTGCTCCACCAAAACTCTATAAATTCTCTTTCAACTTCTCATCCCATAGCCACATATTTGTAAATTTGAAGGGATTCCACTCCATAACATTGTCTACCTTGAAAATCAATGCTACCAGGAAATGATTTGAGCCTATGAGGGGCAAGATACTTGCTTCATATGTTGCCTTGGTATCCTCCCAATCACCTGTGAGGAAAAATCTATCCAATTTTTTAGTTATGCTAGTGAATCCTTTTCTTTTGTTGGTTCAAGTATAGACCTATTTTTAGGGTCAATTTCTCTTAATTGGCATAGGTTCACAAAGTTTTGAAAGTATTTTTGTGTTTGAGTTGCTCTAGTCGAGCCTCCTTTCTTCTTTGTGTCATTCTTGGTGGTGTTGAATTCTCCTCTAATGATGATTTTTTCTCCATTCAGATTTTCCAATACAATTCTTAACTGGTCCCAGACCTCCCTCTTCCTAACATTGCTTATCAGACCATAGATGTTTAGGAGGAATACATTATGTCTAAAATAGTTTAAGTTGAATTTTTCCAGTTGCCAATTTGTATTAACTAAGACTTATTCTATCTTCATCTTGTAAGGTTTCCACAATATCCCAAGTCCTCTAGACAACCCGTTTGCCTCCATAAATATACCATGCCATTATCACCATTTTTCTAGGATTGACTTTATACCTTCTTGATCTAGTTTTGTTTCCTAAAGAAAAACTACTTTTATTTTGGCTTGATCAAGTTGTTTCTTGATCAAATGCCTTTTTCCAAGGGCATTTAGGCAGGTCTGACATTCCAAGTTAAGAGCCTCATGGTGGCTGGGGAAGGTATACTCCCTTCCCTAACCTCAGTTTCAACTAACCTTTGGCATTGCCTGGAATTTCTAGCATTGACTTTCTCAATTTCCTACCCTTGCCATGCTTTTCTCCAAGCTTCACACTTGCCTTAGAGGCTAAACTCTTACTTATTTTCTTGGTTTCTAGTGTGTCCACCTCTTCTTTGTTATAATCAATATTTTCCCCTTCTTGCCAATTTTCTTTTGGTGGTGTGCTATCCTTATTTACATCTATCCTCTTGCTTTGGGGTCTCTGATCTACTTAGATTGAAAATTCCTTCCTTACTAGGTTCTCCACATCTCGATGGTATCATCTCTTCTGCAATCTTTGAAGGAGTTTTCTCTTTGTTATTATACAAATCCTTTACCTTCTCACATGTGTTTAACCCCTTCTCTGATGGTTTCATGGTGGGGGATTGAGGCTCCTATTTGTTGGCTTTGACCAACTCTCTCTTATCCAGGGTTCCATTTTGGTACCTTTCCAATATTCTTTCTGCTATAGTCTAAATTTCTTCCTAGGCCTCCATTCCCATACCTCCCTGTGAGGACTCTCCCAGTTCCAATTGAAAATCTCGGTGCCCCTGTTCTCTTCCTAAGTCCATTATTTTTCTAAATGGTTTAATCCTTCGCCATGTTCCCATTCTTTTTGCAACTGCTACATCTATCCATCACACCTTCAATTTCAATCTTTTGATGCCACACCCTAGCTTTGGATAGGAACTCCAAGTTTTTTGGTAGTTGAATGTTTAGGTTAATCTTCACACATATTCTTGCATACATACAATAGTCCCTTGCTTTGATTGATTCATCATTTTTTTTATGAACTCTCCCAAATAGCTACCAATTTTTGTTAGGGTTTCCCTTTCCCAATATTTCATAGGTAAATTATAGAATCTCACACACATCAAAATATCAAAAAAATTTGAACAAGACAACTGAGAAGGGGGGTGAATTATTTTTAGCAATTTTCAACCTTTAAAACTTTCACTAGAAGTTAGATCAATAAGCATTCACAAAACCTTTACTATGTCAATGTGTTTAATCACAGAATGCAAAAATAGAAACTAAAAGTAATGAAACCATCCATGGTGCAAGAATGAAGATGTTGTCATTGATGTCAACTGGTTAATTGGTTATCAACTGGTTGTTGTTGTCATTAATGTCCTGGATGTAGTTTATTGGTTGTATATGTCGAGGATATTGAGAAAATTGTAATGAAGAAAGGTTGCAGGTGTCCAGTGGTTGCTCTGGGTTTTTCTCCTATGTTTGTGTGGTTCAGATATGTTGATCATGGTTGTTGGAAGTTGCTATATCCAGGTTTTGGGCTTATGATTCATTGTATAGTGTGAGTTGTGTTCACTAGTTGTAAACTATGGTTTTCTATGTATCTAGTTGAGGTCTGGGAGAAATGTTGTTGCTCTAGATTTCTTTTTGGTTGATTCTATGACTTGTGGTTCTAGAGTTAAGCTATTACGATCATGTTCAAGATTTATTTTTTTTGGAAAGATTGGATCGTGTTAAGGGTTGTGTGTGCTTAATTGTTCTATGTGTTTTACACTGGTTTGGATGACCTTGTGTTAAACACTACTTTCAAAGTTCATGAAGCATGTTAAGACCTATTTGGGTCCTCATCAAGCATGTGTTTGGGTTTCCCTCATTCTAATTCCACCTTAGGATGTTTTGGCATTGACTTAGTTTGAATTTAAATGACAGATGGCTAACTTTGGACATGTTTCAAAGTTGAGGATGGTATAAATACAAGATGCGTTATTGGTGAAAGAAGTACAAGAGATAAGTGCAAATAAATAGATCAGATAGATGCGAAATGGATACAAATCAGTGTGTATGTGATTTGAGTGAGGCAGATCAATACGAATTCTAAATGTTGAGTTTTTGGATGCAGTGAGTTGAAGGTGTACTCTATCATTCATGCATGTCTACAAGTGTTTAAGCGAATTGTGGTGGAAACCTCTATTGCATTGAGATTTTCTTCTCTTTGTAACATATCTCTCCTATCTTCTTTGTATCTCTATGGCAATGAACCCTCTAGGTGGTTAACCCTTGTTGGACAGTGAGTCTTGATCCGAATAGTTAGTCTTGTTTTGACAATGAGCATTCTCTTGCAGTGAGCCTTTGTAATTGGTTTTGATATTCTTTATATTGTGAGCTAATCCTCATTGTGGGTTTTACCTTATTGGGTTTTCTGCATAAATCTAGTGTTCTTATGTATGTGTGTTGTTTTTCAGTTTCTACCTTTGCACTCAATGTTTAATCATTTTAGCAAAGTAAAGGATTTGTGATTGATCTAAGTTCTGAAGAATTTTTTAAAGATTAAAAATTGCTACAACCGATTCACCTCCCTCTTAGTTTTCTTGTTCAATAATTAGTATCAGAGCTTGGTTCCTTGGAGAAGAGCTTAATCGCTTAAGGAAGGTCCGAGATGCCTGATAAGATCACTTTTGAGTATCCAAAGTTTGATGGAACTAATTATGCCACCTAGAAAAAAATGATGGAAGAATATCTAGAGTATTATGGATATGATGTTGAGAAAGCTTACAAAACTACTTACACTCCTCCTGCTAATGGTTTGAGTACAACTGATGAAATCAAGGTGCATGAAGTGAACAATAAGGTGAAGTTAATTTTGAAGAATAGTCTCGCACATTCCATGTTGATTAAAATTCAAAACCTGAAGACTACTAAAGAAGTCTAGGATGCTTTAGAAAAGGCACATGAAGGAGATGAAAGGGTCAAAGAAGCAAAGTTGAAAAATTTGGAGACATAGTTTGAGCTCCTGCATATGTCTGAAGATGAGAATGTTAAATCTTATGTACAGAGATTGGATGAGGTAGTAGCTTGAATGCGAGGACTTGATGCTACAATAGATGAATCCAAGATTGTAAAGAATATTCTTAGAACTCTCCTTGATGCATACAACAAAAAGGTATGTGCTATTGAAGAAAATATAGACTACAAGACTTACACTAAAGATTAGCTATTGTGAACTATGACATCTTATCAGATGAGAAAGTCAAATTTGAGAAATGGACTCAAATCAGAAACTACTTTTAAGGCTACAAGAGTTGAAGATCCGGATGAAGAAAATATTGATGAAGTAGAAACTAACTTTGTGAGAAGGATGAAGAAAGGCTCTGATAAGTATGAAGGTAAGTTACCCTTTAAATGCTTTAGTTGTGGAGGAATAGGTCATTATGCTTGAGATGTACAAAAAGAGCTAAGAGGAATAAACACATATTTAACAAAGTTAACAAAGGTAAGAAGATTAACAAAGAATATTATGTGAATGCGGATGCTAGTATCTCTGATGAGGAATCTGATTATGGAGATCCTGATGATAATGAATGCTTGTTCTTGGCTATAAAATATGAACCTACTTCTACTAATTCTAAAAAACAAGTGAAGGAATGCCCTCAGGAGAAGGAGAAAAGTGAAGGTACTATAATCTCTACCCTACATGCTAAATAGGAAAAGAACTATTGAGTTGTTGTCAGTGGTTGCTCACATCACATGACCAGTGATAAGAGTAAGTTTGTTAAACTTGAAAAATATGATGGAGGCTTAGTTATGTTTGGAGATGATACTGGTGCTAAGATTTGTGGGATAGGTTTAGTAAGTTTTGATGGCAAGCATAATACTGATGATGTCTACTATGTTAAGGGCTTAAGGCATAATCTTTTGAGTGTTGGACAAATGTGCAGTAAAGGATATAATCTTGTATTTAAGGATGAAATATGTGAAATCAGGAAAGACTCCAGAACAATGATTGTTGCAAGAAAGAAGTATGAAGGAAATATATATCAACTTAAGGGTGTTGATGGACAATGCTTTATGACTTAGATTAATGAAAATTGGTTATGGCATCAAAGAATGTGTCATATGAATTTTGATAATATGGCAAGGATTAGTGCAATACAAGCCGTGAGAGATTTACCAAGGATTGCAAAGCCTGTTAATGTTATTTGTAGGAATTGTCATTTTAGAAAGCAAGCAAGAAACAACTTCAAATCAAAGGAATAATCTACTACTAGACTATTGGATTTAATTCATACAAATCTTTGTGTTCCTACAAGAGTGAGAAGTCTACAAGGTGAAAGGTACTTTATGCTTTTGATTGATGATTACTCTAGGTATGCATGGGTTACATTTCTTAGAGAAAAATATGATGCATTAGATAGATTTAAGACATTCAAAGCTATGGTTGAGAATAAAGTAAATTTGAGGATAAAATGCTTAAGATCTAAAAAAGGTGGTGAATTCACCTCCCATGAGTTTAATATGTTTTGTGAAGTTCATGGAATAAAAAGATAGTTATCTGCTCCGAGAACTCCTTAGTAGAATGGAGTTGTTGAAAGGAAGAACAAAACAATTCAAGAAGCTGCTAGATCAATGATTATTGAGGCTGGTCTACCTGAAGTACAATGGAGAAAAGATATTCACACTGCTATTTATGTATTCAATCGAGTTCAAGCAAGAGAAAACAATATAAAGACCCCCTATGAGCTATGGCGTGGAAGAATTCCTATTGTTAAGTATTTCAAGGTATTTGGAAGCAAATGTTATATCAGACGGGATGAAGAAAATTTAGGGAAGTTTGATGCTAGAAGCGATGGAGGTATTTTTCTTGGATATTCTACTAGAATCAAAGCTTACATATGTTTCAATAAAAGATTGGGAAAGATTGTAGAAAGCACAAATGTCAAGGTTGATGAAGCAATGAAGAATTCAATTGATGTTGATGGATATGTATCTGATGAACCTGATTGTATAAGGCTTGAAGAAGTTGTGGAAGAACAAGGAAAAGAATGAGCAAGAGAAGTAGAATGAAGATGAAGAAAAAGAAGCTTTGGTGGTGTCCTCTAAGACACCTAGATATGTGCAAAAAAATCATTCAGAAAATTGGATCATTGGAGATAAGACAAAAGGAGTATTGATAAGAAGCATAGTTGTTGCTGGTGAGATAAATCTTTGTTTACTTTTTGATATTGAATCGAAGACTGTAAGTGAAGCATGTAAAGATAAGAATTGGACGAAAGCTATGAAAGAAGAACTTATGCAGATTGAGAAGAATAAAACTTGGGAATTGGTCCCTAGACCGGCAGATAAAAACATAATTGGATCAAAATGGGTATTTGGAAACAAGTTGAATGAGAATGGAGAAGTGGTCAAAAATAAAGCAAGGCTTGTGTGTAAGGGCTACTCACAAGTAGAAGGCATATATTTTTCAGGAGATTTTTGCTCCAGTAGAAAGAATGGAATCTATCAGGATGTTCTTAGCATTTTCTGCTCATAAAGATTTCAAGATCTATCAAATGGATGTTAAGTCTACATTTTTGAATGGTGAGTTAGAAGAAGAGGTCTACATGGAACAATCAGAAGAATTTAAGTTGTCATTTCAATTGGATATGGTTTGCAGATTGAAGAAGGCTTTATATGGATTGAAGCAAGCTCCTAGAGCTTTGTATGCAAGGTTAGACAGGTATTTGATTAAATAAGGTTTCAACAAAGGTACGACAGATAGTAACCTGTATTTTAAAATTGAAAATGATAGAATCTTGATTGTGGATGTATATGTTGATGAAATTATCTTTGGAGGAAATGAAACTATGTGTAAGATGTTTGCGGAAGATGCAAAAAGAATTTGAGATGTCCATGTTTGGTGAGATGAATTTCTTTCTTGGGCTACAAATTGATCAAACAAAGAAAGGGATTTTTATTTCACAGTCAAAGTATGTGGGAGAGATGTTGAAGAAGTTTGGGATGGATGGTTCCAAACTAGTATGCACTCCTATGGTGACTGGTTACAAATTAGGTAAAGATGATGATTCACCTAAGGCTAATCAGAGCAAATATAGATTAAGGCTCTTCCTAAAGATACTTTTGAGTATCTCCGGAAGAAGTTAGGGGTGATTGCCCCTCCCTTTTTGAACTAGATGCATATGGAGATGCATCGCTCTAGTGGGTCTATGGATCTTTCTTTTGGACTGATGTTTTGGTGGCTACCTTTTAGGGGGAGCAAGTAGTGTCATGTATTGTCATTGAAAGAGCATTATGTTTTTAATGTCAAAGGGGAAACCAATGTAAAATATTCTTTTCCTTTGTCATTTATGTTCAAGGAGGAGATGAGGAATGAGGAAGATGTGAAAAAAAAAAATTATCTAGTAAGGGGGAGAAACAAAAAGTAAAATCATGAAAAGTGTGTTCAGAGCTAGTGTGTTGTCTTTGATGGTTTTTCACATCATGTGTTTCCATCAATGACAGAGGGGGAGATTGTTGCAAGAATGAAGGTGTTGACATTGATTTCAACTGGTCAATTGGTTATCAATTGGTTTCTATTTCCATTGATGTCATGGATGCAGGTTATTGGTTGTATATATTGAGGATATTGAGAAAATTGTAATGAAGAAAGGTTGCAGGTGTTAAGTGGTTTCTCTAGGTTTTGCTTCGGGTTTTGATCCTATATTTGTGTGGTTCATATATGTTAATCATGGTTGTTGGAAGCTACTATATCTAGGTTTTGGGATTCTGATTCATTGTACAGTGTGAGTTGTCTTCACCAGTTGTGAACTGTGGTTTTCTGTGTATCTAGCTGAGGTCTAGGAAAAATGTTGTTGCTCCAAATTTATTTTTGGTTAAGTCTTATGACTTGTGATTCTAGATTTAAGTTGCTATGATCGTGTTGAAGATAATTTTATTGTCTGGAAAGATTGGATCGTGTTAAGGGTTGTGTGTGCTTAATTGTTCTATGTGTTTTACATTGCTTTGGTCGACCTTGTGTTAAACACTACTTTCAAAGTTCATGAAGTGTATTAGGACCTATTTGGGTCCTCATCAAGTGTGTGTTTGGGTCGCCCTCATTCTAATTCCACCCTAGGATGCTTTGGCACTAACCTAATTTGAATTTAAATTATGGATGGCCAACTTTGGATATGTTTTAAAGTTGAAGATTGTATAAATACAAGATGAGTTATTGTGAAAGAAGTACAAGAGATAAGTGAAAATAAATAGAGCATATATGTGCCAAATAGATATGAATCAATGTGTATGTGATGCAAGTGAGGCAGATCAGTGGAAATTCTAAATGTTGAGTTTTTGGATGTAGTGAGCTAAAGGTGTACTCTATCATTCATGCATGTCTGCAAGTGTTTGAGCGAATTGTGGAGAAAACCTTTGTTGTGTTGATATTTTCTTCTCTCTATATCATATCTCTTCTATCTTCTTTGTATCTATGTGGCAGTTAGCTCTTCGCATGGTTAATCCTTGTTGGATAGTGAGTCCTAATTTGGACAATTAGTCCTATTTTGGAAGTGAGCCTTTGTAATTGATTTTGATATTCTTTATATTGTTAGCTAATCCTCACCATGGTTTTTTCCTTATTGGGTTTTCCATGTAAATATGGTGTTCTTGTGTATGTGTGTTGCTTTTCAGTTTCTACCTTTGCACTCAATGTTTAATCATTTTAGCAGAGTAAAGGATTTGTGATTGATCTAAGTTCTCATGAATATTTTAAAGATTAAAATTTTCTACAAATGATTCACCCCCTCTTAGTTGTCTTGTTCAAAAATCCACAAAATAACACCAAATTTACATGGAAAACCAAATGAGGGAAAAACTGTGGTGAGGATTATTTCACAATATAAAGAATTCCAAAACCAAATACAAAGGCTCACTACCAGAAAGGCTTACTGCCAGATAAGCTCACTGCCAAGACATAACACACTATCCAACAAGGGCTCACTGCCACAAAATTACAAAGAAGATAGAAGAGGATTGTCATAAAGAGAAAACTATCTCAAATCAACAGGAAATCCACCATAATTTTCTCACACGCTTGCAACCTCACATGAAATATGTTGGATGCCTTTAGATCACTGCCTTTGGAACCTTAACATGAAATTCGCATCTCACATACACATCTCCCATCTATCTTTCATCTATCTTATCTTTCACCAACATATCTACTTTTACTTATATCATCTTCAACCTTGAAACCCATCCAAGTTCGGCCATACACCATTTGTATTTACAAATTCAAATTAGGTTGACGCCAAAATATTCTACGATGGAATTAGAATGAGGGTGACCCAAACATATACTTAATGAGGACCTAAATGAGTCCCAACACACCTTAACACGCTTCCATGAATTTCATAAGTAGTGTTTAACACAAGGTCAACCAACACCAGTGTAAAACACATAAAACAATTAAGCACATGCATCCTTAACTCGGTCCAATATTTTTAGAAAAAAATTTCACCTAAACATGACCTCATCAACTTACTCTCAAAACTGCAAGTCATGAAACCGGAATACAGGGAAATATAGAGCAACTACATTTCTCCTAGTTCACAACCAAACACACAAAATTGCACAATTCACATACTGGTGAAGATATCTCACACTATACAATGATCTAGAAGCAAAAAAATTGGATATAGCAACTACCAACAATCATGAACAATACCTAAGATCTACACAAGCATAACAACAATACAAAGCACATCCCAGAGCATACACTGAATACCTATAGACCTTCTTTATTACAATTTTCTCAATATCCTCGACATACTAGCCAATAACCAGATTCCATGACATAGTTGACATCAATGACAACAAAAACTAGTTGAAATCAATGACAACACCTTCATACTTGCAACAATCTCTTCCTTCATCATTGATGGAAACACATGATGTGGAAAACCATCAAATACAACATAGAAGCTCTAAACACAATTTCTTATGATTTTCTTTTACTTTCTCAACATAGCACAGATAAAAAAATTCACATGATTCTTTCTCCCCTTTAACATCAATGGAAAAGGAAAAAACTTATTTTACATTGTTCTCCCCCTTTCTCACCAAGAATATTACTAGTATTGAATACCCCCCCTTAGGAGTACACCCAATCAACTCCACAATGACAACACATGACACTATTTGTTCCACTTAGGAGGTAGCCACCAAACATTAGTCCATAAATAAGATAGATCCATAGATCCACCAGACTGATGCATCTCCATATGAATCTAGTTCAAGAAAGGAGGGGCAGTGACCCCTAACTTCTCCCAAAGATACTTAAAAGTATCTTTAGGAAAAGCCTTGGTCAGTATGTCAGCAATTTGATCCTTTGTAGGTACATACTCAAGCTTTACTTCATTATCCATGACATTTTCTCTCAAAAAGTGATACCTTATTGATATATTCTTTGTCCTTGAGTGCATCACTAGATTCTTTGAAATGTTAATTGCACTTGTATTATCATAGAAAATAGAGATGGGATCATCATACATTACTTTGATATCCTTCAATGTCTATCTCATCCATAAAACTTGTGTGCAACAAGATGTTGTAGCAATATACTCAGCTTCTGTAGTGCATAAGTAGACTGAATCTTGCTTTTTACTTAACCATGACACCAATTTGCAACTAAGAAAGAATGCACCACCACTTGTACTTTTTATGTCATCAACACAACTTGTTCAATCTGTATTTATATAAGCACTTAGTGTAAAATTAGTATCCCTAAGATACCATAATTCATAATACATAGTGCCATTTAGATATCTAAATATCCTCTTAACAGTTGCAACATGTGTTTCTTTAGGATCCTCTTGAAATCTAGCCACAAGACAAATTGCATGCATGCTATCTAGTATGGTAGTATTTAAATACAAAAATCCTCCAATCATAGATCTGTATTTTCTCTTATTAGCCTTAGGTGAATCATCATCTTTACTCAATTTGCAGCTAGTCACCATAGGAGTGCATACTAGTTTGGAACCATCCATCCCAAAATTCTTCAACATTTCTTTTACATACTTTGACTGTAAAATAAAAATCCCTTTTTCTGCTTGATTGATTTGCAGCCCTAGAAATAAATTCATCTCACCAAACATAGACATCTCAAACTCCTTTTGCATTTATTCACAAACATTTTGCACTTTTTTTCATTTCCTCCAAAGATAATGTCATCCACATACACAACTACTATCAAAATCTTGTCATTTTCAATTTTTGAAATAAAGATTACTCTCTTCTATACCTTTACTGAAACCTTGTTGAATCAAATATCTATCCAACCTTGCACACCAAGCTCTAGGAGCTTGATTCAATCCATATAAAGCCTTCTTTAATTTGTAGACCATGTCTGGTTGTTTTGATAACTAAAATCCTTTTGATTGAACATTCCATGTATACTTCTTCTAACTCACCATTTAGAAATGTAGACTTTACATCCATCTGGTAAACTTTAAAATCCTTATGAGTAGAAAAAGCCAAAAACATTTTGATAGATTCCATCCTAGCCACCGGAGCAAAAGTCTCTTGAAAATATATGCCTTCTACTTGTGAGTAACCCTTACACACAAGCCTTGATTTATTTTTGACCACTTCTCCATTCTCATTCAGCTTGTTTCTGAATACCCATTTTGATCCAATTATGTTTTTATCTGTCGGTCTAGGAACCAATTCCTAGGTTTGATTTTTCTCAATTTGTGTGAATCCTTAATCCAAATACCTGCAAAACACAACAAATGAATACATTAGGAGATCATATGCAAGTAAGAACAAGGATTCCCCATGAAATCCATTAACAAAACTCAAAATAGGAATGAAGAGAAAAAAATAATGAAAGAACAAGAAAGTAGATTAAATCCTATTGAAAGCAATGCAAACTCTTGATCCCATGGGGGAATTGGTGCCAATTTGATGTGAAAATTGGCCCTTTCCCAACTCCAATGATGCAATGTTGATAGATGATGAAGAGTGTTGATGAGTGATCCACTTTTGTGAAGATTCAAATGTGCTCCAAGATGAAAACCTGCATAACCTAGCTATGGATGGATGAATCTTGCAAATGCTTGAAGATGAATTTGAGTAGAGTAAGTTTACTCAAATTGTGGATGATCAAATAAGGATATGAGCTCTTTATTTATAGATTGATAAGTTGAAAGCATGCCCAAAATAGAGAAATGTGGGACTAAGAATGAGCCAATGACAAAATGCCACTTGTCAACTTGTGAATGGATGGAGGATGTGCAAGTTTTGAAGAATGTGCAAAGAGGGGGGAGATTCAAATTCAAAATATGGCTTAAAGGATGAGGTGAAAGGTGAAACAAATGCACATGGCTCAAGAAAAGGGCATGTAAGAGATTTTAAATGCTTTGTTGGAAGGACTTATTCCCACTTGGATTTTGAATTCAAATTAGGGGAATATTCCTTAAAATATGCCTTGTTGAAGGAAAATAGAAATTTAATAAATCAAATAAGTCTATTTTCATGTGCAAGTTGCAAAATCTAGAGGATTTGAGTGATTGGGATTAAATTAATCGGGATTTGATTAATTTTAAATGATGTTAGTTGATCTGACCATTTTGACTTAGATTTTAGGATTGAAATAAATCAAAAAGAGATGAAAATGATTAAGACCTAGTTAAATAAATATTTTGATTTATTTAACCAAAAGGGGTGATGTTAGATTAAATTAGATAAATGCTTGATTTATTTAATTTAATTAGATTAACTTAGAAATTTAATCAAATAATATGGATTATTTAATTAAATAAAGATAGGAAGATGAAATGACCTAGCTAATTACGCAGAGCTGATGATTTAATTAAATTGAGGGATTTATTTAATTAAAAGGGGAATTATGACGAATTTAATCAAATAAGGCTATTTGATTAAATGGTTAGATAGAGGGATAATTCAGGATGAAGCGATGTTAGTAGATCAGGATCGAGTGTATGATATCAATTTGTATATATTCGATGTCTACAATTTGCATAATTTCTTCTTCCATGACTCTCATCTAATGATCATCTTTACATGCCTCACTCACTATCTTAGGCTTAACTGTAGAAAACACAGATTTATTTCAGCAACAACAACTTTGCTTCTTGTCAACACTCCTTTTCTCTTATCTCTAATTATTTGTTCTTCAGAATGATTCTTTGGCACATATTTAGGGGTTTTAAGAACTCTTTTAAGAGCCTCTTCTTCTTCATTCTTCTTTTCTTGTTCTTCAACAACTTCTTCTACTTCTCTACAATCAAGTTCATCTAATACATATTCATCAACTTCAATTGAATTCTTCAATGTTTCATCAACCTTGACATTTGTGCTTTCTACAACCTTTCTCAACCTTTTATTGAAACATCTATAAGCTTTTCTTGTAGTAGAGTATCCAAGGAAAATACCCTTATCACATCTTGCATCAAACTTTCCTAAATTTTCTTCATCTCTTTTGATATAATATCTACTTCCAAATAATTTGAAGTACTTTACAATAGGAATCTTTCCATACCATAACTCATAGGGAGTCTTAGTGTTAGCTTTTGCTTGAACTCAATTGAACACATAAACAATAGTGTGAATTCCTTCTCTCCAATAAACTTCTGGTAGACCTGCCTCAATGATCATTGATCTAGCTTCTTGAATCATTTTGTTCTTTCTTTCAACAACTCCATTTTGCTGAGGAGTTTTAGGAGCATACAATTTCCTTTTTATTCTATGAACTTCACAAAACATGTTAAAATCATTGGAGGTGAATTCACCACCTTTGTAAGACCTTAAGCATTTGTAATAATTTAAGCATTTGATTTTCATGTCCATCTCATTTTCAACCATAGCTTTGAATGCTTTGAATTTTTCTAATCCATCAGATTTCTCTCTAAGAAAATCTTCAATAGCAAATACCTTTTCACTATATGCATCAGGAAGAGTTCTGAGAATCTTCTCTACTATCCTAGATTAATCCACTTGTGTACCAAGTCCTCACATTCCACCTACCAATTCATCCACTCTTTGTACATAGGATTTAATGTTCTCATCTTTAGTCATTCGTAGGATCTCAAATTGTCCTTCAAGTTCTACAACTTTGCTTCTTTAGCCTTTTCATCTCCTTCATGGATCTTTTCCAATGTATCCCAAACCTCTTTAGTAGTCTTCATATTCATAACTTTAACTAATTTAGAATATGAAAGAATATTCTTCAGAATAAATTTTTCCTTATTGTTTGCTTCATGTGCCTTGATCACATCAGTAGTACTTGGACCATTAGCAGGAGCATTGTAGAGAGTCTTATAAGCTTTCTCAACATCATATCCATAGTATTCCATATATCCTTCCATCTTTTTCTTCTAGAAAGTGTATTCAGTGCCATTGAACTTAGGGCACTCAATAACTATCTTGTTCGCCATCTCAGACCTTCCTTAAGTGGTTAAACTCTTCCAAGGAACCAAAATTTGATACCAGTTGTTGAACAAGACACCTAAGAGGGGGGGTGAATCAGTTGTAGCAATTTTTAACCTTTAAAACTTTCACCAAAATTTAGATCAATAAGCATTCACAAAACCTTTACTCTATTAATGTGTTTAATCACATAATACAAAAACAAAAACTGAAAGTAATGAAACCATCCACACAATAACACCAAATTTATGTGGAAAACCCAATGAGGGAAAAACCATAGTGAGGATTACCTCACAATATAAAGAATTCCAAAATTGAATACAAAGGCTCACTGCTAGAAAGGCTTACTGCCAGAAAAGCTCATTGCCAAGATAGGACACATTGTCCAACAAGGGCTCATTGCCACAAAATTACAAGGAAGATAAAAGAGGATTGCCACAAAGAGAAAACTATCTCAAAGAAATAGGAAATCCACCATAATTTTCTCACACTCTTGCAGTCTCACATGAAAGATGTGGAATGCCTTCACCTCACTGCTTTCAGAACCCTAACATGAAATTCATGTTGCATTGCTCAAATTCGCATCTCACATACACATCTCACATCTCTCTTTCATCTATCTTATCTTTCACCAACATCTCAACTTCCAAGATCAGACATACACCATTTGTATTTACAAATTCAAATTAGGTCATGCTAAAAAAATCTATGATGGAATTAGAATGAGGGCAACCCAAACATATACTTAATAAGGACCTAAATGAGTCCCAACACACCTTAACACGCTTCCATGAACTTCGTAAGTAGTGTTTAACATGGGGTCGACCAACACCAGTGCAAAACACATAAAAAAATAAGCACACACATCCTTAACTCTGTCCAATATTTCTGGACAACAAATTTCACCTGAACATGACCTCGTCAACTTACTCTCAGAACTACAAGTCATGAAACCAAAATACAGAGAAATCCAGAGCAACTACATTTCTCCTAGATCACAGCCAAACACACAAAAATGCACAGTTCACATACTAGTGAAGATATATCGCACTATACAATGATCCAAAATCCTAAATTCTGGATATAGAAACTACCAACAGCCATGAAAAATACCTCAGATCTACACAAGCATAGTAGCTCAATACAGAGCACATCTTGAAGCATATACTAAATACCTGTAGACCTTCTTTATTACAATTTTCTCAATATCCTTGACATATACAACCAATAACTAGATTCCATGGCATAGTTGACATCAATGACAACATCAACTAGTTGACATCAATGAAAACACCTTCATACTTACAACAAAAATTTCTTCCTTCCACGAGTTAAAATTTCACTCCCAATCCTTTAGGTATAGACCATGCTACCCCATCATATACGACCCTTGACTGAGGATTTGTTGTTTCTCCCTACCTGAAGTACATTCCACCAAGAAGAACATGTTTGGAATGGATTTTAGATTAATGTCGTCCCCCCAATTTTTCCCACACCAATGTTCAAATTTTGGAAAAGTTGGCCATTCCCCAGACTATTTCATAAAATAATGATCTTTCTTTCAAATCCATTATCTTCCTACTTATTGCAATATTATCTAAAGAAAAAATACTATTTGCACCTATAGTAGGGCACTCATTTGAATTTACACTCTTTCATTTCTGCCTCCACCCCCATTGGGATTTTTATTAGGCTCTTTACCGAATCTGGTAACTCTGCCTTGGTCTTGGTAGCCTTCTATTCTATTGTGGTCTTGGCACCCAATTTTCCTTTCCTTTCCAACGATCCTCCCTTCCCTAGTTTGATTAATTGGGATAGAACTGTCATGCTCTCCCCACTCACTCACTTCGCCCTTCACTTCGCCAACCATTTTCATTCCTTCTTGCTATCAGTTTCATTAAATTTTGGCTCCACCTTCACTTCATTCACTCAGCTTTAGACACCTGATTGTCATTTATTTATTACCCTTTCAGCAATATTAATACACCAACACTAATCATGCTAAATCATCCCTACTAAATAATGTTTTGTATAATTTATTTCTTATAACTCCATTTCTATATTTTTTAATTTCCTCTCTAACATAAAAATAAACATGATTTTCTCAATACATAAAAATGATTGCATGCCACAAGAAGAAATAAAAACATGTCTAGTAACACTCTCTTATTAAGCATTTAGGGTAATATTTGTATAAGAAAAAATGAAGGTAATAAATAACTAAATATTACAATAGAGAAAATTCACGTTGCTCGGACCAATATACTAAAAGTTTTTAAATATTACTCTTATGTTCTATTAGAAGATATAATGGGTTGACTATTAAAAATAGTTACTTTCTATATTTTCTATCAATATATAGAAAATTGAAGAAAGGCTCTTAGTAGATGCTAAAGAAGGAAGAGAATGTAGTAAAAGTGGTTTTAATGTATCCAAAGTGTTTATTTAGATAAATTTTTAATGTATACAACTATATTAAGTAGGATATGTAAAGTCAAATAGAAATAAGAGCATTTATGAACATATTCATTGGTGTAGTAAAAAAACTATAAACTTCTTACATCAGTGTGCAAAAGGATAATATTATTGCATCATCTTAATTTAGTTTGAATTCAATGAAGAAGGATCTATACGCTAGATTCTAATTTTGATGTTCTATTTTCTCAAATTTAATGTTGTTATTCATAATTTAACCTTCAATATAAAATAGTTGTCAACATATTTCTTGTAATAATTTCTTTGATGATTTAGGTATATAAATGAAGATTAATATGCATCAACCTTTAATATTGTGCGCCACAACTTAGTGAACAACACTAAACATATTCACACTTTTTCAAAGAAATTTATTATAGTACAAATTTGTTGAAAATTTACATAAGAAAATTTATAAAAAATTATCAAGAATCAAATCATTATTATAATGGAACATTTACATGTATAAAATTATTTTTTTTAGTGAGATCATCTTATAAATATTTTTAAAAATATTACAAGCTTACTCACCATGCCCTAATATGACACATAAACATCTCATTATGCTTCACATGAAGACACATTTCTTGTGATCCAACCTCAACATACATTATCTATAAATTAAAATAACAAGGTCATCTACCATTCTTGGTCTTTTCTTGAATATTATAATAGTTCTTCATGATTTTTTATTTTTTTAAATGCAAAATTATATTTTCTTGATTCACTTATAAAAAATGAATATTTGAACCATTTAAGTTAAACATGACACATATTGCTTATATGAACTAATCGTTCCTAGCTCAAAAATATCAATATTAGATACACTAGGTTTGGAGATATTTATATGAAAAATTAATTATTGTTTACTTTGAAAATAACCTTTCTACTTATTTTCAAGATTAGAAATGAAGTAAATCCTCTTGATAAGGAGAAAGGGAAAGATAAAAATATCCTACTTTTATGTGACAAGTTATGACAAAATAACTTTTTCTATAACACTAAAAAATTCCATAAACTAAATAAATCATAAATTATGCTATACTAATTAAACTCTAAGAAGATGAAACAAATAATCTCTCTCCCTCTTTTCGTACATTAGTATATTGTATAAGATGATTGTTGTGAACTTACCATATTTTCCATTTTTTGAGTAAATAGAATCATTTTAAGGTGGCATACTTTGTCAAATTATTTCAAGATTTTGATGAATTTATTATACATAAGATAAGTGGGTAAGATCTTGTAAGTATGGAGGCAAGTAGAAACAACATATAATACAAATAGGAAGACATGGTAGTATAAATGTGATATAAATAAGAGCAAAGAGCTACATTCTTGTACTTGTGAACAAGAACATTAAAATTATAAAAGGATAAAAGTTTAATTATTATATGAGTTCCTTGTACAGTACACATTTTATTAATAACATTGATTGAATTTTCCCATCTTTTTCATTCAATTTCTCCTTTTTTATACATATCCACCATTTTTTTTCAATATAAGTAGTCAAATATATTCATATATTGGCTCCTTTTGACTAGTATGTTGATATTGAGTTAATTTTATATTTATGAATTTATTATTATATTTAAATTTTATGTTTCTCTACTATTATCATGTCCATTTTTAATCCACAATTTTCTAATTTTATTACAATTATTTATCTTCCTATCCACCATTGAATTATGTATTAAAATGACATATAATACAAAACTCACACCACTTAAATGTCAACATAACGCTAACAATTAATGGTTGACATTAACATAACATTAACAGTTAATGGTTGACATTAACATAAAATTAACAGTTAATGGTTGACATTACTTTTTCTTTTACTAAGGAAATATAGATTACAAGGAAAAGAATGCAATTAAAAATTATAATATAAAATTGTACATAAGACACAAAACACAAAAGTGGGACATCAAAGTCCCCATGTTACTGTTACCTGATTTTCACCTGCAAGCTCAATCAGGCAGGGTATCCATGCTTTCAGGTGTTCTCGAAGACCAAATGGAGGAACATTTGCATCAAGGTTACATATTTTCTAACTTGTTTTCTTCTTGTGCAGCTGCGGGGGGAAAATTATGTTTTTTTAATTTGGCACGTGGTTTTAATGAGGCTCCCATAAGGGTTGAGCCCAGCGTGCGAGTGTTCGGTTTTTATTGGGCTCTTCATCTTATGTTTTTGCCTTGTTTTCCCCCTTTTCTGTTTTGTTTTCTTTGCGCCCTTTTCTTTTGTTCTGTCGGGGGCGGAACCGGAACTGAACTGAACTATGGAATTTTTCTGAAGTTCCAGGTTCCGGTCCCTGTTCCGCCGGGCTTGTTTGTTTGTCTTGCCTTTGTTCTTTGTTCTTTGATCATGGGGTGTTTTATCCCCTTCTTTTTTCTTCCTTTTTCGTCCCATTTTCGTCATCTTTGTATGATGTCGGAGTCGAGGTCAGGATGGAATCCGAACTTGAAACTTGATGAAAGTTTCAATGTTGGATTTGTTTCCGCCCCCGCCCCCACTGTGTTTTGCCCGGGATTGGTTTTGGTTCCGATCCCGCCTTGCCTTCCTTTTTGTTTGGGCGTTTCCTTTGTTTTGGCGGACCTGGGACGCGGACCAAAACCGAGTGATGGAAATTTTTTGAAGTTCCAATTTTTGTTTCTATTCCGGTCTCGGCCCCGACTCCGCCCGTTCTTCTTTTCTCTGCTTTTTGTGTGGCCGGTGATCGAGGGATGTCTTCTCCTCTTTGATCTTCCTTGTGTTTTTATGTTTTTCTTTCTTCCTTGTGCCTTGTATGTAGCGGGGGCGGGATCGAGAACGGAATCCGAACTTGAAACTTCAGGAAAATTTTAGGTCTGGATTTGGTTCTGGTTCTGGTTCCGCCGACTCTTTGGTTTTTCCTCTGTTCCAGCTCCGGTCCCTGTTCGGTTCTCATCCTCACTCTGACTCCGCCAAAGGGTTTGAGCTCGGGAAACATTGAAAGGCTCGCTAAGAAGTTCGGTCGACTGAGAAAGTCTTGCCGATAGCGATGAATTTGACAGTAGAGGGGAATATCGGTATGACCAATAGAAGCTCGTCATGACCTCTGGCCGATAGCGATTTCTATGCCGATAACTGCTGAAGGACATAATCGCATCGGGGAGACACGCTAGTGTCTCACCGACGTGTGATTCTAATGAAGTGATCTTTTGACCGTCTGGGAATCTACGTGGCGTGAGTTCAACCAATCAGAAGGAGCTAAAGACGGTCATGGGTAGTTTGACGAATTGACTCCCCCTGTAAAGAAAGATCGATGGAATGTGTGCGACATGGATCGACTTGGTGAAGCAATGGCATTTGAATCTAACAGGGTAAATATGATGTTGCTTCTCGAAGGGGGTCAACTTGCAGAAAGATCTAGAGCAAGAGGAGAGCCGAAGGGGAAGGGGCCGCGACTCACAATAACAATTGGGATGTCGGCTGGAAAAAGTGGGTCGACATTAATGACCGTGCCGCAGAGCATTCAAAGCGGCTCTGACGAAGTCTCGAGGGTGGACACGAGGGTTGCGAGTTAATGCGGTCATTGTAAAAAATCTGAAGGCCATGCCTAGGAGCGAGCTTTCACCGACATGAGCAGGGTATGCACATTTAATGCCTCATTAACTTCATTCCAAGACGCTTCTAGGGCTGACGTGTCCAGACACCGACTCATTTTGTAAACCCTAAGGCAGGGGCCGACACCCTTTGGTTTTGGTTGTATATATGGCATTTTTGCCTCTTTGTAAAGGAGTTCTTAGTGGAGAGACTGCCCAAGAAAGCATTATCTAGACTTTGTAACTCATTTTTTATGAATACTACAAGTTTGTAATACAAAGACTCCTTATCTTTCAATAGAAAGTCATTTCCTTCACCGATTTCCTTTGTTGTTTAGTATTGGTTGTGAGTTGCATGGTAAAATTCTGTGTAATCCTTCATTTTATCAGATTCCTTCCGTACTGGATGCAAAGAATATTATGTCATAGTGCAGTTTTATGTTAGTGATCTCTTTCTATTGTGTTTATATCTGTGAAAACATCTTTGTTTTCCTTGTGTTAAGCATTAGAACAGTCGGAACCTTACATAGACTCGCTTTTATAAACATAAATCTCTGTGTTGTGAGATTGTTTAGCTCTATTGAGATTTCCTGTGAGTTTCTGCAGTATTGTCATATTTTTATCTTTGGTGTATCACCTGTTAGTGATAGGTTTTAAATTTTAAGTATATCCTCCTTACTCTTTTCCTTTTTGTTCTTTAGTTTTTCTCAAGTTATCTTAAGGGGAACCAGCCCATAATCTGGAGGTCCATTTCATTCCCAGGTCACCCACAACCTCGAAGTGTTCCCATGTGTCAATAGGTTGCTATAGTTAATAGCTTAGCAAGGGTGCAACTTTATTTGACAACAGTTACATTAGCAAAAAATGTTCAAGTTACAACAACAAAACGAACAACAACAACAACATTTACAACAAATGCTCCTTGTTACAGAAGCAATACCAATAATATAACAACAATATCTTGTCATAATTCCCAAGTGCAAGAAAAATATATGCTAGCCATAACAAAAGTGGAGACCAACAATATAAACTATAGAATAGCATAAATAATCAATTTTGCAAGAAAGGCCTTAAACCTTGAGCAATACAAATCTTTTGATTTCTGAGTAGTTAGTCCACTTGATGTTTGATACGTTGAATTTGAGAAACCATCTTTAAGTTCTTCCTGGAATCTTTTTATAGAAGAGAGAAGAGAGAAGCAAGATAATAAAATGTGTCAGAGGAAAGATTTAGAAATGCAATTTCTTGATGATCATTATTAAACACTACTTTGCATTTGTTTCTCCAAAGGTGCAACAAAATAACATGATGAACTCCATCAACAATAATGTTATTATGAAGCCCAACTTCGAGCAAGCCCTCTTTCCAATTAAGTTTATGTTCAAAAATAGCAGGCAAGACATGAAACATAGAGTTGCATTATTTTTTTACAACCATGCATCCCCAAAAAATGTGCCTCATGTCTTTATGTTTTTGGAAAAAGGGGCAATTAAGAGATGTTAGACCATAATACACCTCAACCTACCCCCAATGGGCAGTTTGCAATGTAGAATCTTCCAAGCCATTAATTGGGCCTCATAATTGATTTTTGACTTCCAAATTTATGCATAAAGTTTTTCCTAGAATTTTTTACTAAATTTGTAAGTTCAGGCAAGATTTCATGGACAAATCAACAAGAAACTGCAGATATATATATTTTTAAAGGAAAAACTAAGAAAGGATAATTCAGTAACCATAACCAATCTTTGAAAAAGTTGCACTAAATAGGGGTACATAGCTTCATGGAAAGTTCTAGTGGTATCAATGGTTGCACAAAGATCACAAATGGTTTATATTTGATGCTCAAATTAAAATGAGTATGAACTATATGCCATGATAATCAATTCAAATTAGTGAAACCCCAAAGGCCTCTCACCTTATTGATTCCTTTTTTACATCGAAGATAATACTGCTTCGGGAAACTTAAGGTTAGAGGCTTCCCATGATATAGAATATGTTTGTTCCACTAGATAGACAAAGTGGAGAAGTTGAACCCATGTTGAAGAGAGGGATCTCTCCACTTTAAAAGATGATATGCATATTCCCAAGCCTTCCAAATTGATTGAAATGGATGTGAGGATTTAACAGAAAAAAAGACGCATGAAGGATTTTATCTAACCATCCCATAGCCTACCATTTTCCTTTAACTAAGGCAAGGTGAATTCTATTCCGTATAAGAATTTTCCAAGGTTCATCACCTTTGATAGCTCTAATAATCTATTTAGTTGCTAAACGTATCCCCTACGTTTTTTGGTCTATTAACTCTAGGCCTCATGTATATTTGGGTTGAATGCAATGATTCCAAGAAGTGGCAATAAAACCAATATTTCCATCCCATTTGGTCCATAAAAATTGTCAAATAATTTTAACCAAGTACTCATGACCTTTATTAGAAGGCATCCAACAAGATGATTAGTAAACATGAGGCTAAGAAAATTTTGTTAGCAACATGGATTCTGCCAACTAAAGAAGGGAACTGTTCCCCCAATCAAAATTTTTAGATTTAACTCTATTAAGATACCAATTCCACATTTCAAAAAGAGAAACCCCAAAACCAAATGGTATCCCAAGATATCTCATATTTTCCCCATGTTTAATCTATTTCCATTCCCTAGGTATCCAATGAGGGATAGGCCCAACCTGAATCATCAAGAATTCTATTTTATCATGAGCAATCTTAGATCTGGAAATAGCACAATACAATTCCAAAAAATTCATTATATGTTGGAGATAATTTTTTTAAAATTTTGTAAAAATAACAAGTTTTCATCAAAATAGTGAGAGTTAATGACAACATCAATTTGAGGGATGGATATTCCAAAAATGATCTTCAATTTGGATGCACTTTGAAGCATATAACCCAAAGCATCAGTTGTAAGCACATAGAGATATGGAGATAAGGGACATCCTTGTCAAATGGATCTATATAAGGGGAAGGGATCAATCATCATATTATTAATAATAATCTAAGCATTTACATCTTGAAGCAACATTCAAACATGAGCTCAAATTTTAGGCCCAAACCCCAACCATTGAAGTATGCTAAGGATAAAGTTCAATTGTATCCTATCATAGGCCTTATCAAAATCAAGTTTGATAAGAATAGCATTTTGACTAGTTTGTTGAGCTCATTCACAAGTTTCTCAAGCCAAAATCGAATTGTCATAAATATATCTTTCTAGCAATAAAACCTATTTTTTTAGCTCGAACAATTCCTTTTACCACAAGTTTAACCCAAATAGCAAGGGATTTTCCTATAATTTTATAGGTGTTAAGAAGAGTGATGGGGCACCAACCAAAGATAGTATCCTCCTTTTTTCCTTTGGGAAAAATCTTGATTATGCCACCATAAATTGTTGGGCTTAAAGAGCCTTTCTCAAATGCCTCTAGATATAAGCAATAAAATTCTTCCTTAATGTGATGCCACATAGCTCGATAAAATTCCATAGGAAGTCCATCGCTGCCCATACTTTTATAAGGGGCCATATAAAAAAGAGCATTTTCCAACTCTTCTAGAGAAAGAGTTCTATCAAGATATTCTCCATAATCAACATCTATTCGAGTAGGAATATAACCTCTAACCATATCCTCAAGGGAATTTTGAATATCATGTGATTGATCATCTTTGAAAAGAGCTTCATAAATTTTTTTCAATAACTTGAAAATTTAAGTAGGATCAAAATGGAGAGTATCAAATTCATCCCTTATAACACCAATTCTTTCTTTTCTGTGTTTGTAATTGAGATAATTAAAAAAATATTTAGTGCCCTTCTTACCTTCTTTTATCCAATGTAACCTAGATCTAACTTTAGCCACCTAACCTTTGTAATTATCAATTTTGTGAAGGTGAGTTTCAACAACATCAATGGAAGTTTGCAGATTAATGTTGGAAGGAGCAACATTGAGCAGTTTTCTAGCATGAGCAAGTTTCCCTTGGAGAGATTTTTCCTTATGTATTTGTTGCCAAGCCATTTGTTTACCACAGGAGTGAAGGAAATTAGTGCATTGAGTAATAGCAACAAACCACCAATCAATCCACGAATCTCCTTCATGAGGTTTAGGTAAAGAGTTCCAAATCCCCTTTAAGGCAGCCAAGCAAATGGGATTTTTTAAATGACAAACATTAAGCTAAAAAGGAAAAGAATTGTCAATAACTGAATTTTGGGCTAGGAAAATGTGTCAAAAAATGGGAGGAGATAGAAAATTAAGTAGGTTGGATAAATTTTATGTTTCTCCCAATCTTTCATTAGTCCTTGATTCACTGGGGTTGTATGTTCAAGTGAATGGCTGACATTACTCAAGTCAAGCAAACTTTTTATGACAACTATAATTTAAAGTTGTCTTTCAAATACTAAGACATCTTATTATAAATAAAACTATATATAAACATATTAAAAAAAACCTATAAAAGATATGACATGCTATTCAAAACCTTTCTTTTTATATAATATCACGTTTCTATAATTTCAAATACATTTTTAGATAAAATACCTAAATACAATCATAAATCCATCACATTTGAACTCTAATAATGAAAGTAAAAAACAATAGAAAACAAATGCAAAAAGAGAAAGGTACATGCCTAATACAACACTCAAATAGGATAAAACAAGTGTAGGTATACTCTCCTTTCAAACTACAAAGAAAAACTCGCAATTAGAAGGGAATGTGGAACATGACTGTACTACCAAAGAAATCTCTCCACCTTGAGTAACTAACCTCCAATATTCTAGATCAAACTTCTAGATTACTTCTATCAACATGAATAAATACAAGCATGATATTGCAAGCATACTATAAGCAGTCAGCTTCATTGTTCTCAAAATGAACTGATAATGATAATTCAAGTATTATTGAATTCACTTTTCAATTAGCATTACTCCTCCTTAGAAATCACTCCTTTGACATCAATGACAACCTATGTTCAACAATCTCCCCCTTTGTCATTGATGGAAAACAACAAAATACTAGCAACACACAAAGACAAAACTAATATTAAACCACATCACTTGAGTTATTTTCCCCTTAGATAATTTAGCATTTTGAGACCAATTTCTCCCCCTTTGACATCAATGGAAAAGGTCAACTGTTTTCTTCATAATCCATAAACTTGTTTCTCAGATAAACTCCCCTTGAGTCCATACCACACTACTTATGAAACACTTTGCAAGACCACCAAACCTTCTTGTGGTAGGGAGTGAGAACTCCCTCTCAACCTATATTTTCCTCTTGATTCAAGACGAGGGAGTAACAACTCCCAACTTCTTTTAAAGATACACAAAGGTCTCCTTAGGAAGTGGTTTTGTGAAAATGTCTACTACTTGCTCCTTTTTTTCAACATATTCAAGCTTCACTTCTTTGTCAACAACCTTCTCTCAAGAAATGATACTTAATTGCAATATGATTTGTCCTTGAGTGCATTACTAGATTCTTTGAGATGTTTATAACATTGGTATTATCACACAAAATGGAAATGGGTTCATTAAACTCAATCTTTATCTCCTTCAAATTTTGTTTCATCCATAATATTTGAGTGCAACATGAAGCTGTTGCAATGTATTATGTTTTCGCTATAGATAAAGACATTGAATCCTACTTCTTGCTTAGCCAAGATACAAGATTGTTACCAAGAAAGAAAGATCCACCACTTGTACTCTTCTGGTCATCTATGCTTCCTTCTTAATCTACATTTGTGTATGCAGTCAGAGTGAAATTCTCACTATTAGGATACCACAAACTAAAATCTATTATAGCCTCCAGATATCTGAATATCCTCTTTACTAATTTGACATGAGTTTCCTTAGGTGTTGCCTAAAATCTAGCCAACATCCCGGTTGATTGCATTATATCTAGTTTAGATATAGTCACATACAACAAACTACCAATCATGGATCTATACAAGGTCTGGTCTATTGAAGCAGATTCATCATCTTTACTCAGTTTACATCTGGTAACTATATGTGTACTTGCTAGTTTGCATTCTTCCATCTTGAACTTACTCAATATTTCCTTTATATACTTGTTCTCAAAAGTGGATATTCCTTTGTCTAATTGAGAAATTTGTAAACCAAGAAAGAAAGATAATTCACCAAGCATTGACATTTCAAACTCACTTTACATTACATTCCAAAAATCCGTGTATATGTCATCACTACTTCTACCAAAGATAATGTCATCAACATAGATATCAATAATCAAAAGTTGATCACCCTCTATTTTTATGTATAAATTACTATCTGCACTGCCTCTCCAAAAGCCTTGTTGTTGTAAATACTAATCCAACCTAGAATACCATGCTCTAGGTGCCTATTTGAGTCCATAAAGTGCTTTCTTTAGTTTGCATACAAAATCTAGATTATCTAAACATTGGAACCCTTCTGATTGCTCAATGTAGACTTCTTCTAACTGTCCATCCATAAATGAAAAATTCACATCCATTTGATACACCTTGAAGTTCTTGAATGTTGATAAGGCCAAAAACATTTTGATTGCCTCCAATCTTGCTACTGGAGCAAATGTCTCCTCAAAATCAATTCCTTCAACATGAGCATATCTTTTTTACATACAAGTCTGGCCTTGTTTTGGATCACTTCTCCATCTTCATTCAACTTGTTTCTAAAGACCCACTTGGTACCCATAACATTATTTCCTTAAGACCTTGGAACAGTTCCCAAGTTTCATTTTTCTTTATTTGAGTTAGCTCTTCCTCCATAGCATTTATCCATCCTTTCTCTTTTCTTTCTTCTATATATGACCTTGGTTCAATCTTTGATATTAGTGCAAAGTGTTCATGCTCATTTGATTTATCAATCCTTCTCTAGGTCTGAACTCCACTGTTCTTATCTCTAATAATCTAATCTTCAAAATGGTTTTTTTGGACATACCTTGTCGAAGTCTTTGTAACAGTATTCTCAAAATCAACTTCTAATTCTTCAATATTGCCATAGATTGGTTAATCATCTTCCTCTTCTAGAATATCAATAGACTATAATGTCTCATCATTACTTACATTTATACTTTCAACAATCCTTTTTAGTCTTTTGTTATAGCATCTATATGCCTTACTTGTCATAGAGTAACCAAGAAAAATGCCTTCATTAGATCTAGATTCAAACTTATCCAAGTGTTCTTCATCTCTTTGGATGTAGCACTTGCTTCCAAATATCCTAAGATATCTTACTGGATCCGGTCTTCCTCTCCATATGAAATCCAGTCTTTCTCTCCATAGTTCATATGGTGTTTTATCAGTCCTTGGTCTAATTTGAGCCTTGCTTAAAATATACACTACGGTTTGGACTACTTCTCTCCAATATAAATCTAGTAAACTTGCTTGACTTATATTGTTATGTCCATCTCCTGTACAGTCTAGTTCTTTCTTTTAACAACTCCATTTTAGTGCAAAGTCCTAAGATCAAAAAATTATCTTTGGATAGCATGTAGTTCATAGAATTCATCATACCAATCAGAAGTGAATTCTCCACATCTGTCAGATCTTAGACACTTGATAGTTATTCCACTTTCATTTTCAACTATAGCTTTAAATGCTTTGAATTTCTCAAAAGCTTCTAATTTATCTTTTAGGAAAGTAATCTAAGTCATTCTAGAGTAATCATCAATAAGCATCATGAAATACTTGTCACCTTATAGAATATTTGTCCTCATTGGTCCACACAGATCTATATGGATCAAATCTAATGGCCTTGTTGTAGAATATTCCTTAGGAAATCTAGTCTTTGTTTGTTTTCCCTCATGACATGATTTGCAGCTAGTAAACTAAGGCTTCTTGATCTTTGGCATGTCTCTAACCATTCCTTTTGAACTGATCTTCACAATATCATCAAAATTTATGTGTCCCAATCTTCTTTGTAAGATCCAACTCTCTTCTTTCTGTATAGAAAAGCAGTTTTGTCCATTCAACTCACTACGATGGTATACATCACTGTCAATCTTGCTTCCTTCCACAATCAACTCTATAGTACCAAGATTTCTTATTTCACACCCTCTAGCACTAAATGAAAGCTTGTACCCTTTGTCACACATTTGACTCACAGTTAAAAGATTATGTTTCAACCCTTCAACATACATAACATCATGAGTTTTTGTCTTACCACCATTAAGACTCAAAGTACCCTTACCAATAATCTTAGCAATAGAGTTATTTCCAAGAGTTACAAATCCTCTATCAAACTTCTTGAAATTCATAAACATACTTTTGTCTCCAGTCATGTAACTTGAACATCTGTTGTCAATGATCCACATTTTCTTCTCCTTTTGAGCATATAAGGCAGTTTGAACCACCATAGATTTCTCTAATCTTTTCCCCAGTGGTTTCTTCTTCCACACTTTATCTGATTTTTTATTTTGACATTCTACATTCTTTTTTTTTTTAGTAGAGGAGGACTCACAAAGTTGCTTCTATAGTTTCTGGCACTATATCCAAAATTTTTGCATTTGTGGAAAATAATATTGAAGTTGTACAAAGGTACAAATGCATTATTGCTAATAAAGTTATTTCTTCTTATTGGATCCCTTCTATAATTCACAGCGTTATTACCAAAATGATTGCAATTAAAATAATAACCAAAAAAAGAACGGCTAAACCTAGTATTGTATCCTTGTTCTCTTGAATCTTGTCTTTCGGATCTTCTATTATGCCTTTGCACTTGGATGAAACCATCATTCTACACTTTACTATCATTGATTACTGCACTTTGTTCATACTTTACACTTTTGAAGCCAATCTCCTTTGGATTCTCATTAGTAGGCTTCATAGCTTGCCTAATTACTTTTTTCTTTTGTTCACCAGCAAAACCAATTTTGGTTTTGATATACGGTGACCTTGGGCTTTAAATTATTTGGTCCAAGATTTTAGTACTCTTTTTGAACTTCATCTTTAGCTGATGATTTTCCTTATCAAGATATTTCCTTAGTGACACAATTTCTGCTTCAATCTTTTCACAATCCTTGTCTCTAGACAACAACCTTTCAATCAAGACTTCTTCAATCCTCTTTGCTTCTTCTGCTTGAATCTTTAGGTCAATGATCATCTTATCCACCTTCTCAAGATTCTAAGATAAATTATTTTTAGCCTTCACTTCCTCAACAATTCTTTCTTTAGTCTCTTAATCTCCTTTCTAATGCAAAGCAATTCTTTCACAAGGTCAACCTCATCATCATTGTTTCTGGAATTCATCTCTGCATCATCTTCAATGGTTTCCATAGCCATGAATACAACTTTCTCACTTTCATCTTCGGAGATGTCTTGATCCTCATCATCAATTGAGAAGCCTTCTTCATTGATGAAGAAACTCTTCTGCTTCCTCTGAATTTTGTTCCCTTTTAGAATGACTTATTTCCATGCTTTTGCTCAACATTGTTAGAATCTTTATATGGATAATTAGCCATAAAATATCCTACATCACCACAATTAAAACATTTGAAAGGAAACTTACCTTTATATTTTCTGAAACCCCTCTACAACTTCCTGACAAAATTTGCTTCCTCTGGATCTAATTCATCATATGAATCTAGATCAACTTGCTTCTTAGATGCTTTGAATGTAGCCTCTTTCTTTATAAAATTGTCAGTCTGAATTCTCATCTCATAGGCAGTTAGAATTCCATGTAATTCATCCATAGTTAGGGTATTTAGATCTTTAGCTTCTTCAACAATGAAAACTTTTGTATCAAAATTTCTAGGAAGAGATTTGAGTACCTTTTTCACAATCATACTTTCTTTCAATTCTTCACCAAGACCTCTGATAGAGTTGACAACCTCGTCAACTTGGAGTAGAAATGTAGCAAAAAAAAAATTCCTTCATTTTCAAGCTTTCAAACTGTCCTTAGTAGGTCTGTAACTTTTTGTGCTTGAATTTATCATCTCCTTCATTAATATTATGTATTTTTGTCCACACTTCCTTCGTCGTCCTGTAATGCATGATCTTCACAAATTCAAAGTTAGAAAAGCCACATAGAATAGCATTTCTTGCCCTAGCATTATTTTCTTAAGCTTTCTTTCAGTTGGATCCTTTGGGTACTTTTAGGAATCTCATAACCATCTACAACTGATTGCCAAACCTCCAATCCAAGAGCCATCAAGTATGCTTCCATTCTTACCTCCAAAAGGCATAATTAGATTCATCAAAGAGCAGTGCCTTATTTGAAGACAATCCTTCTTGAACCATTGAGCGTGCCATCTCAAATCTACCTCAAGTTGTTAAGCTTCTTCAAGGAACTTGGCTCTGATACCAATTGCAAGGAACATAATCTACTGAGGGGGGTGAATCGGTAGATCGAATCAATTTAAAACTCTTTGATTCAACATGTAAATTTGAACATGAAACATGAACCAAAACAATTACTGCCAATCAATCAAATATAGAAACACATATTCACACAATGAACATCAAATATATGTGGAAACCTGAAATGGGAAAAACCACGATGAAAATAACTGCTTGGAGCTACCGTCTAAATCTATCCTCACAAAAATAATGATCATGTTACAATCATGAAGTAGGCACCAACCTACTAGAGATACCAATCCGTTGAAATATATGTAGGTACCAACTTACTAGAGACACCAATCCCTTGTATAAAGATTTGAGCACCAACTCAAAGAGTAGAACAATAGTCCAAAATACAAAGATAAAGCTTACATAACCTTAATGTTGATAACATAGCTTACACATGACTTGAGCTTGCCTCAAACACTCTCCTACACTCCTTACGATCTTCTGATTATGGTGCACACGGATTGAGAGATGGAACTCCCATTACAAAACTTGAATAACCTTTGCTTGAACAAATTATCATCAACATGCACTTATGCATTCATCTATCATGTGAAGCAAGATGATGATTATATACAACACACTACCTTAACATCACTTAATGTTAGCTAGGGGTCTGCATTAACCAAGACGACATAAGGTGGACCTAAATTCAAATTTCATGAAACGTGTAACAGGTAGGACCTAAAAACAAAAATATAGTCGCTAAATGAACATGATGTGCACTTCCACAAGAACCTTAACCTAGACCTATTTTAGCTACCCACACTATCTCCAAATGATGCATGCTACTGACCATTGTTGCACGTAAACAACAATTGGTTAATTGGTAAGCATTGTGAACCTTCTGTTATTTCAATTTTTTTTGGATGTTGAATATAACTTCCCAAAACTTTGGAATAGGATAGAACAAGTGTAGGTATACTCTCCTTTCAAACCGCAAAGAAAAACTCTCATCTGGAAGGGAATGCAAAACATGACTATAGTGCCAAAGAAATCTCTATGCTTTGAGTAACTGGCCTCCAATATTATGGATTAGACTTCGGGATTACTTTTGTCAACATGAATAGATGCAAGCATACTATAAGGAGTTAGCTTTGTTGTTCTCAAAATGCACTGATAATGATAATTCAAGGTACTATTACATTCACTATTCAACTTGTATTACTCCTCCTTAGACATCACTCCTTTGATATCAATGAACTCCTTTAACATCAATGACAACCTATGTTCAACACTAGTATGATGTTATTGAGTTAGTTTTATAAATTTATAAATTTTATTTTTAATATTAAAATTATATGTTTGTCTACTATTATCATGCTAGTTTCTAATCCAAAATTTTCTAATTTTATTACAATTATTCATCTTCCTATCCACCATTGAATGACTCATTAAAATAACAACTAATACAAAACCCCCACTTACAAGCTTCATTATCTCCTTAGATGCCAAAATAATACGAACATTTGATGGTTGACATTACTTATCAATCAAACCTTTTATGACAACTATAATTTGAAGTTGTCCTTCAAGTACTACAACATATCTTATTTTAAACAAAATTATAGATAACCCAAATACGCATTAAAACAAACCTATAAAAAATATGACGTGCTATTCAAAATCTTTCTTTTTATCTAATATCACGTTCTACAATTTTAGACACATTTTTCAACAAAAACACCTAAATACAATCATAGATCCATCACATTTCAACCCTAATAATGAAAAGTACAAACAATAGAAAACAAATGCAAAAAGAGAAAGGTACATATGCCTAATACAACCCTAGAATGTACCTACCTAATACAGCCTCAAAATGCACTTTGGCTTTTTTCTCATGACTAAAAGGTCCTAAAAGCTCTAGAATACTCAATACCCCACAATCTTATAAAACCTAGACTTAATACATAAGCATGACACAAGCATAACATCATTACCATGCACCCTAACCCTAGTCACACTAAACTCCCAAGACAAACCCCGGGTAGAGTTAGCAACCGCCATCCAACAACTGCAAGTCAAAAGTACAATGGGTCCCACCACATGCACCCCTTGATTCCCAAACTTTTTATCACTGTTTAATCAATCTACGTGGGATTCCGTTCTCACATGTTTTTGCGCCCTACATCTCGGACAATAAAATACAATATCCACACAATTAATTAATTAAAAAATAAATAAATAAAATCCGCGGGAATAATGGCGGCAAAAAAAAATTAAAAAATACAAAAGCCATCATTACATGTCTTTTAATTTCTGTTACTTTCATAAAATATTTTATTACCCAACTGCCGCGTTCCCGAATATTAACTAAAAATAGAACGGCCCATTTTTAGTTAACTGGAATTTAATAAACGTTGGGTTCCGTCCATCTTTCTAGAATTTCAGCTCTTTTTTGTTTCTTTGGGGTTTAGTGGGGACTTTAGCACTATTAAGGATAACTATATTAATGGATTTTTTAAGGGTTATATGGTTGGACTTTGGTAGGACACTTGCCTTTTTAAAATGCAAGGAATCAATTTTTGGATTGGGTATGAAGGATATACACGCAAATGATTTAATATTGAAAACAATAGTTATTTTGTTTATAGCTTTGGATTGTTTTTAATGTTTGTTTCTTCTTTTGTTTATGACTTTGAATTGTTTGTTTAATGCTTCTTTTTCTTTGGAGAAAGCTATAATATTTGATTCAACCATACAAATTGTTCACCCTAGTCTTTGGACACTTCATTTCATTAAAAAAATATTAGTATTCATTATAGAATGTAGTATTTTAAGTTTTCTCTTTATTTTGATGTTTGATTAAAGAGATTCTTTTCATCTTGGACTTCAGGGAAATTTACCGTCAACAATTTATGTCAGAAAATTCACCGTCATGACAAATTCATCTCGTGGAAAATTCACCACTAACAATTCATCGTCGCAGATAATTCATCGCATTAACCTATATTGTTGTATAATTGGTTAACTAGAATAAAATAAAATATATTGAAAAATGTTTTTATTTTTACCATCATAAATCAAAATTTCTAATTGTATATGCATGAATTATCCATGGTGATGAATTGTTGGTGGTGAATTTTCCACGAGATGAATTTGTCATGGCGATGAATTGTTAGCAGGGAATTTTCCTAGAGCCTTCATCATGATGTTAGATTACAATTTTCTTCTTACTTTAAAAATGGATCGTAGAGTTTTCTTCTCATCTTGATGATGAATTACACAATTTTGTCTTCATCCTGATAACAAACACCCCTTCCTTCTCATTTGCTAATAAATTATAAAATGAATTGAAAATATTGATGTTGAAAATTATCATATAATTATGATATAATCACATCAAAACACTTATAACTATTATCATTAATTATAAAAATAGTTTTTCTTTTATTGGGGGTAGTTGTTATATACATGAGTCAAACATTGTAAACTATGCATGAGGATTTGTCTTTGGTGGCCAATGCTTTGGCCTAACTAGAACAAGCTTTTTGTAATAGGAAGTCACCAAATGGCATATATGTCGTCCAATGGCCCTGTCAATTATGTCTTACCAAACATCACTCATTTAGTAAGTGTTTTAGCAATGGGCATGTTTAAATACACAAGTCTTCTCGCCTTATGCTAAAAATATAAAAATAAAATGAATGGAAAGGGCAGTAGTGTTTGGACTTTTTGTACTAAATTTAAAGTCTTATTTGAAAATCATAGGCATAACCTCATATCTTCTCTTAATTTAGAAAGTGACTCAAGGAATTGAAATCTTGTTATGACATATCCATGGTTTGACAAGTTCAAATAGATACCAATCAGTCCATCATATGTCAATTCACTTGGAGCTTTATATCAATTTATTGTTTCATATGAGGTGACCAAGAAAAACTACCTTTTTATCTCTCTTTAAAAAGCAAAAGCATGGGGGTATCAAATACAATTAGCATATCTTTTAAGATTGGTGTGATTGTACAATATATAATTTAAATAAATGTGATGTAAATGTTAAAGTATACATACTTTTTATAAAAGATTTTTACAGGTCATAAATATTATAAAAATATATTTATAAATAAATGTTGAAATTGATAAAGAAGATGAGTATATTTAGTTGTATAATTTTAATGAAGAATATTTTGATTATAAAAGATATTTTATAGTTCATTTATATTTAACAATTAGAATTTTATTTGGTAGGTCTTGGTAGATCATGAAATTTATTTTTGTTTGTTATGGGTCAATCTCACAAGTATGAATCTAATCTTTATACTTGCAATTTTGATCTTTATGTGTATATTCATCCATTTTTTGTGGCTTCAAACCTATCATATGAAATCTTAATTAATGTAGTTATTTTTGGATATCTAGACAAGATGGTGGTAATGAGCACTAGCATAGTTTGTTGTGTTAGATGTTGGAGGCAACTCACTTCTCTACTTTTACTTTAGGAAAACCCTTGGATTGACTCAATAATTTGGAATAATTTGGTAGGCACACTAAGCAAAAATAAATTATTGGATCCATCCTTATCAATGTAGATGTTGTTCTATGCTTTATGATCAAATAATCTTGTGAGACGAGGATCGTCAAGGTGGATCGATTATGCTTGATCCATGATGAATTGAAGCACAATTTATCCACTAAACCTCAATCTACCAAATAAGACCATTCAAAATGAAAAGTTAAACTAAGCATTTAGTGAAACTAAAAATTCTAAACTATGAAAATAGTTAAATTCCTACTCTAACCCATTTGAAACTTATCATGTTTTGGAATTGGTGTCATGTTGATGTGGAATTATGACCCTTTCCTAATCTCGTGATTAGTGAGTCTGTTTCAATTAATTATATGGAAGAGAATCGATGAAACCATTGTGATAAATCAATGAAAACCTAGTTTATGCTAAATTTAACATGATGCAAGCTAAGTTAACATGATTTTATGCTAAAAATGAACTAATTATGCAATTGCTAAGCTAATCTAAGCTAATTCTAAGCTAAAAGATGGAAACACTAATTCATATACAAACTAAGATGGATGCATGGAAGCCATTAATGGATGCTTTAAGCTATTGTGCAATTAGAAATAAACTAAAACAAGCTAAAAATGAGAAAATTGAGAGTGCGGATGCAAGTGAATTTAACAACATAATCCATTTGTCTCCAAATAGTCTCCTATTTATAGGAAAGCAAATGAGAAATGGAGGGTTGAGATCGAAAAGATCAATCAATGATCAAGGATGAAAGGAAGAAGAGGCATGGATCATGAATTCTCATCAACGGATGAGAATGCATGATGGGATTTAATCAAGGGATCACATTTGCTTCAAACACACACATTTTTGACCTGCTCACACAAGTCAAAGGTGACTTGTTCAAAAGGTTAAAGGTTAAAACTTGCATTAGAAGCTAAGTGAAAATATCCCTTTTCAAATAATGGAGGAATAAGAATATTCCTTGGAATATTCATTTGGGTGAGGATAAAAGGCATTTTGCAAATTAAAAGAAATTCTTAATTGTGCAAAAAGGGGATTAGATGATAATTAGTTTAATTGCTAATTAAACAAGGTTTAATCATGCAATTAGGGGATTTGAAGAATTAAAAGGGATATTCATTAAATTAAATAATTTAATGAATGTGGGAGAGATGAAATGATATTTAAGGGTTATTTAATTAAACAAGACGACTTAGGAAATTAAACAAGATGACTTATGGAATTAAATTAAATGTTTTGATTTATTTAATTTAATGAGATGAAATGTTAGCATGAAGGTAGATGAATTAACCTGAATTGATAAATTAGGTTAATGGACGAAAATGATGTCATTAATTAAATTAACTAGGTTAATTTAGTTAATTAAGCAAAAAGGGGATGAGTTTAAAGAGGAAATGATATTAGTAAACCTGTTTTGAGTGTGATATCATTCAGGGCATTTTCAGTGTCTACAATATGTATATATGTTATTATATTAATTTACTTCCCTTATTGTTCCTAAGTGCAGATTATTGTTTATTCCTAATTGCTCATATATTTACTTATTCTTATATTGTTAATTATATTATGCTTACTTGCTCATTTGTTCTTTTATTATCTCTTTCAAACTTGTTAGTTACTCCTACATTCATCTATTTTATATCTCCTATGCAACCCTGTATATGATTCGATTACAATCCATGTTGAGATTTCTGCTCTTATGTCTAAGATTCCCAATCTGCTTGTATATATATATTTTTTTTTATTTCATTTTTCTTCCCTCCTTGCCCATGTATTTCCCATGATATTCCCTATTTATGCCTTCCAAGAAATGTGATCCATTTTAAAAGACACAATGTTTCATAAATATGCACCTCCTTCAAAATAGGTGACTTTTGCCAAAGGATCGACCTTTCCTAACACGTTAATCAAACATCAAACAAGTGTTGATATTATGTTTATTGATAATAACACCAACTGTTGCTTTTAAAAGATCGCTCTCCAAAGAGGTCATGATGTAATCGCATCATATCTTGTTTATATTAACATAATTGTAGGATTTTTACTCTCTCTCTCTCTCTCTCTCTCTCTCTCTCTCTCTCTCTCTATATATATATATATATATATATATATATATATATATATATATATATATGATTATAATTACAATGATATTTAAATTGTCAACATTTATTTTGTATTGTCAAAACTTACATGTATAATTTATAATATTATCTTATGATAATTATAATTACAATAATATTAACTTGCTAATATGTATTTTATTTATTTTATTCATTTGTTTGCATTTCAATGTGTTACAATTTCAGGTACATGACACTCAAGTGAAAGTATTTTATCATAAAAGTTCTCTCCAATTCTATTCATGAAAAAATATGTTATCATAAAAATTCTCTCCAATTCTATTCAAGCAAATGTATGCTATGAGCAAGAAGAAAAATATTGAAATATTAGCCATGACTTATCAAATCCTTTATGCAGTGATTGGTCGTAGGTGATGCCATTGACGGGTGGTGTGTATTACACCACCTCGTAGATAAATCCTATATGTAAGACCTAACAGGCATAATATAAGACCTCTAGACAATGTATGTTCCAAATTTAGAGAAATGTATGGCCTTGTATGGTTCCAATGAGAAATGTATGGCCTTGTATGGTTCCAATGAGGGGGAGTGTGCATGTCAATGCCACCACCTAGTGACTAAATCCTAGATGTTTAAGTCCTATGGACACCTATTAAAATTCTTCTCTTTGTAAATATTCCACTTATAAAAGCATTGTATTAAGTCCCATGGGCACACTGTATTAAGTCCTATGGTCCTATGGGCACTATGCAATGAACCTAAGGTGAGGCTAATTTGAGGAGGTTCATGCCCAATAAAAATATTTATAATACCTCATATATATAGCATCATTTTAAAAACACTGGGATTATAAATTATGACAAAATGTTTTTCATGTAGTCCGGAATATATGGCTTTCATCTTAGCATATATTTATGTCTACATTTATCACTATCAAAGAAGACCTATATTATTGGGGTACTTCATTTTTTATGGAAATTGACATGTGATGTCACCTATTGACATTAAGGGGGAGTGTTAGAACATAATGCTATTAGGGGTCATAACCTTGTAAGATTTATATAATGTTCTAATATAAGGTTATTAAACATTATAAAATAATTATAGTCTACTATTATTAGATTTTTAATTATTTATGAATAGTTATTTTGAATAGGTGTGACTAATATCCCTTAAGGTATTATGTCATCCTTTCTCCTATATTTAAGGAGGTTCCCTCTCATTTGAGAGGTGAGGAATTTGGAGATTGATAATGAATTTTATCACTATGCACATGAGGTATTATTGGCCATGTGGAAGTATGGAGAACTGTAGCCCAAGTTCGATCTATGTTATAATAGACCATTATTGTAAGTGTTTTAATAAAATGACGTTTTATGTTTTTTTCTCTGAAAGGGTTTTTCCCACGTGTATCTTGTGTAATGTGTAAAATCTACGATTTAATGATTCTCATTATATTTATTTTATGTCTTGTTTAAAATGATTAGTATCCTAAGATCTTAATTTCTAATAAAATTGAGATGAATCTAAGTCAAGAGTTTGATGAGATTCTCTAAGGCAGGGGGTGTAGACAAACTAAGAAAAGAACTTAAGATCAATGAAAGAGTATTTATGGAAGCAAGAGGAATTGGACAAGTGATTGGGAAAGCAAATAGAGTAATTCTATCTATATACAAACACATAAAAGGAAGAGAAAACTACTCTAACATATGTTTATCACAAAGATGTACTAGTATGATCTTATGATTTCACCAAAATGTAATTATATAGGAGTGAATTTGCACCCCTCTTGCAAATTCCCCTTTTACACCCCTTCACCTTCGAAAATCAAACCCGACTAAGAAATTCCACATCACCTATCTACAATGCATCCACTCAGTGCTTGTCCTTTGTGTTAGTGGGGGGGTTTCTATTTGGGGATGTGAACGCGGCGCCGCCCTGCCATCCATGACAGATTCCTACCTCTAGAATCCACAGGAACATTATGTTCCTCATTGGGGTTGAAGCGTAACTCCTCCATGTCAACCAGCCAGCCCGAAAATGGTTCTTTCCCTCCCTTTCCATCTTCAAATGCCTTGTTTTCACTATCACTTCATCTCTTTAACAATTCATTCTATCTTCTACAATCTCTTAGAGAACTTCTTGAGCAATTCAACACATCTTCTTGACATCTTGTTGCGCTTCTTGCCACCATTGGAGTTATGATTTGGTGTCCTGAGGGACTGCTTCTTTGTTGTTGTGGCAACGCCGACTTTACCAAGCTTGCATCCTCCTCTACATGCTTGAGGGCACCTCGATGAGAAGGTGATATTGTTTCTTGATTTACATAGCATAATGTTGTTGTGATTGTTTGGTACTCTTTCCCATTATTTCTTTTATCACATTTTCTATCCCATGGCTTTCCTAGTCGTTCATGGAGGTGGAAACACCAAAGCGAGGGTTTGACTGAGGAAAACCCCTATATAGCCCCAACATTTTCCTCTCTTGGTTGTGTGTAGGTGTAAGTGCATGTGGAGCTTGTTGGTGAACTAGACTCTTTGTGAGTTGGTCTTCGTCACCCTGGTTTTAATCATCTCCTTTATCATGTCTATAATCATTTCTTGTACTTTGTTATTTTGTTTAATTTGTTAAAACTTCATTAGCTAGACTGCAAGTATGTTTTTGGAATTTCATACTATACTTTTACACTTTTTGGCCATACAGATGTCAGTGTGTCGCGTTGTCGTCTCTGACCCACGTTGTTGTCCTTAGACAAAGAGTTGTTTGAGGTACGGTTCAAATTCCAAAACTCGGCTCGTTTAGCCCCATCCAAACATTCGAGTTAGTAGAGTGATAAAAGCACTTGAGAGTGCTCTTCATTCGTTATCCTTGACCTAAAACACCCACTTAGCTTGAGGTAAGATAGGGCAGCCCTCCGCTCTCGGCTCTCCGTGATTTGGAGCATTGGTGTGGTTGGTCCCCCTAACTTCAATAATATAGAAAAGTGTTGTTTATCTAAAAATGTGTTTAAGCCAAATAAAGGCATTTAAATCTAACCTAATTAAACAAACTTTGAGCTAGGACTATCAAATTAACAAGACTATAAACATTTGAAACACAAATTGGAAGTGGGAACAAGAGATTTCACTGATGAAAGAGAAAATGAAGAGCAAGTTTACTTAATTTGAGAAAACTATAAATCTAATAAATCATGGAGATGATAATTTTTTTATGTAGAATATTTCTTAAAAAGAATAACTAATTACCTATAGAAATGGAGGTGAATCGAAAAGAAAATACTAAACCTAACTACATGAAAGAATGTAGAAAATAGAGACAAAAAAAAGGTTTCACCTAATTTTCTAATGTTATATTGGAAGTTTAAGGTTTGAATGTTGTGATACATCTATTATAGATATTTGATTCCAAAAACCCAAAAGGTCATGGCAATTTGGAGTCAAAGCACCCTATTGGATGGTTTACTCATACTTGAATGCCCCATTGTAATCCTAAAAAATTGAGCACCTTAAAATTGGCCAAAATTGACACGAAGGTTCCTTGCACAAATTTAAGCACTTTCTTCTTAGTACTTTATCTTCTTTGCCATTTTTTAAAATCTAACCCGCAACATTGAAAACGTAGATAAAACCCTTAGTTATGCCAAACTTCCAAAAGGCTACAAAATATCATCCAAAAGCTCCATAAGATGGACTCCAATAAGAAACCAATGCTTCCTTGGAAACAAAATACAACATTTACATGGGATTATAAAGGTTAATGCCTTTCTCTAGATTGTTGCCAAGGGGAGTGCACTATCTTTCAATAAGCTAATAAAGATTGGGAAAGCAGATATGTCCCACTACATAAAGCAAAATGGAGGGAGAATCTACCAATCACATGTTCCTATAATTTGTAGCCAAAATTTAGAACTGGTTCAAGGAGATGGAAGATTCTTTGGCCTCTCTTGAACAACATGAAGGATCTACTCAATGGTTGGGCTCTCAAGTATAGAAGACCCAATTTGAAAATGATTTGGAATTGTTCCCCAACCCTTATATTTTGGAATTTGTGGCTAGAAAGGAACAAGAGGATTTTGAGATAAGGAAGCCCCAACATCTTGTATTTGGGATCTAACAAAAACATCTCTATAAGAACTTAGGTAGTGTTAGAGTAGGGAGGATTGGATAATCAAGCTAGGAGAAATGGATTGGGTAACAGTTTGGTTGAGACTTCATTGGCTTCACAAAATAAAAGAATGAGAGAGCTTTACAATTGGCAAGCTAATCCATTGGTCTCCACCTACACCTAGGGGTATCAAACTTAATTTGTATGGTGTCATCATAAGAATCCAACTTGAGTAAGGGGTATATGCCTTCAAAGATGACAAGGAGCACCCATTACCAATTTCAACTTAGGCAAGGAAGGGACTTGCTATTGAGCCTTGAGACAATTGAAACAATATTGGAAGTGTCTTAAAGTAGAGGGAGATTCCAAGATCGTTATTAATTATATGAAGAAAGTTTACAACTTGTGGATGTTGGATACTCTTCTTTTAGAGGCTCTAAAATTAAAGAAAAAATTTAAAGACATTCAATCACATCAACACAAAGGGGAACTCAATAGCAAATTAGGTAGGCAATCAATGAGTAAATCAAAGGATACTCTTTGGCAAAACCCATAACGTGTGAAAGGAATTTTTTTCAAATGAGGCCCTTAGAAGAATAATCAAGGATCTACATGAATTTAATGTCTAATAAGGGGATAGAGAGGACAATAGGGATCATCATGATAAGGTGACAATGGCAAGTGTATACATGGATGCAATACTTACCAAGAACATCATTATGGGATTTTAGGCACACTTCGATAGGAAATATGAGATGTTTAGGGACAAAGCCTAATCATATTGGAGACAAGGGGATTTAATCAGCATTAAAGCTTCCCCAACACTCATTAATAACATACAAGGTAGTGCTCAAAGTGGTTTCACAACATACGAGAAGTTAATAAAAACAATTTACGAATGTTAACATTCATCTTGGGATTTCTCCTATCTAATTCTAGTGTTTCATGGCTTCTTCCCTTAGAATCAAGAGTAGAAGACATGGTATTGAAACTACAAGGTAACAACTCCAATGGGGAAGAAAAAAAAAGAGAAAGGAATGGGCAAGTAGCACCACATAACCAAACCTACATACTTCAATTCTAAGGATTTGGGAATTGGCCAAGGAGATGAATAAGGCACACTATGTGGGGATGAGGAATGTTATGACCGAATTGCTCTTGGTCTGAGGCCAATCATTAGGAAGAATGAACATTTTTTATGCAGCCCAATCATTAAGTTGCATCTCCATGTTATCAAACATGACTAACAACTAGTTGGTTCATAATGACATTGAGAAAGTGGAGCATTGAGCCAAAGTCTTCTTCAATTGCTTCCTTGAGTATTTTCATATATCTAAGGAACAACAAGAGGTTAATTTTTCTCTTGATGCCAAGGTTGATTATTTTGTTTGATGTGAGAATGTTGCTAGAAAGGATTTAGTTGAAATTCCCCCCTATTAAATTTTATAAATGTAATAAGTTCAAAGGCAAACATGGGTGTTCAAAAGCAACTACGTAATTGTTTATTCACTTTTCAACAAAAGACGTTACTTTTACATCTACTATAGGGGGTTATTATAATTTGCATGTCTTGTTTTTTTAACTACATTGGTTAGGGTTTATGTTGGGTGTTCAAAACTTTGTGTAGGTCCAAATTGATAGTTGTTATGGAGGAAGATATTTCGGTTATGGCAATCATAAACACTAGATACTTTATGAATCGCTTGATAGTTATTTGTGTGCTTTGTGGGCTCTACACACTTTTGATTAAGTTTGAACTTGGTTATGGATTTTATGTGTGAAGTTCCCCTGCACCTTCTACTAGTTGGGCTTGGTCCACATGCACTTTCTCGGCTAACATAAAGATGTTTTTTTTTCAATATTGTTCTTTGAAGTTTCACTATGTTTTCTCTTGGTATACTAGCCTTCTATGTGGTCTCATTTTGGCAAAATTTAGTCTATAAAAAGCCAAAATGATCTAGTCAACTCACTATTCTCCCATTTTTCTCAAATTTTGACCAAATAGACCCAATGATCTCACTATTACCAAAATCCGAAAGTTTTCAATGCTTCATTTTGGCAGCCCTTCTAAATTTACTAGCCAAAAAAGAGGATTTATGAAATTAGTCAAAAGGCATAGTACTCGTATTTTTTCGTTGTGACTTTTGAGATTTAGATACTATCATAGAGATGCTATAGGAGATATATATCTTATGTAACCTTGGCATTCCAATTATTGAACTCGACAAAACATCAAGACATGTCTATTTAATTTTGCACCCTAAAAATTGACTTTATTAGTGTTTTGATGGTAAAATCAAGAACATAATTATTTTAAAAAAAATCTAATTTTGACAATGCAATAGAACATAAAGAATGGTGACTTGACTGCTCTCCCATTGATTTATGCGTACAGGTTTTTTTATTTAAAATGGTTAATTCTCTTTAATGATGATGCACTTCTATATTGTATGCTCTGAATAAATTTTGTCCGTAAAATGCTCTTGCCCATTTTGGAATGGTTGTCTTGAATGATGAAACTCTTGATTAAATTTCAAGGCATTTAATGTTTTGAATCGTATGTAATGCTATTGAGTTTCGCGTGACTCGACCATTTTCCTTGATTGCTTGTTCCATAATGAATATTGTATAAAAATTGATTGTTGATATTGAAAAACTTTTACCCATAATAAAAGTTGTATCAAAATTGATTGTTGAATCCCTTGAGACTAGGCCCATCTAAAATTATTTATGTAGTCCAATAGTACTAAGCTTTGTATTTAATATTTGTAACACAGTTATGTATTGGGTCATTATTCAACCTCGCAAAGCCAAACTATGGACTATCCTTTTGAGGCTTAACTCTACATTGGGCCTGATTGGTTTTCTGACTAATTTAACTTAATTGAAGTTAATCTAGGATCTGTATTCGATCATTAATTAGAACCTTTCCGATGATAACACTTACGGCTTCGTGATGACCTTTCTCTATACTCAACCTCTGTTTTCTTTATCTAGGCTTTGAGGATAAATGGCGAGACAAAAATGACTGGAGCCTCAAATTAATAATGACTTGATGACAATAAACATCAAGGGTTGTTATCTTTGTGTGTTGCTCTGTAATGATCTCTCTACACTGGAACCCGATGCTTTTTCACTCTTAACTTTTTCAAATGTTTTGCACGTCTTGTTGTATCTTCTTCTTGTGTGCAAGCATCCAAACAGAGACGTCCTTCACATAAATGAATAGTTCCATATTATTAAGGAGGTTCGTTTAAAGGCTCGCCACATCTATAGATGATGTTTTAACTAGTTCTCTAGCTCTTGCCAGGGAATGCCTGGACATTAGATTTAGGTAAAATTAGAATAGAAAAGCCATCAATAAATGGCCCAGTACATGAATTTCGATACAAAATAATGGCAGACTATCACTATAGAGAGAACCCGACTTAAGAATGCATATTCTCATATTTTACAATTTTATTTTACGTAAATTACAATGATCGCATTTCTAAACACATAAATGGAATAGAAATTGCTTTTATGAGCTAGCTATAAAGAATTGGATCCTAAAGAATTAACTCAATTTCATCCAAAACCATGCATCACAGCAGGCTTGTAGTTAGTACTTGAAAGGTTGGGTAACTTCTTCACTGCAATGATCCCTGCTGCAAGTGCAAATAAAGCTGCCAAGACAAATGCAGGTACATTGCCTCCTCCAAACAAAGCATCCCATGGACCAGCTCCAAGGGCAACAATAATCTGCACAAAGACAGAAAAAGCAAAAGAAATTCACATTCAACCACCGGCAAACACAAGACACTATCGAATGAATCAAATTTCAGGCCATGTACAAGCTCCAAGAGCAAAAATCAACTCTACATGATTAAATGTCAGAAAAATGAGATAATAGTTAAGTACGTTCAAATGACATGATACAAAAGTAACATTCACATTCAAAAAATTCAATGTGAAGCAAATTATAAGAATAAAATAATCCAAAGTGAGAAGGATGATAGGAATGGAAATATGAAATACGCGAAAAGTGGCTTTAGAGGGAAAACAAGGTGACCGGTGAAAAGAAAAATAAAAATGGAGATCTGAACTAGAAACTATAGAAAGGCCACTTGTCTCTGTCCACCGGAGGCCAATATGAGATCAGCTGAGATGAAATAGAAAGCCCTTGTCTCTATCAACTGGAGATCAAGAAGAGGTTAGCTGATGTGCAATAGAAAGGCCTCTTTTCTCCAACTATTAAATGTCAAGAAAAGATTGGCTGAGGTTATTGAGGTACAGAAATTGAACTGTGGGCATGTAGTAAGTTAGTTCAGAGAATCAAAAGATTCAAAACCATAGACTAAATTTGACAGATGTGTATGTTGAGCTCACACATGTTTTAAAAGGACGGGTCATTTCCATCACATACCCAATATCCCCTACCTTGTATAAGATTTGTAGGATAGGGACACCCATTAAATAAGAGTTTTTCTGACTGAGCTTTTAAACTTAACTTCTAACAGTTCTCTGTTAGGGGTTGGACATCATGTATAAGATACTAGTTTAGTGTTATCACCTGGATAAGCTAGAGTAAGGTTTATCCATGCAATGTCTTTATGTTGGAGGTGTGACAGAAAATTTCTTCCACATGTTGTAGAAATAAAGCACACTAGCTCAACCAACCTTGCTACACACTACATGCTCATGCAAACATAAGAACAAATCCAAATTAATTCCAAATCCCAACCTCTCTATAATCTTAATACACAACACCAGATAGATGCAGAGAATTCAAGTGTTGGCAGAGTAAGAACTTTATGTATTGCTAATTTGTTCAAGTCTACAACTTATAATTATTTTGCATGTGGTTGAATTCTTCTCTCATGAATTTTGTAGAAATAGCCATGAGTTTCTTTCTACGACAGAGCATATAAGCAACAACAAAACAAAATTTAAAATTTCTGTAAAAATAACATGGGAGATTCACATGGATTGGACTACTGTCAACACAAACCTATATTTATCTCATATCTACAAACAGTTGCTGAAAGCTGGTAGAATTATGGGGATGTTTCACCTCTCTTAATAAACAAATTGACTAATCACTGAGTTACTGTAAACCCACTTGGAACATGTGACCACCTTGATGACAAGAAGAATGCTGAAATGAACTCAACTAAGGCATGCAAAAAAATTAATGGCTAACCAAAGAAACAACAAAAATGAAAGTGAATACAGAACAGAAAATTCACATGGAAGGGACAAGATGAGCATGGCCATGATGAAATGGTAAAAGTAAGGGTGTAATCAGACGGTGGACATATGACTGTAATGAAAGGAAGAAGAAGAGCTTGCAGCCATTTAATGATGAAGATAGGTGCCCACCTACTGCAATGTCAGCTTCAAGGAGTAGTAATATCTTGAATATCTTTGTTTTTCATTCCAAATCTAAGTTAGCTGCACAGTTTCTGGTGCAAAATGGATATCCCTTGTGTTTCAGTACTCAGTAAAATAGTTCAAATCATGCATTAAATCTGTATTACTATCAGAAACAAGTATGCATCATGCAAGAGTTGCAAGAGTTAAATATAATTGTTTCATGCAACCTTCTAGTAGGCTCTAGTTAACCAGCTTTGCTTGTATCAAAGAAAACAGCTGTTAGTGATAACAAAAAACAAGAGTCCAATGACAATGGACCCCTAAGGGAATTTGGAAATCATATAGCTTGCTAAAAAGACTCAAACAAGCTTTCTGCAACACAAATTGACTCATTTACTGTGATCTGCCCAAAACTTCAAATTCAAGTTCTGCATTCCATATAATCGACTGAGTGCACATCCAAATATGTATGCACATGCTCAAATGCTATTTTTCTTGGAAAGTAAACAGTCACAACACCTTTGCATTTCATGGAGATCTGCTATTATTCCTAACTATAGATGAGTTGGAAAGGAACTATTTTTTCTGAAATATTTACATACTAAAAACCAAGAAAAATACCTGGGGGATGACAATAGCAAGGTTTAGAACACCAGTTGCCAAACCTGTAAACACAAGACAAGTTAATGAAAGGCTTTATGGAATCAAAATTTTAAATAATCACACAGTATTTAACAAGTTCTGTCCATTTGTATTTATAAAACAAGAAATCTAAGTTTGTATATCACAAAACCAACCTTGACCACCTCCAGCATCTGCAGTCAACTCGGCAGTCACAGAGAAAGGAATGCTGTATGTTATCTGCAGATAAAATTACATTACATTAAAATCTGACACAAGCTAATATTATACACCAAAGAAGTGGGACAATAATGCACTTCTGATATGTTACGATTTATACCGCAAGTGGAAAACCCAAGAGGGCAAACAATGCCACTGATGCAGCTTTAACAGAGCTAAAATTCCCAATCATATATTGAATTCCTTTGTGATGCTCGCTGACAGCAAATGCGCTTATCACTGCTGTGCTTACCATACAGATAAAAACAATGAAATTGCTTGTAGCCCATAGATCTTTTGATCCCCTCCATCGACACAAGGGATCAATCAAAAAAGAGCTGACTCCAAGCACAATCTAACAACAAAAAATCATGTCCACAATTACAAAGCAACCAAGATAGCCATTGATGATTCACATGCTAATAAACAGTGTAAAAATTAAGCCATTAAAACAACACATTCTACATGCTTTCAATTTCTTCCACAAGCTAAAAAGATTCAAAAAAGCAATCCAGCACCTATGTCGAAACACATTTATTCCAAATCCAGTCCTTACAGAATTTAATAGCAATCCAAATGCTCCTTCTTGAACACCTTTCTGATAAGCAGCAGCTTCCGTAGCATTTCCTTTTGGATCCCCCTGATATACTTCTCTTCCCATCCAATCCGTATCAAAGAGAAAGAATGGAAACCAAGACAACTACATCATAAAAAGTATGTTAGCATGCTGCCAAACACTCTCCAAGGCAAAAATGACTATTAAATTTAACTGAAGCTTATATGGTCAATAAACGTTACACACAGTGATGGTCATGTACCCAGAGAAAAGATTTAACAAACACAATCAATGCATACCCAGCTGAGTGCCATTACTAAGAGAACAGGTTTCATTGCAGGAGGAAGATGTCTCATGCTGGTTAAAATGTTGACTAAGACACCCCCAGATCCATCCTTAAACTCTTCATGTACATCTTCCATCTTTGGGGACTGGACCATTGCATCATTGTTAGATAAGGGAGACTCTTTTCCATTTCCATCAGCATGAATTCCATCTAGCTTTGGATTGGTAACGCCAGTATCGCTGAACTCGTACCCCTGAAGAGGTAACAAAGGAGCTGAGTCGCTAATCTTTTGTGGTAGTTTTGCAGCCAATGGGATCTCCTGAGCAAAGTATAGGGTAATGGCCGTACATATCAAAAGAAAGACCTGTATCAATATCACGGGTCAGTCTCTTTTTCAAGAAATCAAAATGGGGAAACACCTTACCCTAAAAGGTCCCACCCATTATAATTCTAATAAAGATAGCTATTGTATATAACTAAACATCTATATAAGTATGTCCCTACTCGTTAGTATTTTAATAAAGGTTCCTAGCTATTGTATATAGATATGTGTGTGTGTGTGTCCCTGCCCATTAATATTTTTAAATGCCTATATATATATATATATATATTCTGATATAATTACTGTGAGGGGGTATGCATGGGTGTGAGCACGTGCTTGCACTTGTGTGTTACCACCAATTAACAACTAACATTTGCTACTAGCATAAAATGCTCAAGTAAGACTAGTATACAAAATACCGGAGATAACAATTCATTAGGAAAACCCTTTCAGCTAAGTCTTACAAAACAACTATATTGAAACTACACAATCCTCCTCTAGAAAAAATATTTTCATCATGTGACTTTCCAAAAATTCTTTTTTAAAATACCAAGTTGGTAACTTCCCAAAAAATACATTTTAATCACCTAGTGAGTGACTTTCTGAACTGATGGTGCATTATTTTATTTTTCTTGCATTTAGTTTCTTCATTTTATTGCATTATATGCACTTATGATAGGATAAACTTACTTTGGCAGGTATCTACTTGGGTAGGTTGTATTTTATCTTATGATTTATACTTTCCAAGTTTGGTAGAGATGTTGTGCAAAGTGACTATGTCTCCTTTACTTTATATTGGTAGTACATTCACATCCCCTGGTGGTGTATCCCAAAATATACCACCTTATATACTCTTGTATCTCATCCTATTGTATTGCATCCTTGATTAGAATATAGTTTATTCCATCATATTGATCTTTTAAGTTCATTGTGCTTTCTATTGGGCCTTCTTGATCTTGGGTGGCTATCTTCATAACCAAACTTTACATTGTATCAAAACAAGAGATTGTTTAATGCTAGTATTTTAGAAGATCTGGGATTAGAGATATTGGTTTTCTCAAAAGCTATGTGTATTCTTCTCTTGCATCAAATGGTAGCTTGAAGAATAAAAAAAATTGAGACGATAAAATTCTAGAGAAATTCTATTTGTGGTTTTGTATTGCACTTGCATTTTAGAGTTTGTTGAAACAATTATCAATTCACCATTGGGTTCAAAGTGTCCAAGAGAGTGGATTTTCCTTTTGTTCCATCTAGATCTAATATTGGAAGCCAAATTCATGACATTTTTCATTCTTTGGGTGGGGCCTACAAGATCCAACAAGTTTTCACCATTTTGGAGCATTTTGAATCAAATCTGACCTATCATCATGTTCAAAAGGCCCAAAAATCCATAGATTGACAGTCATTTCATCAAACTTGAAACAATTGGCCAAAGACACTCAATGAATTTATTTTGTTGATTTTCTCCCAAAAAAAAATGCATGTTTGCAAAAGGTTGTATGCCTCACACAAATCTCAAAAAAAAATGATTTCAAATCTGCTGGAAAGAGGACTTTGAGAGCTTTGCAAGAACTGGTCACAGTAAATTTTTGGAGCCATTTTGAGTGAGATATGATGCTCTATAGTTGACCTCTAATTTTGATTTTGACAAAAATAATTATTGCAAATTTCGAGAAAATATCTAGATCTTGTTATATGTTGCAAGTTGAAGCAAATATTTAGTTTCAATATTGTAGTCTTATTTTGGCATCTGTAACACATCAAGGTCAAGAAAACTATTTATTTTTTGGCAAGTGGCAATTGTACATGCACTAAAAGTATCAATCAATTTGTGCTCCAAGTTTCATGATTATGTATGTTTGAGAGTGAACTTGTGGTTGTTCATTTACTCGTCAATTTCATATTTCTTACTCTCCCTCTCCCCTTTCCACCTCAATCTTCTACAAAAGCCTTCCAAATCATGTAAGGTCAAATTTACATACTAGAAGAAGAAAAATCGTAATGAAAATTGATTGTCTACTGAAGCAGATTGATGAACTTAAGCAATTCCTTCAAAAGACTCACATTAGTTTGCCAAATTCGTCTACTCAAGCAATTGCAAATTTATCAATTGTTCACATTCAAAAATCTTGTGTGGACACTCATCTAGGAATGAGCAATGTAGTTAGTTGGCATGCCCTAAGACCTCATCTCCATCATCTTTTTCTGCTTCTACAAAGTCTAGTATTGTTTCATCCATGGCTTCCAATGATTTAGTTTGGCAGGACATTCATAGCCTTCCAAATACAACACCTTGGGATGAGTACTTGACAAGTCTGTCAATTTTATTTTGTGATTCCCTTCTTGTAGATTTGGAGGACATTATTGAGAACATTCATCTCTTCTTTGATGTCAACTCCTATTGAGTCACATCTCTTTCTTGAGATGTCATTAAAGCACATTCAGATCATTATGTTATTTCTCCTATGTCTACTTCTACTATGACAAATTATATGCTTACTCGTGAGTCTATAAATGTGACTCAATCATCGTTCATGTTCACAACTTCTACAAGAGTACCAAATTCTTATCCGTTTAGTTGTCTTACCTATGGTGAGAACCCTAAATCCATGGTTACTATATTTGAATCTTGCATACCACCCAATTCATCTTATCAACATTTGTAACAATTTAGCATTGGCATGGAGAAGCTTGAATAGTTTTTGAAGGCATTATCCACACCTTTGGTTCTTGTTCTACATTAGTTTCCATGTGGTTCTAGATTGTCACTTTCTTCATTAAGGGCTAGGACTCTTGATTTGGTTATGACACCTTTCAGCACCAACATGGCAATGTCTAAGTAGTTTCTAGAGATTTGTATTCTAAATTGTCTTCCCTCATATTCCATTCAAGAATGGGAAGATCTTCTACATACACCTTTGGCCTTATTTCTTCCTAAGGGGAGAAATGTTGTTCAACAATCCTAGATCATCTTTAGTTTTTGTATTCAAGCATCCATCATCAATGCAAGAGATTACACACTAGGGGAGCATGCATGGTCTCTCTTCTTCACTCTATTCTAGGGGATAGTTTTTTCTTGAATGGGATTGTATCTTTCTCAATTCTTTTGAGTGGAGTCACCTAGCTTTGTTATTTTCATCCTTTCTTAAGGGGAGTTTTTTCCTATAGACTTACTCTTCTTTTCAAATGGATTGTTTTGTAGATGGGCACCCTGAAATATTCCCCCTTAATTTTTTCCCAAAATTAGATGCACAAACCAGCATCAAACCACTGATTAGCATTAACTCTAAATGCAAATCAGAATGGAAAGTAACTCTAACCAAGAATGTTCACCAAGATCCCAATGTGGGCGAGGTGATAGTATATGGTCAAAGGATCATTAGGAATAAACTGAACTGAAATTACAATTTATCTCCTGATGCAAGCATCCACAAGCAGTGGGAATACTCCACTTATTCGGTAGGTGAGATTATTACATTATTAAGGCGGCAAGCCAGTCATTAAATCCTCTCTTCCACTTATTTTCGTGGGGGGAAAAACAATACACAACCACATATTTTGTGGGGGGAAACTTACAAACAAGAAAGATGTTTATTCTATAACTCAACCACTCAATTGTGGGAGTGTAAACAAATATAAATTGCAGCGAATAGATAAATAGTTGTTAGTACTACTAACTAGCTTTGCAATGAATGAAAAGAGCTGCAAACTAGAAAGATAAGCTTCCAGAATCACACACTGGTTAGAGTAACACTTCCTCTAACATTTACAATCCCAAAAAGATACAGAATTGAAGCTCAACCAGCAAATAACTTATTTTTACTAAGTCTACTCAGAAACAGTATTAACAAAAAATCAGACCAACAATATGAAAACTCACAAAAATGGACATATCTTCTCCGAATCAACTCGGAATTGCCTCCAAACCACACTCGAACAACAGCTAGAAGCATGGTGCCCAAACTCCAAGGTGAATTCGAGCCAGAAACAGCAAGTAACAGTTGGCACGAATTTCAATGAACACCCTAAATGGTATGGCCCCGTTGAGGAGGTCGATTTCCTCTAGAAAAATCAGCTCTCAATATTAAAATCTGAAACTTTGCAAGAAGGGGCGCCCCTCACAGTGATACAGCTCAGACGAATACCCAAAATGAATTAAAAATCTGTGACAAAGCTATGAACAGAAAATAGCTTCAGCCATGTCAAAATCAGCAACTCAGAAACAGGTATACATCAGCAACCTTTTAGAAATATCAAAAAATGAAGCTATGTCTGCACCTCTAAATGAAGTACAGTCTCATATCTCCACCTAGGAAGCCATAGTTTCAGGCCTGAAGGATGGATCAAATTTGCTAAGCTTCCCCTTAGCCAGGTTCTAGATTCAGTCCAGCAGCATAACTTTTGCTTTCCAAAACATAACATAATCAGCTCTCAAAAAATGCAGCAATATATAAGTTTCAATTGGCAAATGAAACACTTCAAATTCCAAGAAGTCGAATCACTTCAACTTCCAAGAGGGACGCCACCTTTAAGCATTTACTTTTTTTTTTTTAAATAATAAAACATTATTCATCCTCCTTTAGGCGTCCAACTTCACATTGCAATAATAAAGCATTTATTAAATCATTAAATGCACAATTCGACCCCTTAAATGTCCCCTCTTTAAAACAACATGAAGTTATCACTCCTAGGCATGGGGTACAACTGAAAAACATGAAATTGACTAAGTATAAAACTCAGTCCATGGAGATAACCAAAACCAGAGCCAAAACTGAAACTGATGGATAGCAAGATGACTTGAGTTGAACTGCTGATGATGCCATTGCCAAATTTAGACTTACTATAAATAGCCAACTGCTATAAATAGTAAATCACATCAAAACCAACAGAAAGCCAACTAAACAACTGAACTGCAAAGAATTGAACAACTGCTAGACAGATACTGCTAAAAATAGACTTGCTAAGAATAGCAAATTGCTATAAATAGTAAGTCTGCACAACATCCTTTGAACGCCAATTGAATAGTATCACGACTTACTATAAATAGAAAGTGTTTCCAAATATCATTTGAGCACAAACCAGGCAACCACCATGACTTACTATAAATAGTAAGTGCCCAGAAAGGTTGTCAAAATCAGATGCATGTCACAACACCCAGAGGTCTCCGAAAACCCAGAAAAACCCAAAAACCTTTCTTGCATGCAAGGTATCAATCAAAATTGCATGTCTGACTTACTATAAATAGTAAGTGCCCGGAAAGGTTGTCAAAATCAGATGCATGTCACAACACCCAAAGGTCTCGAAAACCCAGAAAAACCCAAAAACCTTTCTTGCATGCAAGGTATCAATCAAAATTGCATGTCATTATCTTAACATGCATGTTACCTCATTCTAAAGTTCTCCAAAAACCCAGAAAGCTCCACTAGACATGCATTAGAAAAACACACATGCAAGCCTTCAAAATTGCATCTGAAAATGGAAACCCTAATTTTGAAATCTACTTAGCCTACTAGTTTCTAGAAATAGGCTAAATCCTCAAGAAGAGTGTAGGGCTAAAATGGGGACATTACATACCCTAATATGGCTTCTTATAAGGGCCCATTTATTCATCTCTACATATCCACCTAAGCTATGCTTATAAGGGGTATCAGTGAACTTTTTTTCTTGCATTTAATTTATTTACTTTATTGCATTATATGCACCTATGATAGGATAAGCTTACTTAGGTGACTATCTACTTGGATTGGTTTTACATGCATCATGTGACTGGTACTTTTCTAGTTTGGCACAGATGTTGTGTACACATGTGACTATATCTCCTTTATCCCACATTGGTTGTGCATTCACATCTTTTGGTGGTGTATCCTATACATATGCACCTCATGTACTCTTGTTTCTCACCTTACTATATATTTTATTCCATCATATTGATCTTCTGAGTTATTTGTGCTTTCCATTAGGTCTTCTTGATCTTGGGTGGCTATCTCCACAACCAAATCTAACATAAACTATTATTCTTTGAATACTACTTTCTCATAAATGGTTTAGTCCACTATATTTATTTCTCTATCATTCATCAATGAAATAGAACAGAAAAAAATATAAAAAATGGCAAATCTTAAAAACAAGCACTAATCTCAGCTGAATACCTGCAACATATTTGCTATTGGAAACGATCTCAAACTTCTGTAATGATCCGGAACAATTTTTTTTTTTGTTTTTTCCAATTTCAATTACAATCAACACGCACCCGTTAAGGTTAGCTCTAAAACCAAAACGATGCGGAAAGCAACTCTAACCAGGATGTACACTAGGATCCCGATGTGGGCAAGGCGGAGCATTGGTCAGAGGATCTAATGCAGATGCAAACTGGAAGGGAACTCTAACCAAGAATGCGTCTAGGATAGATGAGCATATGGTCAGAGGATCTTATGCAAGATGAGCTGAAGTAACTCTAACCAAGGATGGCGTCGAGTGATGGCGAGCATATGGTCAGAGGGTCCCTACAACTACTAACTGAAAGTAAATAGGCGGCAAGCCAACCTCTTCCACTTATTCAGCGGGAAGTACAATTAAGCAAGAGAAAGATAGAGAGGAGAATTGCTGATAGTACTACTAAACAGCTTACAATATGTTAGAATGCTTGCCGAAACCTAGTAATTCAAGTCCTTCAATGCTGCAATAATATATAAAACTTCCTCAATGCTTAACAAGCCTTTCTATAATCAAACTCCTCACAAAATTGCATTTATAAAGGACTGATATGACAGACCAGCAACTGAAATGAAGCAATCAGCAACTCTAGAACCCACCAAAATACTCACAACTCTCTCAATACTTGCCGAAATGACATGAGACTTGATGCAGATGAATGCTAGGATGATAACAATGAAATCTAAACCGAGAAATAACCCACAAAATGCAATATCATTTTTATGCACACCTTCCAAGACAGCCCAGAATGGTACAGCCAAAGAGGGGCGATTTTTCAATATAAAATTCTAGACACCTTTAAAAAATCTAGAAACTCCCAAGAAGGGTTGCTCCAAGCTAGAAAACACAATGGAAAACTACCCAGAATGATAATATTTTTATTTCCAAAGATATGAGCAATTCATACAATCAGCTATGCTATTCAGCAACTTCAAAATGAGACAGAAAATGCAAAACTAGAACTCCAAAATGCAAGATACTCAACTGAAATGTAAGACAAACCTATTACAAACTATCTCTCAACTAGTTGCTATCTTTCAAGCAAGAAGATGAGCCATTGCTAGGAAGTGCGCTTCCCTTGAAGCGAGTGCCTAAAGACAATCCAGCAGCATAATGGTATGGTAGACAAAAGATGAACAAATGAAGAGTTGAGGCCTGCATAAATAGACTTGAGGAGAATCTTCTAGAAGCTTTAGGAAGGGTGCCCAAAATCAAATTTGAATTCAACTCATTTCCCTCCAAAGGTGGCTTCCCTTTTCACACAAGGCAATATTTCACTTCTGCAAAAATTAATCTTTTTCCCTCAAGTAGGCGTCCCACTTCTCCAACCCTTAATTTTGCCTTAAAATATAAATTAACTCCTGATGAGACATTCACCCATAAAGTCCCCCTTTTTAAAACAACATAAAGTTGTAATGCTAGGCCAAGGGATTATAATATTAAAATATAACATTATAATATAAAAATAACTTATCTCTCCAGGAAATGCATCCAAAGGCCAAAAATCAAATTACCAATTGAATTAGTTGAAGACGAGAGCCAACTGCACTGTAGCCAACAGGACCACTGCCAGAAATAGAATTTACTAAAAATAGTAAATTCATGAAGTTACTCAAATCACCAAACGAACTATACCACTACGAAGCTCTCTGAAAACCTAGAAGGAACCCGCAATCCAAATTCCAAACTTCAAGCAACAACCTCCTCAAAAATAGGAGACCCTAATTTCACCATCCGAGTAGCCTACGGGTCTCCAAAATAGGCCAACGGTCAACTGAAGCGATCACATTTGAGAGGGGGACATTACAACTTCTAACCAGCAAGCTGCTATATCTAACAATACTGGAGATAATTTCTACTTGGCTGGTAACTACCTCTCATCAAAAAAAGTGTAGATAAAACTCTTCTAAAGTTAAACAATACTTCCAGAGAAACATTCTCCTGATCACCTTCCCCTTCATCCATGTTCCTTGAGTTCAATTGATCCAGGTGGATCAGGAAGCCTACTTGTGCACCAATGTCCTTGGGATAGGCGTTGTCATCAAAATGACACAAACTCTGTTGCCAATCAAACACAGCATCCATGCTTGATGTCAGTTACTATCAGTCTGCAGAATCTCGGAAAGGCATCCACGTAATGGTGTGGCTCCCGATGTTGATTTTAATATTTCTTGTATTTGGCACTAGCTTTTTGCATAATGTCCTGAAATTGATGTTGAATTCATTGAACAAATAGTTCAAGCTTGGGTCTCAATATTCAGCAAATACTACAAACCAAGGCCTAAATTTTTGGTGAATAGAACAGGCTATAAGCGCACTGAATCACCACAGTTTTACCAAAATTTAGTTCAGTGTTGGTTAAATTGCTCCACCATGAATTAATTAAACTTTTACCTTAAATCATTTTGCCACAATAAACAATGCGTCCTTGGCACCTACTCCCTTGAAACATATATTACACATTACAACTCTAAATCATAATCGCCATTGCTATCAAATTCCCACTTGTTTTGGGGGCCATATGACCATTGCCAATAAATTACTGGTTGTTTTGGGAGTCATTTTCACTGTGAAATTAAAATTTGGCAGGATTCTCCACTGAGAATTTGTATACATAATTAGGTTTTCAAGGGATCTGCTGTGCCCACCTAATGCAGGCTGAGCTGCAAACAAACTTAAGTCTTATAACAGCAACAAGATCATCAACCACTGTTGGATTTATATTACATCATTAGATAGGTATTAGATTAGGTAAAGAATAAATAAATAAACATGCAAATGTCAATTTATAAATATAGGTTTGTTAATAGTTAGATTAGATAATAAATAAATAGTTGTTTTTTAAAGTTATTTCCCGTAGGTGAGTTAGTTTTGTTTTTATAGGAAAATCAATGGCTTTATATGCCAATGGAATGTGACGTAAAAATCATCCAACAATCAATATATTATTTTGTGTTTTTGATATTGCTGTTTAACAATGGTGTAACCTGTGCAATCTGCAATATCATTTTTGTGCTCACCATTTCAATAAGCACTACTTGTCAGCCTTGTGCTGCAATGCACAGCACTTTTATTCTCCTTTTCCTTTATTATCATGGCCTCTAATAACCAAGACATACAAGGCCTCAAATTTGATGACAATGAAAAATATAAGTGAGTACATGTTATTAATACTGTTTTGTTTATGTTTATGCAATAAGACGTAGAGTAGAGTTCATTTACTAATACTATTTTGTTTACGTTTATTGCAATGTGACCAAGTTTTCCTCTACATTTCACAAGTTATTGCCAAGTTTTTGTCAATAACTAGCTGCTGAGTTATACTGCAAGTACTTGCAATTTTCGCCAGTTTTAGAGCTTTTTTCATCTATTTCTGGAACTTAGGAGCTTTATTAACTTTTAGTTGAGTTAAAAGGATTCTACCATAGAGAGAGAAGATGATACAGACAAAGACTATAAGTCTCGCTGTCCAAGCCAAACTTACACACACGTTCATAAATTCAACGGACAGTACTCTGCCCCATGATTGCAACAATCATTCTACTTTTATTCAAATTTACTGATTGTATAATCAGATTACAAAATTCCACATTTCACAGCTGACATAACTTAATTTGACATTTACATTTGTCAATTAAAATTCAATTCAACATTTCATCCATGATGTTTACAGTCAAAACAAGTTTACTGCAGCTCTTATTTCTTAACACAATTCAAACCAATATGAGTTTTGTGCATCATTATCCAATTCAAGATCTAGACTTGCTTTAATGAGCAATGTTTGAATTACAAATCAATTTCTATCGGGTCAATGGCTCACAAATATGGTCATTTCAATTTACCTCTGCTATATTCCATTTTACAAAGCAAGATCTTTATCTATGGTCCAAAATTTATTCTTGTTCTGTTCAGATTACATTACCATGCCTCTGCTTGTTTCTTCCTTCTCTCTCGCACATTCCTTAATCTTTATTTGTATTAATTTCTCTGCACATTCCAGCTCCTCTATTATCTCATTCCCCCTCTTCTTTGCATAGAATTTATAAATTCCATTTATTATGACCAGTTCTTTACTTGTTCCATCTCCTTTGGGAACAATTTTGTAATTACATTTCAAATTTTAACTGCCATATTCCATGGCAGACCCCTTCGTGGGTTTCTCACATTTCCAAGTTGCAGCACAGCCTCTTCCTTTCCTCTTGTCTGCACAAACAATAACTCTCCCCAATTGTGCCCCACTTTCTCTTCTTAATTCTTGTGAGCCCTCTTCCCTTACTCTGTTGCTTCCTCTGTGCAGCCTTGTCCAATCTATTCTTATTGATTTTCAGACATCTTTTCAAACTCTCCTAAGAGGTGCGGCCTGGGCATATCCATCGCTGCCATACACTAATAATTTTTATATGAGGCTTGGCCTCTCCTTTTCATTCCTTGCACCCTTTGGTTTTCTTCTTGCTGCCAGTTCATACATCTCTTTTTCTTTATTCATTACCTTGTTATTATTTATATCTGCCTGTCTTTTGTTTTCTATTCTAGAAAATTTTAACTCCTCCGCTACAACCTTTTGCATTTTTTGGTTCTTGGTGTTTGATTATTTTAAATTTTAAACATTCACTTATGTTAATCCTCAGGTTGCCGATGCTCCGGCATCAAGCATGCCAGGTAGGAAATTTGTTAGCATAGGCTCACAAAAGTGGAGTTGAGTAGTCGAACTACTCTTCCAGGTTGCAACAAACTCTATCGCTGAATCTGATGCACACAATTAATTCTTCTTCCTCTTTTTCCAGCATATTGTTGGAACACATGTCATCTTCCTCCAACAACGTTGCACCCTCTTCTTCTTTTCCATCGTGGACTCATGTCCACCATGAACCAAGCTCCTCCAAAAAATTCCTCTTCTCCTCTCCTCCATGGGATTCATCCCACCACAAACCGACCACCTCCACCAAAGTTCACCTACATCATCCTCCACAACCTCTACGAGCAAATATGTAACATCTACATACATATCTGAAATTACAACTATATGATCTCTCTTTCCATCTACTTGCACTAACTCCTTATCACCTCAACAACATGTGAATTTATAACAAATTTCTCATCACAAAATTCAAAAAAATTACACTCTACCTCTTCAACTTATGTTTCCTCTTCTTTTGCTATGACATGCACCTTCACATCTTCATCAGTGATCTTCTCAAGCCACTCCTCTTCTATCGCCAAAAATTGTACTAACACACCATCATCTTCGCCATGCTCTACTGCTGCAACATCTTCTTCATCTTCGTTTTTGGCTACTGTACTCACATCTTTTTTTTCATCTTTCTTTCCTACGCATAAAATAAAATTAAAAAAAAATTGTGACTCACTTTTTCCCATCTTTTTTTCTTTTCTTTTTGCTTTCCTTCTATTCTCCTCCAAGGCATCCAATCTCTCAGATATCTCTACACATTTGTTCTGAATTCTGACCCAACTTTCTTCCTCCAACATTCTCTCTCTCCTCTCAATAAAAGAAATTTTTAAAGCCTCACCCAAGGCCAAACTCATACTCTTCTATGACATTTCATCAAACACTTTCAATGCACTCTCAATCTACAACCACCTCAATGTCTTTAGCTTTCAATTGTTAAGGACGCTTCACACACTTACAACAATCCTTTTGAGCTCCTTAGAAAATACTCACTACTTCACTTTTCACCTGCAAGTCCTAGTGTAGACTGCCTCACATTCGGTGCTCTATCCAACCACTAGCTCTGATACCATTTGATGCAAACAAAGACTATCATTCTCGCTGTCCAAGCCAAACTTACACACAAGACAGCACTCTACCCCATGATTGCAACAATCATTCTACTTTTATTCAAATTTACTGATTTTATAATCAGATTACAAAGTTACACATTTCACGGCTGACATAACTTAATTTGACAATTACATTTGTCAATTAAGATTCAATTCAACATTTCATCCATGATGTTTACAGTCAAAACAAGTTTACTGCAGCTCTTATTACTTAACACAATTCAAACCAATATGAGTTTCGTGCATCATTATCCAATTTGAGATCTGGACTTGCTTTAATGAGCAATGTTTGAATTACAAATCAATTTCTATCGGGTCAATGGCTCACAAATATGGTCATTTCAATTTATCTCTGCTATATTCCATTTTACAAAGCAAGATCTTTATCTATGGTCCAAAATTTATTCTTGTTCTGTTCAGCTTACATTACCATGCCTCTGCTCATTTCTTCCTTCTCTCTCGCACATTCCTTAATCTTTATTTGTATTGATTTCTCTGCACATTCCAGCTCCTCTATCATCTCGTTCCCCCTCTTCTTTGCATATAATTTATAAATTCCATTTATTCTGACCAGTTTTTTACCTGTTCTCACTCTTCCGGGAACATTTTTTTTATTACATTTCAAATTTTAGCTGCCATTTTCTATGGCAGATCACTTTGTGGGTTTCTCAACTCTCCAAGTTGCAGCGCAGCCTCTTCCTTTACTCTTGTCTGCATCAACAATAACTCTCCCCAATGGCGCCCCTCTTTCTCTTCTTAATTCCTGCGACCCCTCTTCCCTTAATCTGCTGCTCCCTCTGTGCAGCCTTGTCCAGTCTATTTCTATTGATTTCCAGACATCTTTCTAAAGTCTACTAAGAGGTGCGTCTTGGGCATATCCATCGGTGCCATAGACTAACAATTTTTATATGAAGTGTGGCCTCTCCTTTTCATTCCTTGCGCCCTTTGGTTTTCCTCTTGCTGCCAGTTCATAGATCTCTTTTATTTTTATTCATTACCTTGTTATTTTTTTATCTGCCTGTCTTTTGTTTTCTATTCTGGAAAATTTTAACTCCTCCGCTAGCTGCGACCTTTTGCATTCTTTGGTTCTTGGTGTTGATCATTTTAAATTTTAAACATTCATTTATATCTCTGTTACCAGGTCCTTCATTTTAGCCCCCTGAACCGTCCAAAATACATGTGGGTTCGGGTTCGGGTTCGAGTTTGGTTCGGCTCTGGGTTCGCCTAGGTTCTCCATTTTCCACCCGAGTTCTCTGTGGGTCCTTCACAGAAGGACCCATAGCGAACCCGGGTGGAAAACGAAGAACCTTGGCCGAACCTTAGGAGAACCCAGAAGGACCTGGGAGGACCCATGCCATCCAGCCTTAAAAAAGGCAAAAAATCAACTTAAAAACAAAAAACAAAACCCTAACAAGTGCTCAGATTGTCTTATATTGACTTGGCCGACCAAATGAGGCTCATTTTGCATACTCAAAAGAGCAAAAACACCATTTTTTTGCCTCCAAGCTAAAATAGTTCATTTTTGCAGGTTTTCTCTTTTTTTTCAAAGGTGAGATCATAAGAGCTACGAAGGAGTTCAACTAATAGAAACAAGAGAGGAATAGGTGCACTAAAAGATCAAGCAATCAAAGGTGAGTGAATCCTATCCTCTTTTCTTTTAGTTTTCAATAATATTTTTGAAGATTTTTCAAGTTTTCTTCTTTTTTTTTCTAGTAAGGTTTGAAATTTTTTAAGAACATTTTATGCAAAATAAGGCATTATAATGCCCATTTTTTCTAAAAAAAATTACTTGTTTTTATTTATTTTAGGTTCATATCTTCATACAAAACAGCCAATAGTTCTACTTCAGTTGGAATAGGTGCAGAGAGTCAATTTAAATATGATCCAAGCTCACCTCTTTGGCGACATACGACAATGATTCAACAACTTCCCGGTGGTGGGGGTTATGTTTGGTGTTGCAACCAATGTGGAACTACATATAGGAGCTCGTACTTTTGAGTGAAAGCCCATTTATGTGCTATTGGTAATCAAGGAATAAAACCTTGCCTTGGGCCAAATAAAAAAGGGTTGACAAAGGATCAAATAATGGGTTATATTAAAGAACAAAAGGATGCTGACAAGGCATTCAAAACACCAAAGGCTACAGACCATCCTCTTATGAAGAAAGGTAAAAATAAAAGTAAAAGCTCGCAAAGACTTAGTGGCTTATCAGAACCGGCTGGCCCACATCCTTTCATGGAAATGGCACAATCTTCTGAAGGAGAAAATATGTCGGTGACACAAAAAAGAGGCCCATTGGATAGAGCCTTCAAAAATGAAGCAAGGGAGTTGGCAAATGAGAGCATTGCACGTTGCATTTATGGCAATGGGCTTCCTTTCAACCTTGTTAGATCACCTCATTGGCGGGAAATGGTGAAATCTATATCTAAGGCAACTCCTAATTATGTTAAACCTGGGTATGAAAAGGTGCGGACCACCTTATTGGCAAAGGAGAAATCTTCAGTAGAGGTAGCATTGAGAGTAATCAAGGATACATGGGTCGAAACAGGTGTGTCCATCATTTCTGATGGATGGAAGGATTGCAAAAATAGACCATTGATCAATGTTATAGCAGTGTCCCCTAAAGGGGCGATGTTTTTGAAGGCAGTTGATTGTGAAGGGCAAATAAAAGATGCAAGTTTTATTGCCAATATCCTCATAGAATGAATCCATTGAAATGGTGGGGCCTGAAAATGTTGTCCAAGTCATAACAGATAATGCTAAAAACTGTAGAGTAGCTAGGGCTATAGTGGAGACTAGATATGGTCACATTTTTTGGACACCATGTGCAGTCCACTCACTCAATTTGATAATGCAAAAGATTGGTACACAAATTGAGTGGGTCAAGCAAATCTACGCAGAGGGTGAGGAGATCCAAATGTTTGTGACTAATCATCATATGTCACAAGCCATCTTCAAGACCTTCTCCAAGTTGGAGTTGCTGGAAGGTAATTTAAATTTGATTTTTTAATATAATTTTTTATTTTTTTATTTTAATTTTTCATTGCTGATTTGTGACATGCATTTTCTTACAATGTTAGGTTGCTGAAACTCAATTTGCATCTCACACAATTGTCTTAAGACAACTTTTGAAGGTGCGACAGGCCTTGGGTTCTATGGTCATCAACAGTTTGTGGAGTGTATGGAGGCAATCAAGCACAAAAAGAGCCCAAAAAGTGAAAGCAATGATCTTAGATGATGAGTGGTGGGCTCGTGTGGAATATGTTTTAAATTTCACCGAGCCTATTATGAGCATGATTAGGTATGCTGATACTGATCGCCCATGTTTGGGTGAAATTTATGATGGCATGGATTCCATGGTGGAGAAAATAAGAGCAATAATAGATGCCAAGGAACATGACCCAATGGAAACATTTTTCAAAACTGTGCAAACTATTATTGTTGACCGTTGGAACAAGATGACCACCCCTTTACATCTCTTAGCATTTGCTTTGTCACCAAAGTATTATAGCAAAGAGATACTTTCATTGCCGAGGAGGGTGGCACCATATAGGGATTTAGAGGTTGTTGTTGGCTATAAGGCTGCATTTAGAAAGATATTTGTAGATGAAGAAATCCAAAGCATTGTCATGGGCGAGTTTAGCCAATTCATATCTGCAAAAAATCATGATGTTTTTGCTCATCTAGACAAATATAGGAAAAATGTTGATGATTGGTGGTATCTACATGGTCAAAGCTCCATTTACTTGCAACCTCTTGCAATTAAAATACTCTCCCAAGTATGTATCTTTTTATTTATTTATTTTTTCGTTTTTCATTCAATGCTATTATGCTATATATTATGATTATTATCGGCAAGTAAAATTAAATACTACTAGTAATTACTAAATGTTGTGTGCATAATTAACAGGTTGCAAGTTCCTCTTCAGCTAAGCGGAATTGGAGTACATACTCCTTCATCCACTCGGTCAAGCGCAATCGTTTGGGTGCAAAAAAAGCAGAGGCTTTGGTCTATGTACACTCCAACCTTCGTCTCTTATCGCATAAGAAATCTGAATACATGAGGGTGTGTCAAAGAATTGGGATCTCACCCCTGAGTGTGCTGATTTAGATGCTACAATTGCACAACTTACCTTGGCTTCTATGGATGGCAATGAGGCAACTAATGCACCTAGTGGGAGTGGCAATCCAATTCATAGTGGTTCAAATGAAATTGAAGTTATTGAACCAATTGAGGATGATGAGGATCATGAATTTGAAGAATAGTAATAAATATTGTCTTGATTGTAATTTGAATTTTCAATGTGTAATGACATTTTAAGACTTGAGTATTTACTATTTACTTTTTTGCAAATTATGAATATGATTACAGATTATATGATGTATTATCGTATGGCATATTTCATTGTTTCAATCATAGTTGAAAAACTCGCCATTAACTCGCAAAAATCGCGAGTAACCGCACGTCAACTAGCTGGGCGCGTAAATCGCCTAAAAACTCGCAGCCGGGTATTAACAAAAACGCGCGGCGATTTTTTCACTAAAAAACGCAGAAAATCGCGACTTTTTCTGGTAAAACGTGGCCAAAAAAACGTGTTTATTTTTAACCCAATTTTTTCACTTTGAAAACGAGAATCAGTTTCATTACATTCATTTCGCACGACCAGGGCTAAGTAAAAACGCCAGGGCTGAGTAAAAACGACGACGGTTGGAGTGAAAACAAGGGCAAAGGAAAAACGCGACGGCGGATAGAGAAAAAACGCGACGCGGACAGAGAAAAAACGCGACGACGGCGGCGAAAGCAAAATCTTTGTTCCACTTCTAGCTCCAGGTAAACCCGCGCGACCATGGACTGTAAAAATTTCTTTCAATTTCTCTTATTTTTTAATATTATTAAGTTTATCTATTAAATTTTAATGAAAAAAAGTTAAAACTACTAAATTTCAATTTTCAATAATTCTTTTCATTTTTTTCTGAAATTTATAATATTTATTATTAATGAAACAAATTTATCATAAATTATTAAATATTAATGACACATCTATAATAATTCTTTTCATTTTTTTTCTAAAATTTATAATATTTATTATTTTATATTCAATATTCAATATTGTATAAATTTTAACAATTTCTTTAAATTTTAGTTAATTTATTTTTATGTTATAAATTTATAATAATTTTTATTTTTAATATTTTATATTGTATAAATTTATAATAAATTTTAATATGTTATATTATATAAATTTTAAGAATATGTTTAAATTTTAATAAATATTTTTCAAATTATTTATTCCTTATTTAAATATTTTCATTATTAAAATTTAAAATTACATCTAAAATTTTAATAATATGTTTAAATTTAAAACATTATTAAAAATTAAATTTACATTTAAATTTAAATTTTTATCATAACAAGTAAACATTATATTTTTAAATTATTTGAAAATATTTAAACTTACATACTTATAGACTTCAGTTAAAACTTAAAATTTTGATAATGCTCGAGCCTATACAGAAATTTGAATATGAATTTGATAATCATTCATGTTTATAGTTTCTCTTCAAAATCAACTACTACATGCTGATTTATTCAACTTCACTTTTTATCTCTTAAATTTTATCTTGTCTCTTTTTTGCTAGGTCTCTTGCTAAAAGAATATGGCTTCTACAAGTAAAAAGGGTGGTGGCAAACCAAGAGATCCTTTCTGGAAACATGGAACACTAGGTGCAACACGAGGAGAGGTTATGTGCAATCATTGCCTCGAGACTTATTCCGATGGCATAAACCGGCTGAAATACCACCTTGCACGAATCGTTTGTCGAGATGTTGAACCATGTAAAGAGGCACCTGCAGAGGTTGAGATGGAGGCCAAAAACAGTACTTGCAACATATGACGAAAGGAAAGAAAGTAAAAAGAGAGCAGCACAGGCAATGGCAGCCCCATATGCAGATTTCAGTTCTACAGGGTCACAAAGGGCTATGGGAAGCTCTTCTCTTGGGCCACGGATACGAGGATTAGGATCTGGAAGTGTGGGCAGCATCGCTTCTGGTTTTTTTGTTCCACGTAATACTCCTGGTGCACAACCTTCATTGGAAGGTACTTCTTGGAATAGAGAGTTGCAAAATGAGGCAAAGTTGGCATGTGCTAAATTTTGGTACTACAACAATATTCCATTCAATGTTGCTTCTAGTCCTTATTGGGAAGAGTTGGTCACTGCATTGACTGTGGCAGGTAAGGGGTTCAAGGCCCCAAGTCGTTATGAGTTGAGTGGGCCATTATTGCAGAATGAGGTCCAAAACACACACAACCTAGTGGAGGAACAGAGGAGAAATTGGGAAAAGAATGGCTGCACCATTATATCTGATGGGTGGACAGATGGCAGAAATAGGACACTCATCAACTTTCTAGTGGCTTCAGGGGGACAATTGGTATTTCTAAAATCAGTTGATGCCTCCAATGAAACAAAAAATGCAGAGACCTTGTGCAATATGTTGGATGAGGTGGTGATGGAGGTGGGAGTTCAAAATGTAATTCAAATTGTGACCGACAATGCAGCTGCATATGTGGCAGCCGGTAAACTTCTAATGGCAAGGCATCCTACATTATTTTGGAGCCCTTGTGCTGCCCACTGTCTTGACTTGCTCCTTGAGGACATAGGGAAAATAAGTTGGGTGAAGAATGTGGTTGAAGATGGAAGGAATATCACAAAGTACATCTACAATCACACATGGGTCCTAAGTCTCATGAGAGAGCACACTGATGGTAAGGATCTCGTGCGATCAGGAGTCACACGCTTTGCCACCAATTTCCTCACCTTGCAGAGCATTTTAGCTACATTGCCCAACCTCAAGCGCATGTTTGTGAGTGAAAAATGGCTTGAGAGTCCTTATTCCAAGAAGCCTGAAGCAGATAAGGTCAAGAAGACCATTTTTGATGATAGATTTGCCAAACAAATGGAGGAGATCATCAAAGTAAGTTTTCAAACATTTATTGATGATTTATTTTATTTCTTTATAATATTATAGCTTGCTGATTTTGTTAATTTTTTTATATTTTAGGTGTCAGAACCGTTGGTTAGAGTTCTACGATTGGTGGATGGGGATAAAAGCCCCATGGGGTATCTATATGAGGCCATGGATAAGGCCAAAGAGGCAATTCAACATTTATATGGGTCAAACAAGACCAAATATGAACCCATATGGCGCATAATAGATCGGAGGTGGAACCGACAACTCCACCAACATATTCATGCTGCTGCCTACTTTTTGAACCCCAAGTTTTATTTCTCTCCTACTTTCAGAGCAGATACAGAGGTTAGAGTTGGCCTCAATACATGTATTGAAAGATTGGTTAGTAGTGATGACCTTCGAGATCTCATACTTGATGAGATACAGAGCTATAAGAGGGCCGAAGGGCCATTGTTTTCTTCCAAGGATTGCATTCGTAGGAGAGACACTCTACAGCCAGGTAACAAATTTATGTGTTTCAGTTTAATATTATTTTACTATTTATGACATTATGTTAATGATTAAGTTTATTAAATCCTTACTAAGTTATAAATGGTTATCATTGCAGATTTGTGGTGGGAAGATTATGGTGCCACAACGCCTAATCTTCAAAAGGTTGCCATTCGTATTTTATCTCAGCCTTGTAGTGCATCTGGTTGTGAGCGCAACTGGAGTGTCTTTGAGGCCATTCATACAAAGAAGCGCAATCGGTTGACTCAAAAGCGCTTGAATGACCTTGTCTACGTGCGCTACAACCTTCGGTTGCATGAGAAGAAGGTACAAGGGTTGAGTTCACATGAAGCACTTGACCTTGATGACATTGATCCATACTCAGATTGGGTTGCTGAGCCTGATGAGGTCAATGTGGAACCATGGATAAGTGATGATGAGTTCGCTGAGATGGAGAGGGAGGCAGATGCAGCTGAATGGGAAGCAGAGGTGGCAGCCTATGAGGAGGAAGAAGGCGAGCTTGGTCAACCAATAGAGGCTGTTTCTTCACACACACAATTTGATCCTATCCCTATGGATGAGGCACTGTTGGGGCACCTGTTGAGGCTTCTATTGAGGACATTGCACCTATACCATCTACTTCAGTACCACCCACACAGCAGCGACAAAAACTTTTGAGTTTCAGTCGTAGAAGAAATTTAGGATAGATAATTTTTATTGATACTGAAACTTGAAGTTGATATGTATTGAGAAGTCGAACTTGTTTTTTGGTCTATGATACATTGATGATTGATACGTATTAAGGTTTTAAACTCTAATTTTGATTTATAGATGATGAAATCAGTAAATACATTGATGATTGATATGTATTAAACTCTAATTTTGATTTATATATGATGAAATCAGTAATATGTTCTAAAAATTCAGTTTATATGTGTGGTTTTTAAGAATATTTCAAAAAATTGTGTATTTTCAAATGTTCGATAAATTTGCCGAGTTATTGCCGAGTTTTTCCCCGAGTTTTTGCCGAGTCCCGAGTTTTTAAAATTTTTGGGTCTGCCGAGTTATTGCCGAGTTCGAGTTTTTCAACTATGGTTTCAATATTCTATGGCATTATGGCATTATGATCATAATTTTGAGCATGCTTATGAGTCTATGGCACTATCATTATGTTTATAAATTTATACTCTATATATATATATAGTACGGCCATACCCAAACCTGTACCCTAGGTTGCCGTATCTGATCAATTTGATGCATCTAAGCAACCTAATGACGTCTGGCACCTGTTGGGGCACCTGTTGAGGCTTCTATTGAAGGACATTGCAGAATGGATCTACCAGTCACCCACACAGCAGCGACAAAAACTTTTGCAGTTTTCAGTAGAAGAAATCCTTTATGGATGAGGCAAATTTATTATTGATCTACAGTGTGAAGTCTTGATACTGAAACTTGAAGTTATGTATTGAGAAGTCGAACTTGTTTTTTGGTCTATGATACATTGATGATTGATACGTATTAAGGTTTTAAACTCTAATTTTGATTTATAGATGATGAAATCAGTAAATACATTGATGATTGATATGTATTAAACTCTAATTTTGATTTATATATGATGAAATCAGTAATATGTTCTAAAAATTCAGTTTATATGTGTGGTTTTTAAGAATATTTCAAAAAATTGTGTATTTTCAAATGTTCGATAAATTTGCCGAGTTATTGCCGAGTTTTTCCCCGAGTTTTTGCCGAGTCCCGAGTTTTTAAAATTTTTGGGTCTGCCGAGTTATTGCCGAGTTCGAGTTTTTCAACTATGGTTTCAATATTCTATGGCATTATGGCATTATGATCATAATTTTGAGCATGCTTATGAGTCTATGGCACTATCATTATGTTTATAAATTTATACTCTATATATATATATAGTACGGCCATACCCAAACCTGTACCCTAGGAAAAAAAAAAATTTGCCGAACCAGCGAACCCGAACCCTAACCCGTATCTGAACCCATACCCGAACCGGCAACTTAGATTTATGTTAATCCTCAGGCTGCCGATGCTCCTGCATCAAAAGACTAAGCAACATCTATAGGAGATATAGTTTGAAAATATAAGTAATCCCAGAAAACAATGACTTATAGAGATATGAAGTGCACTGTTGTACTTATGATGTATGGAAGGTAGGTCTGCTTTAATTCAATGTGCAATGATACTTTGAATTGTTCAACTTGAAAAAATCCACTCACCACTTCCATTTGTGCTGATCTGAAGATGGAAAGTTGTACACTCAGATAGACTTCCCTTGTGCTTGATTTTAAACTGGAATTATTAAGGAGAAGTTGACCACTTTTGGTGTCACTCTTACAACAACTTGTTCAAAATCCACAGGAACTGCAGTAGTTTATAGCCAATATGTGTGATATTGTTTTTCCTAGAATGTATTGATTTCTTTGATTACATGTTTGAACAATGGCATGAAACTCATGGTCATATGTGCTATGTATTCTTACTATGCCCAGATTCAGTAATGCACTGTTACAAGTGCAATCTCAGATGTATTGGTCACTATTATTAATGGTTGTTGAATATCTGACAAGTAAAGTACCAATTTTGCATTTGGATGCATTTAAGTCTTGCTGCTGTGCAGTGATCAGCTGAATATTGCCTTAGTGATTCAAGGACCATAAAATGTAAGAAAACCAAGTAAAAATCTCCTTTAGAAATTTTCTTATCTTGGCAACTGCCAGGCTCAGTGAGCTTTCTTGGTGTTGACCATTCTTGAATGACTCGGATCTTCTCTAGGCCTTAATGAACACCATGGTCATCAACAATGTACCTCATATACCCTAAGCATCAGGGGAATTGTGGCATATTTCAGTTACTCTTACAAAAACTAGGTATTTCTATATCAAACTAAACTCTCAAACAAAGTACCAAAAATGTCGAGCATATATTCATACTGAACCTATTGAGCATATATTTTCCCCTAGTTGCAAAATTGGAGAGGGATTGAGACAGGATGTGTGTGTGTGATAAAAACAATAAACCAATTAGAGAATAAGAATTTTTTTAAATCATATTCAAATGGTGTCTTATCGCTTATCAAATCATCAAATGATAACTATAATGGCCAATCCCTGATACAATGTGCAAATGTTCCAAAGAAGCTCCACCAGTAAAGCCTGCAATAATTCACCAAGCTTCAAGAAAAATGCAACCAGCTATTTCTTTACCCCGTGCTTTAAACTCTATTTAGAATGCCAGCAATACCAATAAGACCAAACAAAATACATGATTAACTACTATGTAGATCCACAAGGGAAAATCTTTGACAAGAGAAAAGATCATCACAAAATCTGGACCAACAAGAAAATGGGATTTCAATCATGTAACATGGGATTATGAAGCAAAGATTAATAAGTTCATTATATTAATATATTATACTTAATAACTTCAATGGAGCAAGCAATGTCAAACATATTGAAAATCTTTTACACGAGTGGAGCTTTATCATTTTAGCCCTAGCTGTTAGCAGTATAAGCTGATTTAAAGTTGCAAGCAAGTGAGAGGATATTTATTTATTTACTTTCAAAATGACACGCGCACATACAATGATTTCAAGATCAATTTTAGTAATACAGCCCATGATTTAAATAAGACCATATAATATGATCCTTAGCACCTTCACATAGAACATTTTCAGGAAAAAGAACTGTGAATGCACTGATTGCCCTCTTTCACCCATATAGGGTGACTGTGAGCTATGATACTTATCAAGATTCAAAACTACAAAACAAATAAATAATAAAATAAGGCAAAACCTCACCACTGCAACCATAAAGGCTGCTTTCAAATTGCCACAAGCCTCACAACATGCTTTGGTAGTGAGAAATGGGAACCATCTGCAAGATGTTCAAAAATATTATATATTTTTCAAATGAAGATGAACAGTTCATAGTTTCAAATTTAATGGTCAAAAGAGGTAAAGCATTACATATGCCACTGTCCACTTGCACCAGCTGAAAACCCTAAAATATTTCCAAATGCCAACCATGAAGTAAATATAGCATTTGAGATGTTCCTCTGCTCTGGGCCTGTTTCAACATTGTAAAGGATCCAAATGTTTACCAGATTCTATAAACTGAAAGGTAAGTCCATAAACATTGCATAACTATAACATGTAAGAAGCTTCAGCACAGTATTAAGATGTTCATTCCATCATCTAAAGCTTGGTTATGAACATAAATTCACCTGAAAGATCTGCAAGCAAAGCACGTGCTGGACCCTGGGGAAAAAACCATAATATATGAGAAAGATGTCACATGTATAAATAAATTGATGTGGCCTGCAAAATCTTCTTCTGTGTAAACTAACCCTTATTGTATGTGTTATCCATAACAGGTTCTATAAGAAAAATTAATGCAGTAGATTCCAAATAAAAACTTAAATCACTAAGAAAACAAAATTTGCTATTGTAGGTTTCAGTTCCATCTCTTCCCGTTTTCATTTTATCCATTAGTTACCAGCTACGTTGCCAGTTCAGTTTGGGTTCAGGTCTGGGTTCAGCACTTCACTGACTCCTTTTCCCAGGGTTCAGTACAGCTGGCTTCAGAATATATATATAATTAGCACAAAGTGTACAAAATTAAATAATAACACAGGTGATTATTAATAGTTCAATCTCAATTGTTAAAACATTAAAGATAAAACAAAATGGTTTATATTAGTGCATCTGCACATGTAAATTCAATAGAAATCTTAATATTGCTCTTAATCAAGAGCATCAATGTCATCAGCTCATTTGTTGGAAGGATAAGCAGCATCAGTGCCACTCCTTCTAGCTGCACCATGCTAATGATGCTGTGTACCAGCCTTGTGCCCCTAATCCTCAATTGAGACTAAGGAAAGCTGTTAAAAAGGGTTAGTTTTTCTTCTTCTTTCTATAAAGCTTCTTTTATTAAAATTTTATTTTTTTGGAGTCCCAGGCAGACAATTTCTCCCTTGGTTTGCCCAGGCTGCTGCCCCCAAGCCTCTGGATTTGGCCTGGACCAAGATCAGAACCCAGTTTGGACCAGTTCAGGTTCAACCAAGATTCCTGCAGAACCTGCTAATATAGGTTACCAGTTTAGACCTACAACCAAATGACATGTAAGAGAAAAATAATGGCATTTTTGGCAAAGAAAGTAAATAACAGATTTTCCAGTTTCCATGGGTTGTCCAAATAGGATCACCCACCAACCAAACATTATGGTTTGAGGCACAGTTTAAAAAATTGGGAAGTACGCACAGGACTCATGAGTACTTGCCGATAATTCCTGCCAGTGAGCAATCACAGGAATAACTCACTGACGAGTTCTGCAAGAAATCGTGACAGTATATTTTCAAAAAATCACAATAAAATCAGAACAAAATCCCTACTCCCAAGTACTCACCAATAATTCCTGCTGGTGAGTAATCACAGGAATAACTTGCCGATGAGTTTCTGCAAGAAATCACAGCAGTATATTTTCAAAACACAAGATAAAATCAGAAAAAAATGCCAACTTGCACCAAGGGAAAAACTCACCCAACATTGGGTATAAAATGGAGGCACAATTTTTTTATTTCTCACCTTGTATTTTTGGTGGACAGAACCCTTCTTCACACAAACCCTTCTTAATGCAATTTCAGACAATTTTACACTGCTGTGGGTATATTTCAACAGGCTGTTCTTTGGTTACAGCACACTTTGACTATGACCAGAGGTCCATTGCCCATTTTTGTGGGTTGTTGATCATTCCATTTCAAGGTCATTAACCTGTTTGAAACTTCTACAGAGAATGCTATTTACACATGTATTTAAATTTATAATAGCCATTTGTAAAGAATGTTGTAAAATTTTGAGCTTCCAAACTTCCACAGGGACTGCCATTCTAAATTTTAAAATTTTATGCTTCCAAACCTCCACAAGGACTGCTATAATAAATTTAAAAGTCTTCAAAGAACCAAAACCATAATTTTTTAAAATAGAATTGTAAAACTTCATCAAGAAATGCCATTTTACATGTGCATTTTAGTATGCCTTTGTAAAATGTTGTGGCCGTGCCTATGCTGTCTAGTTCCAAACCAAATGAGGGACTTTTGATCATTGTATACAAAAAAATTGGTTAAACACCAATAATCGTGCTAAGGCTTTGAATCCATATTGAAGAATTAAAATTTTACAAAGCCTTGACATCACTCATTTGTAAGTATTTGACCTCTTCCCAACCAGCACAGAGCAATCACTCATGTTTGTCATTGGAAACTCAGGGATATCATAAAAGGGATTTCCTAATACATCAACTCAGTCATGAGGAGTGAATTTGAACTTCTGGGATATTATAAAAGACGTATTTATAGATGCATAAATTCTGTTATAAAGACTGTACAGTGAATTTGGATTCCAAATAACTGTACAAAGATATTGCTACATGAAAATTTGAAGTTACCAAAATAATATTGATGTAATCCTTAGAGAAACAACCCTGTTCAGCCCTGTCACTAGTATCATTTTATCCCATTCCAAGTAATTAATTCTTGTTTCCTATTATTTCCTTTTGGGAAAGCTTTATTTCCATTTTTTTGAAAAAAATATGGCATCCATGACTAGTAAGAAAGATGGCAAACGTAAGGACCCTTGCTGGAAACATGGTATAAAAGGTCCAAAAAAGGAAATGGTTATTTGCAGCCATTGCACTAAAGATATGAGAGGAATTATAAATTATTTGAAATATCACCTTGCATGAGTTCCTTGCCAAGATATTACGCCATGTACTGAAGCAACAGTTGAGGTTCAGAATGAGGCAAGAGCTCTCCTTTCAACATTTGGGTAGAAAAAAGCAACAAAGAAGAGGACAACAAAGGAAATGGGAACCTCACCTACATTTCATAATTCTACAAGGTTAAACACTAGGGGAGCTATGGGTGGCTCTTCTTCTACTGGACCATAAATAGGAGGATTAGGCAGTGTGGGAAGCCATAGTTCTAATCTCTTTGTTCCTTGTAGCACTCTTAGTGTGCAACCTTCATTGGAAGGTACTACATGGAATAGGAAATTGCATAATGAGGCAAAGTCATCATGTGCCAAATTTTGGTACTAAAATAATATTCCTTTTTATATTGCTTTGAGTCATTATTGAAAGGAGTTGGGTGCTGCACTGACCCTGGAAAATATGGGATTCAAGGCCCCAAGAAGTTATGAATTGAGTGTCCCATTATTGGAGGATGAAGTCCAAAACACATATAAGCTAGTAGAGGAACAAAAACAGATTTGGAAAAACAAAGGCTACAGCATTTTATCTAATGGGTGGAGGGATGCTAGGAATAGAACACTCATTAACTTTTTAGCAACTTCAAGAGGGCAGATGGTCTTTTGAAGTTAGTCAATGCCTCCAATTAAATAAAAAAATGACAAAACCTTGTGTGGCTTGTTGGATGAGGTGGTGATGGAGGTGGGAGTGGATAATGTTATCCATATAGTCATGGACAAGGTATCTCCATATGTGGCAACTAGTAGACTACCAAAGGAGAGGCACACTACATTGTTTTGGAGCCCTTGTGTCAGCCATTGCCTTGACCTTCTTCTTGAGGACATAGGGAAATTCAATTGACTAAAGAATATGGTGGAAGATGCAAAGAATATTACCAAATACATCTACGATCACACGTGAGTCCTTAACTCATAAGAGAGCACACTAATGACAAGGAGATTGTGCATCCAGGATTCACACACTTTGCAACTCATTTCTTTACCTTGCAGAGTATAGATTCTATATTGCCCAACCTTAAGCACATGTTTGTGAGCAAAAGTGGTTTGAGAGTCTTACTATAACAAGGCTGACATAGAGATGGGCATGAAGACCATTTTTATGACACATTTGTCAAGACCGTGGAGGAGATCATCAAGGTAAGATTTTGATCAAAATTTTATTTTTTATTTTTAAATTTACAATGTTAACAATTGTTGTTTTTGAAAAAAAAAAGATTTTTTAATTTTTAATTTTTAATTTATGTTTTACTTTAATTCTTTAAACTCTTTTTCATCCACTCTCTTGTTTTAGATGTTTGAAGTTTTGAACCATTGGTTAGGGTTCTGCAGTTGGTAGATGGGGTTGAAAAATCCCATGGAGAATCTAAATGAAGCCATGGATAGGGTCAAAGAAGCAAATCAGCATTTGTATGAGTCAAATAGAACCAAATATGAACCCATATGGTGCATTATTGATAGGAGGTGAAATTAAGAACTCCACCAACATATTTATGTTGCTCCCTACTATTTGAACACCAAGTTTTTCTTCTACCTTTCATTTAGAGCAAATGTAGAGATTATGCCTAGCCTCAATGTGCATATTAAGAGGTCAATCATTGATGACAACCTTTGAGACCTCATACACAATGAGTTACAGAGTTAGAAGAGTGGAGGGGGCATTATTTTTTTCAACTTTATGCATTAGTAGGAGAGACGCTCTGTTGCTAGGTAAAAAAATTATGTTTAATTATAGTTTAAAATTTATTTTAATTTGTAAGTTTACTAAAATCTTAATTTCTTACAAAGTTATAAATGTCGATTTTGCAAATTTCTAGTGGCAAAATTTTGGTGCCACAACACTTAATGTTCAAAAGCTTGCCATCCACATTCTATCCTAGCCTTAAAGTACTCCTAGATGTGATCACAATTGGAGTGTTTTTTAGGCTATTCACACAAACAAGTGCAACTAATTGACTCAAAAGCACTTGAATGACCTTGTGTTTGTGCAATACAACCTTCAATTGTATTAAAGCAAGGCATAGAGGCAAGACGCACATCAGGTGTTTGACCTCAATGACATTGATCCATATTTAGATTGGGTTGCTAAAGATGTAAATCTATTGTTTAGTATTGATGAGATCACTATTTTGGAGAGGGATAAAACCTAAATGGTAAGCAAATGTGGCAAGGGGCAACATATAAGTGATTTTGGTGAATCATTAGGGGCGGATTCACCGCATGTCATGTCCCCTCTTGAAACTTGAACTATGTCCACACAAGATACCAAGTCACTATTAATAACATCACAACCTATGACATGATCTAGTATAGAAATTTATGCTAGCGTAGTAGTTGTACTCTCCAAGCAAATGTGATTCCCAAATCAATCGCCACATACCATAAAGGCATTGGTAGTAAAAGACAAAGGATTTAAATAAAATATAAAGGGTATAGCCAAAGGAATTACTCTTCAATGAAGTTGCAATTTTATGAAACAAAAAGGAATCGGCATATTGGAAGAATTGCAATAGTTCAAATAGCCACTTCCACTAAGTGGATAATTAATATTATAGAATGAAAACTATAATTAAAATTTATTAAGGGCATGCGAAGAGTTGTGCCTTTTGGAGAAAAAAGGTATCTAAAGAGACCAAGCAAGGAGAAGGAGCATCATTGTGAAAATATTTTATTATCTGACTTCTACTCCTTGTGGAGCATGGAATTAGGGCTCAATTAACCTAAGGATGAAACCCCTCTATGTTTAGAATTGGAGGACGAGAACCCACAATTCCTTAGATTGATTTTTCACACGAATTTCACACGAAAATCACCATTGGGAAAATTTGATTAATTATCAAAAATATCAATTGGAAAAAGTATAGATTCTTGCAAATCTATCATTCTCTAGAAATTAAAAATTAAACTTGACTAGATATTACAAAATATTCCATCTAGGATATTAAAAATTTTAAATGGAATATTATAAAAATATCAAAGCTAGATCTTGCCAACCTATGAGAATTTCTTCCTATGCATGTTGAATGACAAAGCTAGCAGATATTAGCTAAGGGAGCTTAGGAAAACTCAATATCAATTGCCCAAAAACAAAGAAACAAAAACTCTTTTGGAATTTGACGTGGAAGAAATAAATATGGAGAGAAAGAAAAAGTCTTTGAAAGACCCTAAAGATAAATTTGAAAGGAAGTTTGACCTTATGTTAGATACAATGGGAGAGATGTTACATATGATACAGAACAACCAAAAGAAACAAAATAATGCAGTAAATCCCAATAATCAAAATAGTGATTAAAGTTCTTTTGAAGAGAATAATAGTTGTCAAAGTAATCATGCATTAGCTAATAATTAATTAATCTTTAGTCTAAATTATTCTCATGCACTTAAGCTAAACTTAGGAGTGATTTTCTATGTTAACTAGAGAGCTATTATTAGATCATTTTGTCTCATTGCATGAGATGTTGACACTTGTCATGATCTAATCCCTTTATCATTTAGGGTTGCTCATATATAGCACTCAACCCTCATTGTATTATCTCTCTTGAGTTTTCATCTCTTGAACTCTTGAGCTTTCATACCTTTGAACTCTTGAATTTTGTAAGTATTTTCTTGTCGAAGAATATTGCATATTATTGTTTGCAAATCTCTTGCGTGGAAGGTGTCTTTGTTCGTTGTTTGATCCTGTGGCTCATGTTATTCACAATTCTAACAATAGTCACCTTAATAAACAAAAAATCACACATAGAGAACCATGGTTGGGTCTATAAATAGACCTCTTCATCCTACTTTCATTTAGGATGAAGAAATTCTTATGAGGGAAGCACAAAGTTCAATGCAAGATCATATCAATTCCATGTATCTAGAATATAGAAACCTCCCTCTAGAGATTCAAGAAGCAATGACTCTCACTAATTACATAACTATGAAAAGTAACAGAAATGGACCAAGAGTTGAACCTAGATCTCAACCAAGACAATATGACCATCAACAAGTCCTGGGGGAATTAACACTATATAAATTTGATGGCCCTAATAAGTGTACTACTTGTGCATGGGTGTAAAAGTTACACATACTTATCTCTAAAACCTATGACTCAGGATGACACCATCAGATTTGCCATGTTATGCTTGGAAGGCACAACACACAAATGGTGGTACCATGGGTTAGTTATCCAAGGTCATAGTTTGATTGTCACATATGATGAATTTTGCAAAAGAGCAATTGAAAGGTTTGATAGAAAGGATCTTGAAGTTCATTTTGGAGAGTTGGCCCAATTAAAGCAAGAGGTAACAATGGTGAAATATATGGAGGAATTCCAAAAATTATCAATAATGGTGTTTGATGTTACAAAAGAAGACTAATTGTCCCTTTTATTGAAGGGTTAATTGAACCTCTCAAGGGTTTGATTAGGGCATTTGATCCATTGACCCTTCAAGAGGCCATTAAAAGAGCTTTAAATTTAGAAACTTACATGTCCAAGAATTAGTTCTATAAAAAAAAACCCATCTTATAGGACAAAATAAGAAACCTTTTCAAAAAGGGTTTTCTCAGCAAAAGGCATTGCCACTAAAGAGCGATTGTGATGAGGTAACCAAAAAATGAGCTCCATTGAAACAAATCATATTCTTGCAAAAAAACCATCAAAACCTAGAGATTAGTACTTGGGAAAAGGTCAAGTACATTACATAGAAGTAATTCCTAATGAGGATTCAAAGCAATAAGAACTAGAGCAAAAAATTGAGAAATGTAAACTTGAATTGAAGATAAATGAGCAAGGTAAACATTTAAGGGGCAAACTTGCAACATTGTCAAGTGCTCCTAAATGTCATCCTTTCAAAGTACTGGGAGTTTTGCAAGGACACAAAGTTATAGTTCTAATTAATAATGTAGCAGCACAAAAGTTCATTGATGAAGAGTTGGTTGCTAGAAGAGGATTGCAATCAGAGAATTTCAATGGATTCAATGACATAGTGGCTGATGGTTTTACCATTCCACGTACCAAGAGAATTCAACAATAGGAGATTGCACTTCACAGACACAAGATGCGGGATGACTTCTACGTAGTAGGCATAGGAGAAACTGATGTGGTTTTAGGAGTGCAATGGCTACACTCATTGGGAGAGTTTACTCAAAATTATCAAACTATGGAGCTAAGGTTCAAATCGAAAGGCAAAGAAATAGTGCTACAAGGCATGACTAATGGAGCTCCTAGATTTGTATCAACAAAAAGAATGGAGAGGTGTTTTAGAAAGTGGACAAGTTGCAAGGGCAGCACAATGCTTGGTAACCTCTACAACTACTACAAGTAAGCAAGCTTATCATGTGGACATACAAACACTCCTAGACAAGCATAGCACAATCTCCAATGACATTCCTCCACGATTGCCACTTGATAGAGGATTTCAACATATAATTGAACTAGAAACCAGAGTAAAACCAATAATTACTACTCCTTATAGACATCCAAGAAGATTTAAGGAGGAAATTGAAAAATCAATTATGGAGCTTTTGAAAATGGGTCATATCAAGCCAAATTCTAGTCCTTTTGCATCTACAATCGTTGTAGTAAGAAACAAAGATGGAACTATGTGAATGTGCAGAGATTTCAAAGCTTTAAACAAAAAACTATAAAAAACAAGTATCAAATTCCTAGAATTGATGAGTTGATCAATAAATTGCATTGAGCAATGTACTTCTCGAAAATTGACTTGAGATCCGAGCATCATCAAATATGAGTGAGAGAACAGGATGTGCATAAAACTTCTTTCCAATGTCATTTTGAACATTTTGAGTTTTTAGTTTTAACTACTGTTCCTACTACCTTCCAGTCATGCATGAACCATGTGTTTAGAAATCAATTAAGGAAGTTTGTCCTAATATTCTTTAATGATATGATGAAGTTCTAGGAATTTTGGAGCAACAGCTATTTTTTGCTAAGGAATCCAAATAAGAAGTTGCATTGACATAAATTCTATACTTGGAACATGTTATCAATGCTCAAGGAGTGCAAATAGATCAACAAAAGATACAAACTATTTTAGATTGGCCTCCACCAACCAATTTAACACAATTGAGAGGGTTCTTTGGGTTGTGTAGCTACTATAAAAGATTTGTCAAAGGATTCTCACAACTAGGCATTCCATTGACAAATTTGACCAAGAGGGGAGCATTTGCCTAGATAGAGACAACTCAACAAGCTTTTAATAAACTCAAGATAGTAGTAAGTTCATGTCCTATACTAGCTGTTCTACACTTCTCACTTCCTTTTGTTCTAGAATATGACATCCAATAGCTTTTAAAAGCAGAAAGCGAAGACACTCAAAAAAGCTATTCAATCTATGACAAAGAGATGCCATCCATAATGCATGCTCTTGACAAATTCAAGCAATATTTGGTTTGTGAAAAGTTTGTGGCCAAAACAGATCACAATAGTTTGAAGATTTTTCTAAGCCAAAGAGATATGAATGAAAAATAACAAAAATGAGTAAGCTTCAAGCCTACAGCTTTGACATCAAATATGTCAAAGGAAAGAATAATGTAGTAGTGAATTCTCTATCAAGGAATCCTTAATTATGTTCATTATTGGAGATCTCTCTTGATTGGAAGGTTAACATAATAGTAGAATATGGGAAGGATGCATTTGCTACTAATATTCTTAAAAAAAAAATCCAAGATGATAGGTATAAGGTAGTAGATGAACTTATTCTATGTAAAGATAAAATCTATCTTACCCAAGCTTTGAAGATAAAAGATAAATTTTTGAAATCCACACATGACACACCACTAGTAAGGCATCAAGGTTACTTTAAGACATACTAACAAATTAGGGAGAGATTTTCATTGAAGGTTCTCAAGGAAAACATTCTCAAATACATCCACGAATTCCTTACCTACCAACAAAACAAAATAGAACATGTTTTTCCCAGCAGGGTTAGTGCAGCCTTTGCCGATCGCAAAACCAAAAATGGGAAAGTATCTCAATGGATTTTATTAGAGGATTCCCTAAGACACAAGGTAAAGACTATATATATGTTGTGGTTGATAGACTTACTAAATATGGTCATTTCTTTGCCATATCTGCAAAGTTTAAGGCACCTCAAGTGGCTGATTTATTTTTCAGAGATATTTTATGATTGTATGGCTTGCCTACAAACATACTAAGTGATAGAGATAGTAGGTGCATCAGCTTCTTTTGGCAATAACTCTTTCATTTAACAAGAGCTGAATTGTCTTCAAATACCAATTATTACCCACTAACTGATGGACAAATAGAAATAATCAATTATGTAGTAGGGCATCAGACAGCCTAGATAAAAAGGTTTTATTTGGGATAACACTGTAACAACACTATATATCATATGCCCATTGGGATAATGCCTTTCAAGGCCTTTAATGGTTATGATCATAATTTTCAGGACTTGGCGAGTACTCGGCAAAACTCGTCTTGCAAGTCTCTGAGTTGGCTGAGACGAGTCGACCAGACTCGAGAACCGAGTCTTCACGAGTCTTACCGAGTACTCGTCTGAATCTCGGCCTTGGACTCTTGAGTCCTGAGCTCGAACTCTTGGGCCGCAAAGTTATGCCCAAGCAAGGTTTTAAACCAAAAAGCACATCATTTTTTTTCATTTTTTGCTCATATTCGTGTTGGAATATTTTTTCATTGATGTCAAGGTTGAGCAGGTTGCTTGTGTGCTTGAGCTACCTGCCTGTGTGTTGAGCTGCCTAGTTGTGTGCTTGAGCTATTTGGCTGCTTGCTTGAGTTCGTTGGGTGCCTACTTCAACTACTTGTATGTTTGGTTGAGCAGTTTGAGCTCCTACTCCTTGGTTGCCTACTTGACCTGCCTGTGTGTTTGTTTGAGTTGGGTGAGCGTCTACTTCAGCTAGTTATATGTCTACTTAAGCTTCTTGTGAGCTTACTTGTGAATTTGTCAGCAAGATACTTGTCAATTTGGCAGCTATTGAAAAGTCAGACTTCTCTATGATAAATCCTTCTATGGCTTGATATATTGGTTTTATAAATGTTTTGTCTATCTTGATGTGAGCAGCTAAATTTAAAAGGATATGGCGGATATTTTAAAAGGCGTTACTAATTAAAAAAGGATTCTTCTGCCATCTACATTTTGTATAGCTTAATGAAACAGTTCAAGGTGTTATTTATGCGATAGGAAATCATGTGACAGAAAAATCATGAATATTTATTTCGGTGCAAGCTACATATGAAGAGGGCGGCTAAATGCTTTGAATATTTTGGAGGACGTGTGAATTTCTTTTGTTGGCAATGACTTATGAATTTATCAGTGGTTGCTAAAAATCGTGTCAGTTACAAATGTGTGGTAGAGATGTGTTCATTATTCCTGGCAAGGATGTGCTCTGCCTTGGTCAATATTTTTTTGTATGCCTTTGTAGCAATTTTACTTAGGAAATTATTATGTAATGTTGACTCCTCATTATCAGCCCTATTTTCTGGAGTTGTCATTATTCTTCTAGCAGCTAAGGATACATCTATTTCTATCAACTTTATTTTTGACTCTTTCAATTATCGGGTCTTGGTGCAGCAACGTCTTCATTCAGATTGGTTCTTGGTCTTCAGGGTGGCTAAATATTTTGAATGATTTAAAGTTTGTCAAAGACTTGGTATCAGCTTATTTGAGCAACCATTTATTTCATACTTTGGATGTTTATTTTTTGGAGACGTCTTTATGTTTTGATACTATGAATGCTTTGGGACGGCTTCACATATTCTTCATGGGCAGTTGAGTCTATACCGTATTATGATGTAATGTCCCCTTCTAGCTGACATCAATTGTCAAAGGAGTTTAGCCTATAATTCTGACCCTCATAGGCTAATGAGGATGGTTAGGGGGGTCTTTTGGGGATTGTATCGTCTCCAGTGTTCAATGGCATTCAGTTTTGGCTTTTGTTTGGCGTTCACAGGACTCCGTATGCTCAACTTACTATTTATAGTAAGTCAGGAATGGATAGAGAGGGACCCTTACTATTTTTAGTAAGGTGTGTGGTCGTATGCAGATCCATCAGCTCAACTCCCAGTTCAGATGACACTCAAAAATAATGTGTATTCATCGAGATATTAATGTTTATTTGGCTTAAATAAACATTAATTATTTAAAAGATTATAATATTAAGTTATAACTTAACTTAATATCGAGGGTCAATTTATCATTAACAGGGGGCCATATTATTATTTAATTGAGGGCGCCAACTTTAGGGAAATATTAAAATATTTCCTAAGTGCAAATAATAATTTTATTTTAAAATGATTTAAATGGTTCTTTTTTGGAGAAAATCGCACCTCCTCAAGAAAGCCTTTAAAATGCCCTCAAGAGTTGGATTTTATTCATTATGGGATTGAGCATTGGTGTTGACGAGTTTTGTCTGAGAGAGGAAGCCAAGGGTTTCTAAATCAGTTTGCCATTGGAGAACATTCCCTCTCCATTGTTGCAGCGATTTGAGGTGGTGAAATATCCACTGAATTTGGTATTTGGAGAGAGATTCATACAGAGGTTCTATTTGTGCTTAAAAGTGAGGAATTTCATCTAGAGTTTGAAGGATTGAAAGGGATATCTACAACAGACCTAGGGATTCTTTCTTTGCAGCCATTCTATACAAGATTTTAAATGTTTAATTGCTGCTACAGTAACGCGTAAACAGTAACGAGTGAACAGTAGCACATGAACAGTAACATGTGAACAGTAACGCATGACAATAATGCGGGAACAGTATCTCTACAAGGTTTGAGCTTATTGGTGTATTTTATGCAAATTTGGAAGGGTTTCATTGAAGATTGTTAGAGTATATCATCTGCTGTTCTAGATTTCTGTTGTATGCACACAGCTGGACAGATTTGAGGCACGATTCAGCTTGCAATCTGCTTATATTAGCTCATGTGATTATTCCCCAGCCTAGGTGTGTTCCTTCTTGGCCAAAGTGCTACCTTCTTTGGGTTTCTTTCTTCATTAATCTGGCCATGAGAGGAGTCTTCATTGAAGCATTGTGAGAGGGTTTTGAGAGATGTGGAGAACAAAGAATTTGAGCTGCAGATTGTCGATTCATCGATTATCAATCATGGCAATTCAATGCTCAGAGGGCTCGTATGGATATCAGCAGTTAATGCTGCTGGAAGAATATTAAGTATACCATTCTTATTATTTATGAATACAATCATTTGCAGCTCTATATTATTTTAAGTTTGTTTCAGACTATTGTATTTTCTTGCATAGTATATTTCTTGCCTGGCATTTTGCTGAAACAAACAAACAATATCATATATTGTTGAAAAACCCAAGGAAAAAGCATAAACCCTCAAAACACAAAATTGCAAAACAAGCAAAAACAATCAGTCCCCGCAATCGAGAGAAGACGAGTTCTTACATATGAAGACATTTCTGAAATTAAATAAGCATGCAGCACAGACGACATCTAGCTGATTGACGCAGGAAGACGTTTTTTTTCTAAAAGTGGTCGATATCATTTTTAATGCAATGAAATAGTATGGGAAAACTCGCGACTACATTATGTCTGTGATGGTTTCATTTCCTGAGTTATTCTTTTCGTGAGAGGCTGTATATGCATATGATGGCTGCGCTCTCATTGATGTTTTCTTATGGGTCCTTGGTATTGCTTGTTGTTCGAGTGAGTTGCCTGAATTAATAGTTTATAAGAGTTGTGATTATTCAAGTTGGAACAAGGAGTCGAAAGGCTGAGTTTTTGTCTTAACAAATCTTTGAGCAAAGTATGTGATGATTCAATGAAACTGCCTATTAAGATAATAGGTTTCTGATGTTAAGTTGAGCCAAGAAATTGAAGTTTTGTTATTAGGATGTGATCCTCTTTTTACTAGCATTTACAAGAGCCATCCTTTACAAAATATTATGAAGTCTACTCAAGGAGGTTGCATATTGAGTTTATTTTTCAGACTTGAAACTGCATTCATATGAGATTTAAGGGGTCATTTCTGCAGTACATAACTGACAGAGTTAAGATTTGGTTGCAGTTTGAGTGTTCAAAACAAATGCTTTTAGAGCTTGATCAAATACTTCTTTTGCAAGCATAAGTGATAGAGTTGGTGTGTAGCTTGAAGTCGCCGATGAGTTTCAGAATTGGTGATTGTGATCAATTTTGCAAAGTCTAGAGTTGGTGCTTCAGTTGGTTCAAGGTTGGTGCCTCTGCAAATAAAAGTTGGTGCTTCGTGAGGGTTGGTGCTCTCTATGACTTGGTGCTCACTTATGTAAACAGGGTCGGTGCCCTTTGGAGAAATAAAAGCAATATTTTGCCGTGGTTTTTTACCCAAAAGGGTTTTCCACATAATCCTGGTGTTCATCTTTTTATGGTGGTTTATTTTGCTCTTTATGTATTGATTTTGATTTTTGATTTGCATGATCAGTCTGGTTTAAATTTTTAAAAAGTCTCGAATACTGATTCACCCCCCGGTCGCCCCCCCCTCAGTATTTGTTGTGCAATCTTCAATTCGCCCATTTCACCAAGCCAAACATTGACCTAGCAAGGAAACAAGTTGAGAACGAGATTTTAGGATCAAATCCTCAAACAAGTAAGCAATTATTGTTTTCTTTTTTTTGTTCTTTTGATTTGAAAATTAAAAAAACTTGAAAAATTAAGGCGAAATGCTTATCAAAATTTCTTCCATTTCCCCTCATCCCTTATTTCCTAACATTTTTAGCTTCTATTTGGAATCTTTTTTTTTTTAACTAAATACTTATCATTTTGGTTGTTGCTGAATTTTTGCAAAACCTTGCTGATTCTTTTTTCCATGTTAAAATAGCAATGTCAACTTCAAGTTCAACACAAATGAGTGGCAAAAAAGATCCTGCATGGAAGTATGGGATATTGGGAGCTATGAAGGGCCAAGTCACTTGTACTGAATGCAAGCCAAATATGGCTGGTGGAATTAATAGACTAAAATACCACCTTGCTAAAATACTTGGGAAAAATGTGAAGGCGTGCACTAAGGTGTCGGAAGAGGTTTCTAGAAAAATGAATGCCTTACTTGTTGAGTACGAAATGAAAAAAGTGGAAAAGCAAAAGACAAAGGAAGCATTAGCAACCATCATGAATCAAAATGTATCTAGTTCTATGCCTACGGATTCCTTTGTTGCCCCAACTCCAAGCTTTCGTCATCCACATTCATCATTTTTTAAGTCCTGAGGGTTCTTTTTCTACTTCTATCCAAATTCCTTTATCATTACCGAATTTCTTTGTTCAATGAAATGTTCCAGGAGCACAACCCTCACTTGAAGGTACAGCTTGGAATAAAGAAAAACACCATGAGGCTAGGATGGCAGCAACAAATTTCCGGTACTATAATAATTTACCCTTCAATGTGGCGAACAACCCATATTGGGAAGGGTTGGTGAATGCATTAACAGTTGCAGGTAAGGGGTTTAAGACTCCAACAACAAGAGAATTGGGTGGGCCATTGCTAGAGGAAGCCATAAAAAATACACGGCTTGTGGTTGGCGATCAAAAGAAAGTATGGTGGAGTAAAGGTTGTTTATCAGATAGATGGACAGATGGACGGAATAGGACACTTCTTAACTTTTTAGTGGCTTCTAATGGCACATTGGTGTTCCTGAAGTCTATAGATGCCTTGCATGAAATCAAAAATGTTGAGACTTTGTGCAATCTATTGGATGGGGTGGTCCAAGAGGTTGGGGTTGAGAATGTTGTCCAACTTATCACGAACAACACAACAACATATGTAGCCACAAAGAAACTTATTATGGAGAGGCATCCTACTATGTCATGGACTCCTTGTGTTGCACATTGTTTGGATTTGTTGTTAGAGGACATTGGGAAAATTAGATGGGTCAAAAGTGTGGTTGAAGATGCTAAACAAGTTATCAAATTCATCTACAACCATACTTGGTTCCTTTCTTTGATGTGAAAACACACAAATGGCAAGGAGTTTGTGCAACCAAGAGTGACACGATTTGCTAGCCACTTCCTCACTTTGCAAAGCATTCTTGCTGCAATTCCTCATCTCAAGCAAATGTTTGTATCTAATGCTTGGTTGGAGTCCCCATTTTCCAAACAAGTTTAAGGGGAGAGAATTGCAAGAACAATTTTTGATGGCTTATTCATCAAAAATGGAGAGGAGTTAATCAAAGTAACAAATACAAACATAAACTTCTAAGTTATTGGTTCGGGTTTAGGTTTGGGTTCGAGTTTGAGGGTTCAATTCGTGGATTCGATCAAAAAAAAAATATCGGGGGTTGGCTTTGTTTTGGGTTCGTCCATACAAAAACATATAAAGACAAAAAATATATACATATTTACAATAGTAATTATGTTCAAAATACCATATATAGCATCATATATTGTATAAAAAACAAAACCACCATAAAAATAAAAAACATTAGAATGCCAATTAGTCAAACTCAAATGTCACATATATTATATATTAAAATTAACTACATTGTTGCATTTCTCCTTGCAAGTAAGCATTAGGGAAGATTGTCCAAGTGGATGACGATATAATAGATGAAGACTTGTAAGAAAACTTGGAAACATGGACCTAGAGAGTACATGGCAAATAAAACGAATTCAATGGGAGTTTGGGGGCACCCCCAGTGGGATCAAGGGGCAACACCTCTTGTGAGGGTCTAGGGGCAATGCCCCCAATGGGGTCGAGGGTCAATGCCCCTCATGGGGTTCTGGGGGCCCCCTGTGTGGTCGAGGGGCAACACCCCTCACAAGGTTCGGGGACATCATCCTCAATGCACTCCCTATTGCGATGCAAAGTGGAGCCCCTACCACCAAGCCCAAATTAAGAACCACACAAACCTTCATAGCATACATCATTTTGCATTCACAATAGGACCCAAATTAAGACCTTCAAAGCCACACAAACCTTCATGGAAAACATCATTTTAGGGTTGGTGGCTTTATTTAATATTTTTATGTCAAAAAAAGTCAAAATTTTAAGAAGTTTAAAAAAAATTGAAATACGCCACTTAGGCATTTGAGGGGCAAAAATTGGCCCTGAGTTCAACAAGGTCAAACCCATAGTCTGTCGGCCGAACCCGAGTCGACCCAGACCAAAACTCAAGGGTGGACGGGTAACATAGATAAACTTTATACAAAATAATCTATTTGTTATTTTTTTTTAGGGGTTAATTTTGTAATAACTTCAAATTTGTTTTCAATTTTCTTGGTGACAAAATCTTTGGTTAGGGTTCTTCGTATGGTGGATGGAGATGGCATGCCAATGGGTTTCCTTTATGAGGCCATGGATAAGGCCAAAGAGGCCATTTTTCATTACTATGGTGGAAACAGAAAAAAATATGAAATCATTTGGCGCATGATTGATCGTAGATGGACAAACCAACTCCACCAACCAATACATGCCTTGGCCTACTACCTAAACCCAAAATCCTACTTCTCTAATTCATTTAAGCTTGATGAGGAGGTCATGGCAGGTATCATTTCATGCATCGATAAGATGGTGCCAAATGCTGAGATGAAAGATAAAGATTTTGATGAGTTGGAGGTAAGATTTACTAAATCTAATTTACTATCTTATTTATGAATTTGACTATGCAACTCTCTAGAAACATCCATTTTACATACATAATAATCAACTTGCTATATTTCATCCATTTATTCAAGTTCTACAAGGGTGTGGCGGGGAGACTCTTTTCTTCAACTCAAGCAATTCAAAGGAGAGAAAAATAGCAACCAAGTAAAAAATTTAGTTCAATACTACAAGTAGAAATTAGAAAATTGATTCTTATATTTTTACTTAATTCTTATATTTTTTAAATGTTTTTTTATAGATTTATGGTGGGAGAATTATGATGTCCACACACCAAATCTTCAAAGGCTAGCCATCCATATTTTGTCCCAGCCTTGTAGTGCTTTTGGGTGTGAACGCAATTGGAGCTTATTTGAGAGCATTTACATGAAGAAGAGAAACAAGTTGACCCAAGAGCACCTCAATGTTTTTGTTTTCATTTTGTACAACCTTCACCTTCAAACTAGAAAGGTGGAGGGAATTTCACATGATTCCATAGACTTGGATGTCATTGATCCTTATAGTGAATGGACCGTCGATGAACCATCGATGAACAAGATGATGTCCTCCTTACTGATGAAGATCTTGTAGAATTTGAGAGAGGAGCAGCAAAAGCAGCAGAATTGGATGCAATGGGGGAAAACGAAAACACTTTTGAAGAAACAATTCATCATCATTTTGATATTGTGGAACCTTCTAGTTTAAGGCCTGAAAAATTTGCATTAGGAGGGGGAAGAGGAAGATGTAGATTGTATTTGGTTGTTTGTTTCATCTTGACAGATCATTATATGTAAACAATTATAAATTTATAATGTTGTTATACATTGGAACTATGAAATTTCAAATTTTGTGAGTTTGAGGATCATATGACATGTGTAATGTTTGAATTATGACAAATTGATAGTCAAATTAGGCATTTATGTTGTCTAAATGCATTAATTTCTTTTTTTGTGTAATTATTAGGGGTTTTTTTGTCAAGTTCGTGCCAAGTTTTTTGCTGAGTCCATGCCGACTCCCAAGTTCAAGTCAAAATTTTGGGTTGTTGAGTTGAGTCCAAGTTTGAGTCCTGAAACTATGGTTATGATACTTTATCCTTTGTGGATTTGGTCAACTCAAATAGTTGAGTATCAGGGGAAAAAAAGTATAGTCAAGTGAAGTCAAGAAATTTTGAGATCACTCAAGGAGAACCTATAGAGAGCACAAAATCAACAAAAGTTATATGTTGATCAACATCAAACTGAAAGAACTTTCAAAGCAAGAGATATGGCCTTCTTAAGGCTACAACCTTATAAACAATCTGCCTTGAAAAAGGGTGGAGCAAAGAAGTTAAAATCTATGTTCCACAGCATTTCTAGGACGAGGACAGCAGAACAGTCGGGACGCATTTCAGGGACAGCAGTCCACGGGCCATTCTTTGGGGACAGCGAAGGGATTATATATATATATATATAATGAGAGAGGGAAAGATACTCAAATTTCTACAAGTTAATACACAACAGTATAACAGCAGTAATATAACAAGACACTGTTAAAATGATGTTGGATGGTGTCTGCAAAAGCCTCCATTCCAACCACATTCCAAAAAGAAATCGTTTGTTTGCACTTCTAACACAATACTACTGTACTAGACCATGGCCAACGCACCCTTAATTTCTTTTGCAACTAACAATACTAACGAACTGTAATATCGTATTGAAATTTTTGAAGTTTCAGACTTTTTTGAACAATGAAATCAAAAATCCAAATTATTAATGTTAGTGTTAACTGCTATATAACTTATATCATTAGCTATGAATCTGAATCGTAATATATTTATTGTTGTTATACCATTATTGTTACTGTCACTGCTGTCATGATTAATTTTATCGATGTTATACTGCTATAATAATATATTTATTGCTGCTAGTGTAATGCTGTATGTTATACTACTGTTATAATGCTGTCATGATATATTTAACAGTTTTCTTTTATGATATGAACAATTTTCTTTTTTAAACATTATACAAATTTGCCTTGCTGTCATGGGTGTCTAGCTGTCCCTAGGACGGTTGGGGGACATATCAAACATCCCCAATTATCTTGAGGATGGCCAAACGTCCCCATGGCATTTCCTATATTTGCAATATGTTTTTAGAAATGTTTCAAAGATTTAAAGATTTTTCAGAACGGCCAAAGGACATCCCCTACCATCCCCCCCATCCATTGGGGACAGGGAACGGGGTTTGAGGCTAAGTTACCAAATCGCTGCCCTGCACCCGTCGACTCCGGAGACGAAACACATCTGGTACGGAATTGGAATTGATTTGCTGTGGGTATGCACTAGAAACGATTTTTTGTTTGTGGAGGCGTTCCAGACATCAGGCGAATGATTCCAGCCATTTCCAGGCCTGACGTGGCATGCCCAGGTCAATTCCATGCCCAGTATGGTCGGCTTTAACATGAGGTTTCTCTATTTGTTTCACAAACAGCCAAGCTGATTCATTTTTTAGTATGTTTCATGTTTTTTGCCTTGCTAATTGTCGTGAGCTTCTTTGCTCTAGCGTTAATCTATGCCTTTGTTTCATACAGGCGGAGAAACAGAGATAATGCTCAACTAGTACCCATATACCTAATCGTTGGCTCAACATTTTTCTTCTGGAAGAACCAAGATCAATTTTCCTAATGTTTTACAGAGCTACTAAGAGAGGCCCCCTCCACCATCAAGTTCCAATGCCTCGATAGAAAAATGGCCATCATCATAGGCAATCCAGCCAATGTGGAGCATATACTCATAACCCACTTTCAAATTTACCCCAAGGGTGACTACAATAGACTCGTCATGAACGATCTCCTGGGCAACGGGATTTCTAATGCGGACAAGATTTACAATAGGCTTGTCATGAACTAACATATTATATTATTAAATATAATTATATATAAATTAATTTGTATATTATTATATTATTAGTATGTTACATAATTATTATATATTATATTATTATGAAATATGTATATATTTATTATTTTTATATGTTTTACTACGGATGTACCTGTACTTGTACTCAACCCCAAAAAAAATTTTGCCATACCAACGTACCATACCCACGTACCTGATTTCGATTCGAATTCTGATTCGGTAACTTAGGTTTGAGGGCTAGGGACACGTCCCCATGGAACACAAGTTAAAACTAAGATTATATGGCCCTAATAGAATCAAGCAAAGAATTGAGGTGGTGGCATATGATCTAGAAATGCCAAATAACAGTAGGATTTTGTGTTGTCCCGGATCAAGAACTACAAAAAATCTGTCTACTGATTGCCCTAGGACACTAAATTCAATCAATTCATCCACAGTTCAAAGAAAATGAAACATTGATCCAATTCATTTAGTCACCAACAAAATCAGCAAATGAATAAATCACTGGAGCCGTTATTTCAATCCTTCAATAGTTTAAATAGAGACCTTATATAGTTTCAGTTTGCTACATTATACAGAAGATACAACTTACTGCATGGGTTGGAAGTAGTAGATCTAGGACATTGCCTATATTGTTTGCTCCAAACTGGGTAGCAACCTGATGTAAAAAGAAAGCCTTGCAATGGATAGGAAATGACTGATTGCAGCGCCCAAACTGTGTGATCAAACTTATAGCGGCAATCTGGAATGAGACTCCCTATGATAGGATTATGTGATCCCAAGTGCAATGTTGGAAATACTGACAAATCTACCCGGTTCAAGGGTTTATCAGCCTTATAGCAATAGTCAGGATGTGACTCCCTCTGACGAGATTTGTCGGATCCAAGGTGCAGTGCTGAAGATACTGACAGATCCACCTGATGCAAGGGTTTGGACTGCTGTCTGGAAACAACCTCAGCTATAGGGCAGTGGATGGTCACTATATAGCCCTTTCTTCCCTGTAGATGTTCCCCTTAACCTAGCGCTCCACTTCGAACTGCAAGTTTGAAAGAGAAAATGGTGGATGATCTGAATATAATGACCTGGGGCAACCTCTAAATTTCCACCTGCAAATGCCACAGATCTCTGAGGTGTCTAAACCAGCAATCTGGAAAGAATTTAATCAACAAGAGGAGGGAGTTTTGTCCTAACCTCTTTGCAGCCTTCAAGGGTTTTCGTCCCTGCTGGCCTGAATTTGAAAATTGGAAATGTTAACAGGAAAATGTCTAGATAGAAGCTCCCAAAGGAACCTGAACCTAATTTTACACTTCCCTTGCAATAGGGAAAATGGGCCCAACAACTTTGGTGCCAAAACTATAATTAATTTTATATTTTATGTATTTATTATTATTATAATTTATATTAATTAATTAGTTTATTTATTTTAACTAGTGTTTATAAACACTTTTATTTTATTTTATTTTAATAATATTAATTATTAATTGTATTAGAAAAAGAGGATATGACAAATTCATACCGTATTTCATGCCTCTTGTTTAAAAAAGGCATTAGGAAGTCAAATTCTTCCTTCAATAGAGCTACCCCCGCGGGATGATGAAGGAAAACTAATTTTGACTCCTCATGCTATTATGAAATATCCCGAACCAATTTTTTCAAATTTTGCCAAGTACACAACAATGCAGAAGGCACCCGTTAGGGTTAGATAAATCAAACCAGCAGTTACAATATAACTCTTTGCAAAGAATGTGCACTCAATCTCAACAAGAGAGAGGCTGTCATATGGCAAGAGGATCGTCAGTACAATAAATCAGAACTGCAATTGAAAGTAACTCAACACCAAGTATGTGCTACCCAGACCAAAATGGAATGAGGCGACCATATGGTGGAGATTTTAAGAAATACAAATGCAACTTCGAAATAAACTCAACACCCAGAATGTGCTTTCAAACCCGGAGTGGGAATGGAGCTACCATAGGGCGGAGATGTAAGATATTACAATGCAATTCAACTGTAGATAGGCGGCAAGCCAGCCTCTTCCACTTATCCAGTGGGCATTACAAGCATGATAAAACAAGACTAAGAGAAATGCTGACAATACTACTGTGCAGCTTACAGTATATTGAAGAATGCCTGCAAGATCAAGGATTAGAACTCCGCAAAGTGCTGCAATAGTAAATATGTCATCCAATAGATCAAATATGAATTCCTAACACCCACCCTTCACTCATACACAATTTTCTCAAGTCTGATATGACAGACCAGCAACATGAATATCAGAACCAGCAACACAGAATCCTCTCAAAATGCTCATAACTCACTCATTTCTAACCCAAACGACTTCAAATTTGATGCAATAGACCTTCAAAATGATGGCGCCTAGTTTAGTAATAAGAAATGGCAACTAAAAGTGCTTATTAATTATTGACACGAATCCCAAGGCACTCCAAAAAGTAGGGCTTTCAAGGAATGACGAATTTGCTTTATAAAATCAGAAACTTCATTAAAAATCCCACAAATTTGCAAGTAAGGTCGCCCCAAGTAGAGAAGATGATATGACCAACACCCAGAACAATATCTTTTTTTATTTTTGAAATATGAATGAAACTTCGAATCAGCTATGATATTCAGCAACTCCAGAATATGACAGAAAATGCAAGAACTCAGCTACAAAATGCAAGATCATCAAAACAATGCAAAACCTCACTACAAATTCACTCAATAACTAGCAAACCTCTCTACTAGGTGCTATCTTTCAAGCACGAAGTCGAGCCCAAGCTAGGAGGCATTCATTCCTCGAAGCAATCCAACAACCATTTCGGCAGCATAACAATACTCAAGATATCAGATGCCCAAATGAAGACCCAAGCTCTCCTTTTATAACTTTGTGAAAACTCTCCAGAAGCTTCTAGAAACCCTAATTTCAAATTTGAAATAACTCTTTTTCCCTCCAAAGATGGCGTCCCTTTTCTCAAGGCAATTTAACTTTTAATTTGAATTTAATCTTCTCCTCAAGATGGGCGTCCTTTTTCAAATATTGATTTTTGGACCTTAGAATATAATAAAATATCTCCATGAGGCGCCACCCCTCAAAATCCCCCTTTTTATGAACAACTTAAAGTTGCTTCACTAGGCCAAGGGGTCTCAATAATAAAATATATCATTAAAGTATAACATTTTAAAATCAACTAGATATCTCACCAAAAATGCTTCCCAAGGTCAAGATTGATCAAACCCAACTGAACAGACTGAAGATGAGAGCCAACCGAGCCGAAGCCAACAGGACCACTGCCAAAAATAGAATTTACTAAAAATAGTAAATTCTTGAAAGTGCTCAGAATGCCAAGAAAAACATATCACCGCGAAGCTCACGAAAAACCCAGAAGGAATCCGCAGTTCAATCACCAATCCATGAGCAAAAGAACCCTCCAACCAAGAAACCCTAATTTTGCCACTGACTTGCCAACAGCACACTGGAAATAGGCTACCAATCACTGAAAAGTGCAATGCTAAAAATGGGAACATTACATATTATCAATTTTAGAGAAAAAGAGGTTGAGGAACAAAACAGTGACAAAATATCTGATCCGATGGAAAGGATTTCTTGAAGAAGATGTTACATGGGAGGGTGTGGAATTTCTTCAATATCCTAATTTGCGATTGCTTGAGGACAAGCAATTTTGGGAAGGGCGGACTATAAGATCCCCTCTTGAAACTTAAACTATGTCCACACAAGATACCAAGTCGTTATTAATAACAATGACATCCATGACTTGTGACATGATCAAGTATAGAAATATATGCTAGTGCAGCAAATGTATTCTCCAAGAAAATGTGATTTCCAACCTTAAGAAAAGACACCGAGAAATTAAGTAATTAAGATCAATCACTGCATGCCATAGAGGCATTCACAGTAAAAGACAAAGGATTTAAATAAAATCAAAAGGACATAGCTGAAGGAGTCACTCTTCAATGAAATCATAGTTTTATGAAATAAGAAGGAATCAACATATTAAAAGAATCACAATAATTCAGACAGCCATTTCCAAAAAGGGGATAATTAATATTCTAAAATGAAAACTGTAATTAAAGTTTATAAGAGGCATGTAAAGAGTTCTGCCTTTTGGAGGAAAAAGGTTTTTAAGAGAGACCAAACAAGGAGAAGGAGCATCATTGAGAAAATATTTTATTATCTGATTTCTACTCCTTGTGGAGCATGGAACTGTGGTTCAATCAACCTGAGGATGATAACCCTCTGGGTTTGGAATTGGAGGACAGGAATTGGACAACAAAATCCCACAACTCCTTACATTGATTTCACACATAGATCATCATTGTGCAAATTTGCTTAATTATCAAAAGTATCAATTGGAAAAAGTATAGTTTCCTGCAAATCTAGCATTCTCTGAAGTTAAAAATTGAACTTGACTAGATATTAAAAATTTTAAACAGGATATTACACCACATATACAGCTTAGTTCTATGCCTGAGGCTCTTGTTATGGCTCGTGTTGAGGATACCACAGCTACTCCATCCACTTTGACAATACCCACAGAATGGTAGCAAACTTTTCTGAGCTTTAATCACAAAAGAAACTTATTATTTGTAATTTTTTATGATATTGGAACTATAAATTTATATGTATTGAAACTTTGAGCTCATTTTTTGGTCTATGTAAGTGTATTGAACTTTAATTTTGATATATATATGAAGGATAGGTTCATAAATTCAGTAATATGCATGTTTTTAAAGATTAACTTTTAAAATTAATCTATTTTTAATGCTTGATAAATTTTCCGAGCTATTGTCAATTTTTTCCCCAAGGCTTTGCCGAGTACCAAGTTTTCAAAAAAATTGGGTTAAGCAAGTAACTGCCAAGTCCGAGTTTTTAAACTATAGTTTGAGGTATGCACCTAAAAATATTTTTGCCACTTCAGATTACTTGAAAATTTTCTAATCAACACAAAAAGGATTGTTGTTAAACAAGACAAAATTGTTGAGAAGAAAACTGGCTTACAAACTTCTGAGGTTTAACAACTGGAACAAATGTACATTTACAAAGAAATCTCAAGGCCACAATCTGTGCATGCTTTAACAAGCAATATTCTGAGCCATCCATAAAAAAATTGAGCCATAATGACAAAGCTTACTCCAACAGTATTGTTTGCAAGGTCCAGCATCCAAAATCCTATTACAAACACAACAGCGGCCCGAGGTCGTGTGCCTTTATAAGTCCTGCATTCAAATAGGGAATTGAGGTCAGGATGCTGTCTAGAGAACATCTTTGTCCACAATTCAATGAAAGGCAATCAATATCAATGGGTGACTAAAAGAGATAGATACCATGTCCAAACCAGCAACTGTTTACAAAAAAAAGACATAACAATAGGTGTAGAAAAACAGATACATATTGAGTAAACAATGCTTACTTGCAACTCTCATGTGTATCCCCTAAAAGGTATCCAATATCTGCAGAAAATCCTATAATGCTCACCTGATTGAAAAGTTAAATCATACTTGATCAAAGATGCAGATTACTAACTCCTGAAAGCAATGGAAAATGCAAGGATATAGTGACAAACAAAAGTTAGATTGCGCTCTTATAAAAGAATAAGTTATTATATATGCTCACTGCAAAGCAAATCATGAGGGCCCCAAAAAAAATGAAGGGGCGTCTTCTTCCATATATGGATTGGCACTTATCGCTCCAAACACCAACCAAGGGTTGCACCTAAAAATAAAAGCAAAACAAATCATAAGATGTATTTATTCACAGATTATGAATGACTGATATTAATAACACACTTGCAGTATTCTTAGCCTCTAATATTTAGATATCAAATAAAGAAAAGGACTGTGCCATCAATCCAAAACTAAATAAACAAATAAAAGTTAAAACCATAACAGTAATTAAACAACTTCAGCCTAGCCATTTTCCCTCAAACGGTCAAACCATGATTCATGAAATTGCTATTAAACTGTATGCAATAAAACATTTACAAATTTGAATAAAATTAACCATCTGACCTGTGTTCATTAAGACTATAATATGAAATTCTATTTTCATCAGGTAGACATATCATCATGTTGACAATAGATATACTAAAAACTTAAAAAGTGATCATTGGTTTTCTGTAAGAAATATTTTAGATATTTTATATAAACCAATCAGATGCAACCATGCTGGGAAAAGCTCTACAAATCATGTCAATACAATAATCAAAGCAGAAAAATTCACAAGAAAACCATATACACACCATCAACAAATTCTGTTTTCGCCCACAAGAAAGCTAACAGATAACAACTGTGACCCATGCTTTCAAGCTATTATGATAAAATGAGTGGCAGAAACAAAATTTGTGAACAGACAATATGATAAGATCAGAATTAATTTTAGTTGTTGCATATAGAAAATAAAAAAATGGACAAATAAATTAAAGTAATTTGTGCTTTATAAGAATAATTTAAATTTCTCCAGAGAACTCAATTTACTAAGTTTCAAAATTATTGTTTATACAATTATATAGTAGCTGAAATTACTTACCACAAGCCCTGTGATTGGACCACAAAGCCATATAAATGAAGAGAATTGATGTCCTATTCCAAGTGTCTGCAAGCAAGGAATGTAAACCATTACACATAGGAATTTTCCAAAAACAACTATTCAATGGCGCAAAGCTTCCATGCATAGTATTCAGTAAAGGAAATTAAACTAAAGTAGAAAGAAATAATTCATTAAGAATTTCAGATTTTGGATTTAATACTCGCTATCAGAAGAAAAGACCCTTATATGTAGAATCTTTTGAATCTCAACCTATGTTGTCAGCTTGCATGACCTTGCAAGGTTATAAAATTGTTCTCTACAGTACAACCATTAAAGCAAAATTGGTTCTTCTCAATATATGTAAATTCAACATACTTGACGATTAACAAAAACTCTCACGAAACTGTAAATGAAGAAAAGAAATAGGAAGTTCGTCAGCAATTGCCCTTAAAATTTGGTCCTTTATCAAATCTCCCCACTATGTTACCTTCTGGCTTTCATGTGTTCTATAACCTATCATCGGTTATCTCATGCTTAGTGATTTAACCCCAGAATACAAGAACACTTACTAGCACACAAAGTAGATTTCAGCCTGGATAAAAATTAAAACACATTAAAACCTGAAGCATATGTAGGGTGGCTTCTTTCAGAGCATTCTAATTCTCATAATGGGCTACCTCAAACACATACTATAATGAAAATTAAAATGTTCCAAATATATGAAACATGTAGTGGACAACTTGAAATTCCTACATTAGGGAATGCACAATAAATTCAAAGAGAAAAACAAGAGTTATAGATTGCATTGATATCTCCATAGTTGTCGGCTCTAATTAAAGTGGGTGTACTTGATTGCACATGGACTGTAATCTGTTCAACCATATACAATCACATTGTTAAATTCCTCCATATCAATAGCGAAAATGGAAAAACAAATGAAATTCAAAGATGTACAAAACCCGTTGATTTCTCTAAAGTACTTGCCTCTAATTTAAAGTGGATGCACTTGATTGTACAACCATTTCCCATCCAACATGAAACAATCTTTTGACACAAATGTTAACCCATACTGAGACAAAGATAAAGATAATGGACCGTCAAAGAATCTAAATGTTGTGATACTAAAACCATTGGGGAAAAAATCAGCAAACCAAAAGATTAAGATTTTTCAAAAAATCACAGAATTTCAAAAAACATGAAGAATCACAGAAAAAAAAAGAGAGAGAGAAATACTTCTTGATTTTAAATTTTAAGGCATTTTAATAGCATATAGATATAGACAGAAAATAAAAATAAGAGTTTAGCCACAGGAGACCCAGATCAGAATCCAAACCAGGAACATATCAAACCCAAATCTGGGTTGTTGGGGAAGCAAACCAATAACACAGATTTGATGTTAAAAATCTCTGTTTCAACAAGGAAAATGAGGCAAAATGCATCTATTTATTAAGATGTAGCAATGTAAAATGATCTTGGGCCCATATTCGCTTCGTATTTGCATCAGCTATGTCACAAGGTTCAAGTTTGTGTTCAAGTTTGAAAAGATAATATTTCAAACAAGTTTGTCAACACATAAAATACCAAAGAAAATTATAATTAAACTTGAATAATATAAATCTACAGTTTTTTATTTGAATATATTAAAACTAGTATAGATACCTTAAATACATCTGTCTAAAAACTGCCAAGAAATATCAGTTTCAAGCTATTTTATTTACTTAAGAACTATTTTATTTCCTAAAGAGTTATTTTATTTTATATAAGAGTTATTTTATAGTTTTTTATTTAGTTCAAGTTATTTTATAGTTTTAGTTTTTTTCTTCAAATATATGTTGATTGTGTTTAAGATTTTATGTCCATGATCACTTTGGAGTTATCTCCTTGATTTAAAAGTTATTTTATATACTTAAAGAGTTGTTTTATTTTGCTTTAGAACTATTTTATTTACTTAAGAGTTATTTTATTCATTTAAGGGTCATTTTATAGTTTTAGTTTTTTAAGTAATTGTTGGCTCTAAATTTTTTTTTTAACATCATCACAACATGATGCCACTATATAATGCCTCTCAGTATAATGAAAAATATTAAGATTTTTCATCAAATAATGCTAAACAATTAAACAAAAATCAAGATATGATTAAATCAGGTTGTCAATTTATATAGAATTCCTCCACTCACTGAGCTTAATATACGTTTAAAACAGTATCATTCGATCAAATAAATTCAAATTAGATTTTAATTTTTAAATTCTATATTACGTGAAATAAATTTAAAACATTATAATTCAATTAAAGACTGGATTTGACTATGTAAACTTAAATATATCAAGTTGACATTATAATTCACTCAAATAAATTTAAGTTAGACTAAATATATAAATTTAAAACACTATCATTCAATCAAATAAACAAGCTTCCAAAAAAATAGAAACAAGATGCCCGTAAATACCAAGGGTCCACAAAAGCATCTTTACTCTGCTGCCCATCGTCATCCCACTGTGGACTATTGGGCCACCTCTCATCTTGGCCAGTGGTACCAAAAAACTAAAAAACACTAATATTAAACTAGTTTTTAAAAAATTAAAAAAAAAAATTATAATCCCTCACTGTTCAAATACTAGAGCAATTTAAAATGAATTTGAAGGGTTTTTCTTTTAAGTTTGCCAGATCTTTTCATCAAGTTCTAGTAGTCTTCAAAAAAAATCGTGACTTTCAAAAGGAAAAAAATATTAATGGCATTTTTTTCGCAATTTCTGCAATTATGACTAAAACCATTGATCAAAGGGCTTAAATACTCAAGGACTACATTCACCTAGCTATAGACAATCTAAAAACAAAAAATGTCACACTAAAACACTCTTCTAAGATGACACTCACAATTGCCTCACAAAAGCTTATAAGTGAAGATAGAGTAAGAGCTTCTTATATTTCCACCCAATCTTATTTTAATACTCTCACGATTTAGTGGTTGTTTAACTCACTATGTATATTAATGATTATATATCAATGTTGGAAGCTCCCACAAAGGAATGAATTCACATGATAAATGTGCCTACGAAAATTGCAAAGGATCTATCTATATAAAATTCTCCTGCAAGGGAACAATGATTCCTGTCACAAAAGTGTGCCCTTAAGGCTGGTAGATATATTTCTTATGCAAGATATTCTCACAAGTACAATGGATGACATCGTTTCCATTTTTTGTGGTACATGATCTCTTCTTAGAAATGTACACATTTTAATGTATATTTCTAGCATGTAGCCATTCTTGTCTAATGAAAGAAACTCTTGGTGTTTTCAGGATGAATCCAACATTTGCACCATTTACCCTTCTAGGCGGCCCATTGTCTTTATTTATACTTAGTTGATGGAATCACCATGGTCAAACCTCAAAGCTTGTTGATTCTTGGGCATTACAATAAACAAATAAGTGATCATGAAATTGCAAAATCTATTGCCCATAACCTGTGTAGACGTTTTTGTCAATAAATAAATTGGCAAAAGTCTTCCTGTGAAAATCTTTGCCCTCAAATCATGCAATTCTCTGTAACTATTGCATCACATAGACAGGTTAAAAAAAACAACTTATCAACTAGGGTGTTAGAATAGGTAAGAACGTCATTACGTAATTGTTTGTAAGCATCGCTGACTAGTATAAATAAATCAAAATAAGCATTTTACCTTCTGTTATACCTTTGCAATTGCATGAAGCAAAAGATGTTTCCATGCTTTTCTGGTAGTTAATTACTTTTTTAACATTTGTACTCTCTCCTTTCCTTTCTATGATCTTGACATAATGAATGAGCAAAACCCCATATCCTGGACTGGACAAAATTTTGTTCCATTGCCTTTTGACAAGCCTGGGTGCACAGGAGCGCAAGATACTATTGAGATGTTTGATAAACTAATTTCTGAAAACTACATAAAAGAATGGGGTAAGCATTACATATACAGCTACTTAAAGAACAAACCTAGAACAATGGATATTATAGACAAGACTGGATTCCTTAAGGAATCACATGAGAGGTACTTTGAGACACAAATTGGAGTTACCAAGTTGGATAACCCAGTAGTAGTAGTACACCATGATTCTAGGGAATATGATCATTGCAATAATACAAGCTTAGGCCATGCAAAAACTTCAAAAGCCCACAACTGCACACAAATTTAAAAAGAAACCTTTGACAGTGCTTGTGAACATTCACACGCCAATACTATTTATATAAATATTAATAGCACAGATTAATGTTAAAATGGATTTAATATGCACAGATGAGGTATCTAAAAGACTCAATGTGCAATCCCACCACAACAGAAGCATAAGAACATAGGGATTAGGACCATGAGTCTTTTCAATACCACTTCACACGTATCAAATCCATATTAAGGTGGATTTGTGCTAGTGTTATTTATATTTATGTAATGAATAATAAAATATATTAGAAAACAAATGCATATAACCGACACTATAAAGTAAAACTTCTAATGAACTTTTCACTATGTTAACTTCTTGAAAGAATTCAATTTATAATGTTGGCAGCATATGATATGTTTGTCTTCTATTTATTTATTTATTATTATTATGAGTTACATATCTAGAAAACACATCAGCCTTCAATGTTCCCAACGCATGCATCCATTCACTGACCTATGAACCCACACTAAAAGTTTGAGTTAATGTGTAATGTGGAATGCACCTCTTGGCACAAATAAATGGAAACACAATTTTAGGCACAAGTTCTATAAAAACGTGCATGATACTTTCTTTACTGCTGTTTTGATATTTATAAATGTATACCATAGACACCACCAGCTTGACGAGGACCTTGTCCCCATCCCCATATGCACATCTTTTATTAAGTATATTTATAATACCAGTATATGGGTGATGAATCACAAATATGAGCAACTTGTTGATCTAGAATAGTTATAGCATGTTTGTTCTCTAAGGAAAAACAGCAATATGGATAATGTGAGTAAGAAGATAATGTTGAGGATAAGAATCAGGGTCAAAAGGCAGAGAAATGCACAGCAATTTGAAACCAAACCAAAATCCTCATGTGGAGAGCATTTAAAGAGGCAGTTAAGCATAAGAAAAGGCAGACATATGGGAGCTCGAGATGAAGCAACAATGAGAGAGAAGTTACTAGCCTCAGAGTAAAAACGCAAGCCAAAAGAGAAAGGGGAGAAGGTAAGATAAGTCAGCAAAGATCAAGATGCTGTTGCCCCACCTGAGCTGAGCAAACACATTAATGTGCATGTGGAGTTCAACACATGATTTGAACACATCCAAGAGCCAATGGAAATGTGGTTAAGTTTACAAAAGTAAAAAGAATCAACCCACTAACTCATTAAGAGCTTGAGAGGAAGCAACAATGGAAGTGACGTTGCTAGCCTCAGAGAAAAGAAGCAAGCCAAAAGAGAAAGAGGAGAAGATAAGTCAGCAAAGATCAAGATGCTGTTGCCCCACATGAGCTGAGCAAACACATTAATGTGCATGTGGAGTTCAACATATGATTTGAACACATCCAAGAGCCAATGGAAATGTAGTAAAAGTTTACAAAAGTAAAGAGAATCAACCCACTAACTCATTGACATGATCCTATTGCAATAATGGAAGCCGAAAATATGTCACTGACTGAAAGAGTCCACAAGTCATGAGTATTTTGTGGAGGGAATGAGGTTCAAACTCTACCAAGAGATATGTGTATTCAACAAAAGTACGACATGGAAGTCTGACAACCTTGTGTACCTTATAATCATGACCTAAATTATATCCCCAAGACTCGTCAAGTCATAAGCAGCCAAGTTTGTTTGATCAACAAAAGTATAGGATAGAAAAACCGCCATAAGGACTAAACTTATGACAATGCATGGACCTAAGCCCGCCTCTATGTTGCCATGTGAGCACTCAAGGTAGGGATTGTGTATAACCATATTGTTGACCCAAGCCTCCCTGTGTTTACACAACCTCTACCAAATGTTTAGATTAAAATTTAGTTCAATGCCATAAATAAGGAGTTTCCCATTGTACACCAAAGCTTTACTCTCAAGAGAGGGCATCTTTTTACTAGCCACAAGGACACATGGATGTGGGTACCTTTGGTCTACAGTCCAAGGATCTGGGCAATGGCACTCAGGTCATAGGTTCCAAAACTAGTAATTTGGAAAGATGAAGCCAGTGGTCTTAAAAAACCATTACTAATAACCAGTGTGGAAATGCAGCTACCGACTAACGGGAGCTATGAACAATTGGCAACATTTTTGTGCAATTCTTCAGCAGAGAGTTACAGTTTTGAAAATACTCAAAAGGGCTGTGGTATTAATATTTTGATCAATCTGAACATAGAATTGGGTATTTTTCTTGTTAAAGACCTGGATTGTCTTCACACAAACCACTATACTTCAGTTTGCTCTTCTCTACAGAATGGCACTATGACGGCTACTTCTGCAAATTACAGTGCTGATGATGACGAATATATATATACGTTGTCAAATTTAATTATAGTTGTGTTATTCATACACGATACATCTTTAAAAGTAAAAACAAAGGTGATTTTATAGTTCACAGACTAACTACCACACCAAATTGGAGCGTCACACTCCGCTTAAGGAACAAGAGGACCTTTTTGCTTTTTACCTAGTGTATTTTTTTGTAACTTTTTACTCGTTAGGTTTCCAACTCATTACCAGGCTTGGCAATAAACCAAGTTTTGCCTAGATCAGGAGTACAAAATTTGGACTATATGCGTGTGCTTCCTGTTTGACATTATAAAGTTTCTTAATTGGGTTTAGATTTTACAGAAAACATTCGGTGTATTTTAGAACCACTGCTTGCTTCGGGATTTGAAGGATTTAATCCCCAATCTATCATGAGATATAGCTGAGGTGACAAACAATGGCTTAGCAATGAAACTTTCCTCTTTTCTGCTTGCGAAAAAATTAACCCCAACGTACCATGCACACTGTTTGGCTTAGCACTGTCCCTATGCTATCTAAGTTTCATTGGAGTCTTAAATCAGTAAGAATTACAATGAAAGAGAGATTGGTGACCTCGATCACAAATTCCAAAACTCAACAGATAAAACAGTACTAAGTGATCATGAGGATCTCAAAGCAATAAATCAAATTGTCTCCAATGTAGATCTTCACATAAATGGGTTTCACTGAGAGGATTCAATCAAAGAGAAAAATGGAATCTACTGTAAACCGGGCCTATCATGACGAGATTCACCCGGAACTGACCTGAATGTAAGGCGTCAAAAGAGACAGCTGTAAAGCCCATCCGAACTGTACACCTGCGGCAATTATAGAACCCAAAATCAATATTCTTAATCCGTAAGTATTCTTCGTATTACTCTCAGATCCGGTCGCTTGCCCATTCTCCGGTGTTGAGTTCGATTCCGGAGAAACAGAAATAGCAGACAATTCAATATGCGCCTCTTGCTCCAAATGTCTGTATGGGACACGAATTTCCTTCGAATTCATTTTCTTAAATAAGAATTTAAATATACCCAATAAGCATATGTCTTTGCATCATTCTTTCTTCAAACTCAAAATCCTCAAAACCCCTCAGAAAATTTAACATAAAACACAAAGAGATCTGAGTATGGGTAGTCAGATGCTTCCGATCAGGTCCTACGGAATTTAAACCCTTGTGATTCCCATATATGGACTCTTTTCGAAAACAACAAACCTCTCTTTTTCCCTCTAACAATTGAAACCAAAATATGGTGGTAGAACAAGGTCGGAGATTGCTTCACGCGCTTAGATGACTCTGGGTACAGTACAAAGAAATTCTGTTTGAGCGCGACTGTGAGCGAGCGGAAAGTTCTAAAGGTGTTTATGATCAACTTCTTTACTTTTCTTTTTATCGGCTGATTTATTTATGTGTTTACCCAGTTGCGTTGCTTTATGAGTCTAAATCAGTTGTTTTAATTAATTGATTGGTATGTTTTACACTAATAAATGATATGCATCTACGGATGTACTAGTTAGATTTAGTTCATGACAGTTGCCTAAAGTAGCACAAATTTCCTGTCACAAACTTTGCACTGGACGGTGTATGCAATCCGAGCTCTATCGATTGAATCCGCACCTTCCAAAGTTAGGAAATTTGCACTACTTTAACGAACACGCCAACATTTACTAACTATTTGGCCATGGGCAAGAAGTTATCGTTCAGCTTTCCCGTCTCATTCCCTACGTTGTGTAGTTTTTAAGTATTTTGACGCGGGTGTATGTTATGCAGAATTAGTAAAATTCAAACGTTTAATATGGTCGATTGTTAATTATCATCATAACTTTCTTATTAATGGTTTTTGTTGTTTTTTTTAAGTGTTTTAGACAATGGGGAGATGGAAAGTAATTATAAAACAAATTTGATAACAGGTGTATAATTGCAATGTATGTTATTGGCATTAATATATTGTGGTCAAAGAATGCAACAAGGAAGAAGGATTGATATATGGATTTTCTTAGCACAAAGAGAAATCTTAGGACAAACAATAACAAAGTGAAGTCGATTAGACCCAACAAATCTAATAGAAAAATATAAGCCAAAATTATCATCCAAATAAATAGCTATAAAAAAAGGTAGTGAAAGGGCTTTCTTATAGAGAGATTGTGAGCAAGAAAAGGATAGATAAGGGAGATAATAAGGCTCAGCAATTATATTTGGGTTTAGAAAAGAGAACAAAGCATAGCATAGTCGAAGTAGTAAAGATGTTCATTTTGGAACTAGGGGAAGAGGTACACAAAGAAATGTAGCATTAGATGGTGATGGGACTTAGATGGTGAGTTATTTCTCTTTAGATTGTTTTACTTTATCTAAATAAATGGATATAACAAGCATGGCAGCATTTCCTAGCAACCATTATGCTCAAGGCCTTTTTGTAGTAGCTTATGATTTGTTGGAGGATGGAAATAAGATACTAGAGATGGGACCATGGTTTTAGGATCCTCCTTTTTTACATCTAAAGCCATGGTTTCGAGGTTTTAAGGATTTTTGAAAAACTTTAGGGTTTCTCCAATTGGGGTAAGACTTATAAACCTCCCCCTCCATTTTTTGTTATTTTTAGCCTAGAAAAATATAGGTGATTATTTAAGAAGAGTTATTTCAATATCTCCTAAGACCTATGGACATATGCTTACAACTATAGTCTGGATTCTTGTTGAAATGGGTCTAGTGATAGGTATGTAAAAAGAGAGGAGTTCACTTGAGCCCGTACGAGTAGCAGAGTTGGCTTGGGTTGTGGGTTTGCCCCCCACAAGTTCCAAGTTCGACTCCAAGGCCTAGGATTACTTGATGCACATGGTTTGTGAGCTATTGTGTGCATCCCTAGGGGACTAGTCTTGCCTCAACTCACGTCATATAGGGAACACGATAGGTTGAGTCGCGGGGACACCCCTGGGTTACCAAAAAAAAAGAGAGGAGTTCACTTAGCACAAATAGAATGAGAAATTGTAGGACAAACAAGAGATAGCACTATTGGAGGCAAAGTGGAGTCGATTATGCCCAACAAACCTAATGGCAAAAGGGGAAAATCTAAGTCAAAGCTATCATCCAAAGAGATAGTTGCAAAACAGGTTTTGAAAGGTCTTTCTTATAAAAATATTATGAGTAAGAAAAAGATAGATAAGGGGGGAATAAGGCTCAATGGTTACATTAGGGTTTAGAAAAGATAACAAAGCATAGCAAAGTCAAAGCAACAAAGATGCTCATTTTAGAATTGGGGGAGGAGGTGCATGAAAGGATGGAGCATTATATGGTGATGGGGCTCATAAGGATATTCATTTCTCTCCTAGAACCTACTTGGCTTGATCTAAATAAATGAATACAATAGGCATGACAACCTTTCCTAGTAGCTCATGTGGTGAGACACCCTTATGCTTGAAGATTCTTTGTAGTAGTATATGACTTGTTTGAGGATGGAAATAAGATACTTGAGATGGGACCATGGTTTTGGGATTCTCTTATTTGTCTCTAAAGACATGGTTTCTAGGTTTTTACCTTTTCTTGAAAAACTTTAGGGTTTATCCAATCTAGGTAAGACTTTTGAACCTCCCTCTCCATTTTAGGTTGTCTTCAACTTTGAAAAGTGTAGGCAATTCTTTAGTAAATTTTATTCCCATAACTCCTAAGACCCATGGACATGTTTTTATAGCTACAACATAGATACTTGTTGAAATGGATCTAACTAATAGCCTGCCTACAAAAATTGACCTAAAAGTAGGAAATGATATTTAGAAGCAATAGATAGACTATAAAAAAAAAATGTTGTTTGAATTGTTTAAGGTATGGCATAAGATTGATGAATATATGAAAAGAAAAGGCCATCTAGGTGCTCTACATGGTGGAAGGGGGCAATTCCTTGACACTAGATAATTGGTTGTTCACTATTAACATAGTTGAATAGCCTAGAGGATGGAGAGAATAAAAATATGAAAAATATTTAGGTCACTACAAATGGGCTATCAAGTGAGTTGGGATGTAAGGAGACGAAGGTTCTAATGATGTGAATGGGAGAAATGTGAAAGAGGCAAAACGACAAGGGATAAAGGGTAAAAGTGCATATCTATGTCATGCTTTTATATAGGAAATGACCAACACAAATACAAATTTTCAACTTTGACTATCTAAAAGTGATATTTATGTTTTAAATTTAAAATGATGTAAACTAATGAAATGTAGAACTCTTAATATAGTTTATGTTTATATTTTTTAATTTTTTTAAAATAGTTGGATATATTTTTTATGAAATTAAGAACCAAATAAATGAAGTGCTAAAAATTTCATAAAAAAGTGAGGTTGTTGGGACGTAAAAAAAATCAAAATATTTTTTTCAAATAGGTTAATTGAAAATTTAGTGCATGGAAAAAAAATAGTTTTTGGTGAATATTTTTTTCTACAATTGTTTAAAGTCAAACTTACTCAAAACATCATAGTTAAATCATGTGACGTCAACTTCTTTTCTTTTCTTTTTTTTATGTTTCTTGAAAAACAATTATACCCTCTTAGAGAAGATTCTCTCTTCTAGTGCACCATATATATTTTTTTTAAATAAATGTTTTAGTTTTTTAAACTTACAATAAATCTTATATTTGATTATAAAAACCTACTTACAATAAATTTTAAGAAAATCATAATAAAACTAATCAAAACATCAAAAAATAAAATAATTTTGGATTCTAGACTCCAAACTCCTAGAAAAAGTATTTTTAGATTTTCATGGAAGTACCACTAGTTGAAAAAATTCATAGTTCAAGTTGAAGTGTTTTTTGAATTTGCCTCAAAAGAAGGTTAAGCTGCCATATATGTACTCACATACACAATTTCAAGTGAAAAGGTTTTGACCAAAACCCTTTCGATTGAAAGGTCCATTCGAAACCTTACACAAAAATCTAACTTTGATTCAAATTTCTAGTGAAAATTTTTTATTTTATAGTCTCAGGTTAAAGGGTGTCACCCAAAACTATATATGCCATTGTTCCAAGTCAAAAAAATTCACCTAAAACCATTTAGGCAAAAGTGTTTCGTTTGAAACTATTTGTTGATTGAAAGTGTGACATACCTTTGTACTTTTACCCTAGAGCTCCCTTCATTTAGAAACATAACAATTAGGAAGTTCAAAACTAAATAGAAAAGAAATTGTGAATCTTTTAGTTCTTTCATATACCAACTCAAGAAAATGTAAAGATGATTTTACTTCAAATTATGTATGTGATAGTTATTATAAAACTAAATGTTATATTTTTAATAAAACATTAAAATATAAAATGTGTGCTAATATATTGTTGTAAAATTGAATGTTAAATTTTTAATAAACCATAAAAAAAATATTAATATATTGTTATGGAATTGGGTGTTACCCTTTTATTTACATTAGAATATTTGGTTGTTGACCCTTTTACAAGACATATTGCAACTTATATTTCAAAGATGGGCCCCTATACATGCCCGCTACTTTATCTTTTAAGTAAAAGAATAGAATGAAACAATTTATAAATGATGATTCAGCCAGCATGCCATCCCACAACATTAATTTTGCAGAATCCAAATTTAGTTTATTTTGCAAAAGATCTGCAAGGTTTACTAAAGATGAAGCAAAACGAACATAAGAATTTGGTTCATCAATATATAATAGAGTTCTTGACCAATTGGCCTTTCGTTTTCCTGAAACTTGGTCTATAATTGTCTCAAGTTTTAGTCGTAGAGGAGCAGGGGTTAGTCTCCAGATTCATTGGACATTCATAGTCTCAAGTTTTAATATCATCACATGTTGATAGAGAAAAGGAGTGGGCAAACAGATTATAAAGAAAGTGGATCATGACTTGGAGAATCCAAGTATTGAAAACTGAAAAAAACAAAGTTAACTTTCAAAGAAAATCGAATGACAATCAAGTACCATTTAACAAATGGCCAACTGTAAAGGGTTCACCTCTATTGCAAAAATCCACCCTTTAATGACTTAAAGAGTAGATATTTAAGGTAGTTTTGTGTGGGAGTTTGTGCTTTCCGAATATTTTTGGTTTTTGTTTTGTATTAAATAAAGCCATAATTACATAAAGAATAATGCAGTTCAAAATGAACTATTCAAAGAAGAAGAAAAACTAAAATAGTTACAAGAGCCTAAAAGAACTTTACAAACTGAATGAATCTGCCCAGCATAAACGTCCTACAAAGGATTAAATTCGCCTTATAAACTGCAGAGACGTTCACAAATATTTTAGCGCAGCTTTCTCTCTTTCTAGCACTATGGATTGATTTCCCATTTATTTTTCATTTAATATGTTTAGTAAATTATATTTTTTATTTTCTTGAACATATCATTCTTATTAATAGTTTCAACATCGTTAATTTTTAGTTGAAGTGGATGTCTAAATAGAGCTTTAGCAAATTTTTGCACTCTTACAAATATTATAGCACATTTTTATGTAAATTAAGTAATATTATTTAAATTGGTTTTGACTATTGTGTAAAATTACAAAATTGTATTCAAGATGCTGTCATTTTTCTCTTGCATCAATTTGATTAGTTATTTGTCATATATTAATTTTTTGTAATGAATGTTTGATTGGTGTTAATCTTTGTTTGTGATATTATTATTTGGTGATAGTTAAAAAGTTTGTTAGCTTAGCTTATTGTATAATTGTATCATAATGTTAGTTACCATTAAGAGTTATCAAACCTTGTTTTAAGGTTTGTTCATTAAATTTTTTATTATAATGACTATAGAATCACGAAGAAGAAGTCTTGTTGAGAGGTGTGTGCTTTATGAGGCAACAAACTTTGTTGACTATGCATTTTTTAAGCAAAACAAGAAATTTTATATCAAATGAAACAATATAACTCTTTTAATAGGCAATTTTTAGCTCAAAAGTTGTTTAACTTTTCAAATAAGCACAACTATTGCCTATACACAAGTTGAATTATTCTTAAAATGTGTAGTTTTTCTCTTTACTTTTTTTGTTTCATCGTAATGGGTACTAGTGATATTTATAGGTCATTAGAGGAGCATAGTTCGGCCATTTCATTTTAGATTAGTCAAAGAGCAATTTGCAATGTCATGAAGCATTAGTTCAAAATTTGCATGATCTTGTTGGCAAGTTGTAGTGCAAGAGTTGCTCCTATTTGCCTTGTGAGGTGGAAATGAATTTCTTGGGGTATTTTATAACACACCAAGTGCAATAAATAGCCCTTTAGTGCTTTTATATAATGTGAAACAACTAGAGTATGAAAAATGTGAAACAAGGGTGAGTACCTTTGACAAATACGATTGTTATCGCTCTACCATATTTAAAAATAAGATGGCTATCAGAATGTCCATGGGTCATTTCATTGAAGTAATGAAATGTTGCATTAGATTAGGGGTTCCCAACCCTTCACAAACTCCCCGTAGAGATTTTCCTTTCCTTCTAAATGACCAAGTCAAAATTATTAATGAAGTATGTGCTTATACTAATGATGTTCAAATTTATGTCAATGGTTGGTTTGGTGAATATCCCTTTACGATTTTAGAACCTATTGAGAATAAGTGCAAAAAATGAGAGAAGTTAAAATTATCACAATTTCTTAGGCAATCTTATAATCTTCCAATCAAAGTAATGTTTTGGAGATCTCAAATAATACCATACTCAATAATTCAAATTGTTGGTCACAGATATTAGTAGATCAAAATAATGTGGGATTCAAATATTAACAACAAATATTGGTAAATGTTGAATTGAATAAAGCACAATCAAAACATTTTTTATATTGAGTCATGACTGTGAATATGATTATTATTTGAATAATGAGGAGGATATTTAAATGATCTAAATTTAGTTATATAATTATTTGATTAAGTGTAAAGATGTTTACATTAGAGGCTTTCATAGTTAAGAGTGCAATGGAGTGCGTGTGCAATTACCACAATGGCTCTACCTCCACATTGCCTTGTGTGCCATGATCCCTCTTACATCAATTGTTATATGCATACTTATGGAAACCTCACCAATTCCAACTCTGCATCACCTTTTAAGCATCATTTACACTATCATGTGTATACTTTTTGAGGACCAAGTGGTTCCAACTCCATATCACCTTATGTGTCATGGCATATTGCTTTTACATTTTATTATAGTTTTGTTTCACATGTCTTGCATGAATTGAATGGTAATTATGGATTTTAGCACTAACACTTGATGCATATACAACCAATGAAAAGTGTGTGTGTGTGTGTAAGTATGAATGATGATGTATGTGTTTACACATACATAATGATAGTGAGATATCACCCAAAGATTCAATATTAGAGTTCTTTCATGATTAAAGATAATATTTTTGTAGTCCATGTGTAGTCCATGTAATTGTATTTTTATGTTTCTAATTGATATTGTACATATTTTTTGTATCAACATTTCAAATCACACTTAGTGATCCATAATTAGGATGAAGAGAACATTTTTTTCTCTTCATCCTTTCATGCATGTTTACTTTTTATTACATATATACTTTTGTTAGAAATATTGTTGTCATTGATGTCAAAGGTCGACCCATGTCTAGAGTCCTGTTGAAGGGATGTTAAATAAATAAAAATAATAACAAAATTGGGACGACCCCTCTTGGTGTTGCCCCAAACTTGGGGTTATGTAATTAAAATTAAATAAAAAATTTGAGGGTCTTCCAAAGTGGGATGACCCTAGAGTGGTGCACCCACATTAGCAAATGAAATTTAAAATAAAATAAAATAAATTATTATTAAATAATGTTGGGTCGACCCCCTTTGGAGAGTCACCCCTCTTGGGTGAAGAGTCATGAATACATGCATAAATAAAAGGTTGTGAGGTTTCAAATGCAATCAATTTTAAGGAATATTATTTACATGAAGAGCAGAAATTAAAAGCTATTTGAGCATATCTATGAGACATATGTGAGAAGATTTATAGTAGTAATTTTGTGAGAAGAAAAGAAAAATTAAAGCAAGATCATGTCATGTTTATGAGCAGAATTATTGAAGACTATATTGCAGATTTATGAGTGGATGTATGACAGATGTGTAAGTAGTTAAGACGGCAGACCCAAGAAGTTAGATATAAAATTACTATATTGTTTTGTGGAGGTTGGAGCCTCTTATTGGGAGAGATTGGTGTCTCTTGCTAGGTTGGTGCTTAGTGGTGAGGATTGGAGTGTTCGGTGCAAACTGTTGCCTATGAATTTTGTAAGAAGATTAATACAAGCAATATTGTGTAATGGTTTTCTCCCGTAAGGGTTTCCACGTAAAATTGTGTCTCATGTGCATGTTCTTAATTGCTACATCTTGCATAAATAGTTTTGATATGGATAATTAAGGTTTGAAGTAATATTGCTATGTGATTATTTACGTTGTGAAATGTCAAGTTTTGGTCCATACTGATTCACCCCTCCTCTCAATATAAGTGTGTGTTTCATCAACTTTGGTATGCATGATTCATTTAGATTCACATGGACACAAAAGTGGGGGGGGTGTAAGGAATAGTTTGCACTTTTACACCTATATTTTATGCTAATTTACATGCATGTCATAAATACATATAAGTGCAACACTCGATTTGACCTATTTGATGCATAATTCCATTAACAATACCTTCATCTAAATCAACCTACATCCCTAGATCATTTGATACCCTAAACTAGGGACCACATGAAGTGACCTAATATGTGCATTAGGCCACATGACTTGGAGAAGTCCACCACCTTAAAAGTTCAAATCTTATACTCCAAATCTGGCCCTTCTAGAAACTAGTTGTTATTTCTCCAACTTGTGCACTAAAAACTTCTAATTGAGTGACTATGGACATGTACTTATAAACATATCCTTGGTCATTAGAATCAAATGGCAATCATTGAATCACATGCAACAAAAATATGATTCCCAAGTACACTTTAAAGCTGGATATTTACATTACACTAGTTCATCAAGTCATAGATTATTAAACTTTTGCACTTACATCACTTGTTTGGCATGACTATGATAATGTGTTCATCTCTAGGGGCTTGACTGCTGCCAAAAAATATGAAAAATTCATCCTCTTTTATTGAAGCATGCCCCATTATGCTTCTAAGCTCAATGTGATTCAAAAAATAAATTTAGAATGCAAGTGAACAAATTCAAAAAATGACATCATATGGACTAATATGCATGGTGCAACCCAATCTTGGAGTAAGTTGCATGATTCACTCTTAATGACAACAACATAAATTACATCAAAGTCTATTACGTCCCCTTGGTCTCTGATCTATATTCTTAGTCTTAATTTTGATCATCTATCATAATGCATTAACCAAACAAAGAGAAAGTCAAACCACCACCACAACAAAAACAAATAAGAACCTTATTCCTTTTCAACTACTTTACTTGCTCAATTGATTTTTTAGATTTGGTTCATTTCTAATTTTATCTATTTAATTACTTAGATCTATATCACTCATATGGACATAAAGGGGGTGAGAAGCATTTATTTCTTTACACTCTCATTAGACTAGAAATGGAATTATTTATTATGTCAATAATTTCAAGGATAATAATTCATAAATATACACTTGATAAACTATCAATCATAGAAGAGAAAAATAAAGGTGAGTTAGAAACAAAACTAACTCTAGTTGTGTATATCATTTATTCTAATTAAAAATAATGCACAATGTATATTAGAATCATATAGTTAAGGCTTGTAAATTAATTTAATCTAAAATATATTAAATTGTATTGTTACTAACATCATATGTAATTTAACATAATAAATAAATAAATAGTTCAACACAAAATATATAAAATTAAAAATCTACAAAAGAAGTAATTGTAAGCTTCTTACTAACAAAAATACAAACAAGGTTAGGTTATAGAAAGTGAACAAGAGTTTGTAGTGATTTAAGATGATAAGGTTAGTCCTTCAAGGTCTATAGTCACAAATGAGGGAAGGGGGTGGTAAGGTAGTGTCAATTTGAAAGCAATTTATTTTTTAGTGGTGATTAATATAGCTAGATGGAAGCAAGGATGCCTAGAATTTTTCTTGCCAATCTACTAGATTTTTGACTTGGGATGACTCAAATCTCTTTTTTGTCTCTAGATAATAAAAATTTAACAATATAATTTGTAATCTTTTGGTGCATGAACTAAACTCACATTTTAAGTTTTTGTAAAAAAACTTATTTATAGGGAAGGACCCTAATAAGACCCTTAATTTATTGTAGTTATTTATGTTTTGTTCGATAAAAAAATATATTAATTTACCAATAAAAATTCCCAAGAAATAAATGAGATACAAGATCCATGATTTGCAAAGTAGGAAAACGCTATTTTACATATTTTTTTAAATTATCAAATAAACATTAAATATTCATAATCTTTGATACAATTACTTAATAAGCATTGAGATAATTGATATTTTTATCTTTAATTAAGGTAGTGTGATGATAACGATTAAAGGGTGTGTATAAGAGAAAATTTGTACCCCATGTGCAAATCCCCTTTTTGCCTTTATCCACTTTAGAAAACCAAGATCGAAGGCTTAATTCCACTTAAGCCCGCTGCTTGCATCACACTTAGTGCCTGTTTTGAGCGTCGGTGGAGGCGTTTCTATCGAGGACGCCCGCGCGGCGCGTAGATGTCCGCGCGACGCACTTACGTCCTTGACAGATTCCCGCGTCTAGAGCCTGCAGAGGAGTTACACTTCCCATTGGGGGTTGATTTGTAACGCCCTCCTCGGCCGACCGACCCGAATATGGTTGTTTCCTTCATCTCCCCTTCAAATTCACTCCTTCCATATGCATTTCATCTTCTACCATCTCTTCAGATCTTCTTCCATCCTCTACACATCTCTTCACCACTTCTGGACTTCATCCACAAGCTTCACAATTTCTCCACAAGCTCTAAGCAGCTTCTTCACCATCTCTTCAATCTCCAAAAACTTTACACTTTACAATAGCAACATCAACACTCCACCACTTCAGTAGAGCAAGTGTGGAACAAACACCATTGCAGCAGAGGCTTGAGTTCCTCTCATTTTCTCCCCCCTTAGCCTTGAGCACTCTTGGTGGAGGTGGTAAGCTTTCACTCCTCTCCTCTATTACTTGGTTGAGTAGCATAACACTGTTTTGTAGTGCTTTAAGTGCTCTTTACTTCCTTTCTACTTTTCTCTCTATCTATCTGGTTGTTCGTGGAGGTGGGAACACCAAAACAGGTTCTGACTGAGGCAGGCCCCTATACAGCCACCCAACAATTTCTCTCTCCCTCTTGTGTGTAGGTATTGAAGACATTCACGAGCTGGAAGCTTCATCACTCGCACGGTTGTAAGTATTTCCTTTCTTCTCCTTATCGTCTCTATTCTATTTCAATATTATCACCCCCTGTTGCTTTCTTGCATTCTAGAGATTCTCAGTAATTGGAGTGTAAGTCGTCACTTAGCCATTTTTTGAGACATTCTAGTTCTTTGGTTCTTACGAGACACTAGCGCACCTTTGGGATGCTAGCATGTTGCGTTGTCGTCTGTATTCTGCGCTAACGTCCTTTGGCTAAGAGCCTGTCAGTTTGTCCAGAAAATCTATGACTTGCTCTTTCGGATTCTGAAACTCTCGCTGCTATTCCATTGAGGTAGTATAGGGCAGTTCGCCCCATGAGGCTCTCTAAGTGAAGATAACTCGTGAGTAGTGAATCCCCCTATATTACATTTTGGTGAACCCAACGTGAAGAACAATGTTCTTTGAAAAACTAGGAATTTATTTACCCTTACTTGGCAGGGTCATAACTTTTGACTCGGTGCTCAGAATTCAGAACCGTTTGCATAGTTGGAAAGGTCTCCTAGAGAACTATTTCAATCCCTAAAATACCAATGCCTTCGACAATCAAATTTTAGGGACCGACGCAAGTTCCGACCTCAAATTTCACTCCAGAGACCTCCGAAAATGCGAATTATTAGAACATAGAAAATACTGAAAAAATTGTAATGGATTTAATATCTTCTTTTATTAGTTCAGTATCTAATTTTGTTCAAAATGTTAATAATGTTTCATTTAATGCATGTGATGGTGACTTAGCTTTACCCATGTCACTTGGTGTCTTTGATCCTTCTCACGAAAGTCCTGCTTCAGAGGATATTTTGTTGCAAGAAGATGAAATCATTGATACCTTTCTTGACGTCACTCTACCTTCTCTTCATTCCAATGCACTCTCTTCTAGAGATGATGCATTTGTGAATGATGAGTCACATCTTTACTCCGATGCATTCTCTTCTAGAGACGTTGCATATGTGAATGATGAATCTCATCTTTGTTCTAATGCACTCTCTTCTAGAGATGATGCATTAGTGCATGATGGACCTCCTTCCACATCTGATTCTCCCTGGATCGATGTTGAGAATGTTTCTTCAAATAATTATTCCATATTTGAAACTGTTTGGATCGATGTTGAGAATATGTATTCAAATAATTGTTCTACTAGTTGTGATGATTCTGTAAATGCAGTCTATGTCTTTGTTGCCCCTCAAAGGCCTAAGAGACCAGTGATTTACGTGACTCCAACTAGTCCTTCTTCTAAAAGGATTTGTTCTATTGATGGTGTTCCATTTAATAATGACTCTCCTGATCTCTCTACGGCTCCCTCTTATAGAGCGATGGCCCATACTTATGAGAATAGTATGAATAAACAATCTAGTCTTCCTCTAGCTCTCAAACCTACAACTAAAGCACCTAGTGATTATGATCTTGTTGAGCAACCCCGGGTTCATTCGGATAAGATCTCACTATGGGACTTGCTTCAATCTACTCTGATTTACCAAGGTATGCTTCAGAAAGCTTTGCAAAAGATCCTCTTGCCTTCTTCCGATAGGCCGACAGATGCTGATGCGTTGCTGGCATATATTCATGCGGATTCACTGAATATTACGTTCTATCTGCAAGAGCTCCTGCATTCGGAAGTGCAGAAGCAAGTAGACCCTTTAATGATTATAGTTAACATTAATAAAATTGGTATTAGACGTACTCTCATTGATGTTGGTTCAACACTCAATGTATGCAGCATTGATCTATTGTGTAAGATTGATATTGACTCATCTTCTATTAATGCTTCTTCTGTTGTTATTCGTGGGTTTGATAATGTTGTGTGACAAGCTCTAGGTACAATAGTATTACCTTTGCAGCTTGGGCACGTTACTGTACCCACTATTGTATATGTTATGTCAAAAAAGTTAAATTATAACCTTCTTCTTGGTAGACCGTGGATTCATGCTATGGGTGCAGTCTCATCTACCTTGCATAAATCTATTAAGTTCATTGCTAATAACCGAGTATTCACAGTTGAAGCTAACCCTGAGGCTATGCACTTATGTGAGATAGCGGCTGTTGGTCGAGCTTCAGTTGTGCCTACTCTTATTTCTTCAGTGTCTTCCACTGTGTCAATATTTACTCTAGTAGTACCTACTACAAAGGATACTCTTGAGATAGATGTCCTAAGGAAGATCCTTTTGAAAAAAGAAATCCCAAGTCCACCTCTTCTCAAAGGAATGCATGTCTTGGTGATGATTAGGGTTCCTTAGACTTTATAGGTTCCTTTATCCAAGAATATAAATTCAACCCGATCCGCTTAGACCTTTCAATAACATCATTCACACTCGCTATCAAAGATGGTTACTCTTTTGTATTGCGGGGTAAGGTGAATGCAAACTGTAATGTTCTTGGTGTTGATCCTCCTTCTAAGGAAGATGATCACACTTCTGTTAAAGAGGTTAATGTTGGTAATCCTGTCGAGAAGGATGATGGCGATCTCGTAGAAGAGTGTGATCCCCCTTGCTAGAATAACGCTATCTACAAAGATCCTCCTTTTTCTTCTACCTTCGTATCTTCTTCTTGTGAACAGTCAAACCTTTCTCCACAAGAGAAAGGGTTGCTTCCTACTCCTCATCCTTTATCTAAGCAAGAGCGTATTTTGTTGCGGCTTCTCAAAGCCTGCTTAATGACTCTTCCTTCTCCTATGTGTAATAAACTTCATAAACATGATGGATGAAAACATTCTTTCTATGCATACCATCAAGTGCTTGGCCATTCCACTAGTGAATGTAAGGCCTTGAAAGATAAAATACAAAAACTTTGTGATTCAGGTGCCATCAAACTCCCGTTTGATTGACGCACTTTCCTTTACTTCACATGACAAGTGATATCGAGGTTTACCTCTATCCTGCATGTTCTAAGAACCTTGCATGGTTCTCCTCCCCTATATGTTGGGGGCAGTGATAACTTGTTTCGGAGATGTGTGTCCTCAAGGAGCCTCTCTCTCTCTATATCTTTCAAACGAAGCATCCCTTGAGTGGATCCCTTTTCTCTTTTGAAGGGTTCCCGAAGGACCTCTTTGAAAGCTTTTCTATCAAATGAATTCATTGGCATCTAGCTTGGGGGCAACCTGACTAGACCTCTCTTTTCAAACAACACGTCCCTTGAGTGGACCCCTCTTCTTTTTTTACATTGAGTTCCCGAGTGACCCCTTTGAAATCCTTCCAACTTGATGATGGTCTGTGTGATTGTCTACCTACTCACTTTGTAGGACCGAGAACCTGTAGAGCTCCTTTACATACTTACTTAGTGATACGAGTTCTCCTCCTTGAGCGAGGTTTGCTTTTATCACCTCTTTTGTGGTGTGGCTTCTACTCCTAAGTGGCTTTTGCTTTCACCACACACTTTTTGGTGATACGGGTTCTCCTCCTCGAACGGGGTTTTCTTTTATCACACACTTACTTTGTGGAGCGTGTTCTACTCCTAAGCGGGTTTTGCTTTCACCACGAACTTTGTTCATCTCTCTCTTATCTCTTGTATATACTGGATCGAAGAACTACATCTTCTTCATCCTGAGTATATGCTCTTTCTTCAACTTCATAGTTTTGTGGAACTATGAAGTCTTCTTTTGACCCTGCACTCTCAGGTTCGCCAGATCGCGATCTACTTCCTCGACAATTCAGGTATACATTTCTAACCCTACTCTTTCTTGATCTACTTTACCGAGCACTCATCAATGTTCGTGCTCGCTAAAGTGGGGGGAAAATGTATAAGAGCGAATTTGCACCCAATGTGTAAATCCCCTTTTTGCCTTTATCCACTTTAGAAAACCAAGATCGAAGGCTTAATTCCACCTAAGCTCGCTGCTTGCATCACACTTGGCACCTATTTTGAGCGTCGGTGGAGGTGTTTCTATCAAGGACACCTATGTAGCGCGCAAACATCCACGCGACGTGCTTACATCCCTGACAGATTCTCGTGTCTGGAGCCTACAAAGGCATTACACTTCCCATTGGGGGTCAATTTGTAACGCCCTCCTCGGCCGACCAACCCGAATATGGACATTTCCTTCATCTCCCCTTCAAATTCACTCCTTCCATATGCATTTCATCTTCTACCATCTCTTCAGATCCTCTTCCATCCTCTACACATCTCTTCACCACTTCTGGACTTCATCCACAAGCTCTAAGCAGCTTCTTCACCATCTCTTCAATCTTCAAACACTTTACACTTCACAGCAGCAACATCAACACTCCACCACTTCAGTAGAGCAAGTGTGGAACAAACACCATTGCAGCAGAGGCTTGAGTTCCTCTCATTTTCTCCCCCATTATCCTTGAGCGCTCTTGGTGGAGGTGGTAAGCTTTCACTCCTCTCCTCTATTACTTGGTTGAGTAGCATAACACTGTTTTGTAGTGCTTTAAGTGCTCTTTACTTCCTTTCTACTTTTCTCTCTATCTATTTGGTTGTTTGTGGAGGTGGGAACACCAAAATGGGGTCTGACTGAGGCAGGCCCCTAGACAGCCACCCAACAATTTATCTCTCCCTCTTGTGTGCAATTATTGAAGACATTCACGAGCTGGAAGCTTCATCACTCGCACGGTTGTAAGTATTTCCTTTCTTCTCCTTATCGTCTCTATTCTATTTCAATATTATTACTCCCTGTTGATTTCTTGCATTCTAGAGATTCTCAGTAATCGGAGTGTAAGTTGTCACTTAGCCATTTTCTGAGACATTCTCATTGTCTAGTTTGTACGAGACACCAGCGCGCCGCGTTGTCGTCCGTATTTTGCGCTAATGTCCTTTGGCCAAGAGCCTGTCATTTTGTCCAAAAAATATTTGTGACATGCTCTTTCGGATTTTGAAACTCTCGCTGCTATTTCATTGAGGTAGTATAGGGAAGTTTGTCCCGCGAGGCTCTAAGTGAAGAGAACTCGTGAGTAGTGAATCCCCCTATATTACAGGGTCGTCACAAATAGCCATGATAGAGGGCAACGACTAAATATAGCTCCTATTAGCTAAATCATATTGATGTAAATAGGTATTTACCTATCTAGTTCTCTTGTAGGTCATATTTTCATGTTAAGTTTACTTAGTTCCTAGGAATCTTTCTAGAAGTCTTAGGTGTCATGCGATCTTATCTTGTCAAGTATCATGTCATTTAATACTTGTTTCCTAGGTCATGTTTAATATTTGGTGAGTTAGTTGTCTCGTGACATAGGATTAAGACACTTGTCATGATCATGTTTAATCCTATGTCTCACTTTGGCTATATAACCAAAGGGTTCTCATTTGTACATCATTCAATTCCATAGAAATCTCGTGTATTGGATATTGATCATATTTGATCTAATATTATCTTGCATCCATTATTGCAAATTTATGCTCTTGATTTTATCTCTTGTAGAAGGTTGCTTTTTGTTTTGTAGGTGATTCTAGAGGCTTGAGTCCTTGAGAGACTTTAATAAATCAAACCTTTTTAATTCCATATTCATAAATACATTCCTTTGAATAAGTGGGAAATTTCAAGAAGGCTAATATTCACTTCAATACACACCCAAGCCAAGGATGTTTAATCCTTGAGATAAGTTTCTTCAAAATTGGAAGAAATTCTCCATATAGACCATTACTCCTTTAAATATTCTTCCAACCATAATCTTAAGGTAACGACATATATTATAATTTGTAAATAAGAATGCATAACATTTTTCTATGTCTAGGTGAAAGCTTGGAGTGAGTTTGCAAGCTATGTAGAACTATGACCCTTTTCCAAAAATAAACATTAGTCAATGAATGAGTCTATGAAAGATCATACAAAAACATAAAAGAAACACCACCTACTTTTAGGAACAAGTTTATCTTAGCAATAAAACTCAAGGTTATTTATATGAATGAGCAAGGAAATTGAGATGAGCTTGTCAATCAAATGGTGCTCCAACACTACTTTACTCTCCATTTGTCCAAGTAAATTCAATTCACTCTCTTAGTCTTTAATTTTTTTATTAATGTTAGGATTAGGTATTGTTCATGTTATAAATCTAAGTAATTATATTTATTTAATATTTTTAATGTGTTGTAAATACAAGGCCATATGGTCCTCGTTTAAGGGATAAGAGTAAAAAAAAAAAGACGCAAACTTTTATCATAAGATGGGTATTATAAGTGGATGTATTATTGGGTCTCGAATAAAAAAATATGAAACTGTGCTTTGATCAAGTACTACAAAGCGTAATGTGGGTATTATAAGTGGAGGTATTTTCATAAGAGATTATAAATGTTCTCTACTATATGGTGGATCTTTATTTTGGGATGTTCATACTAATAATGAAGTTAAATAGGAGGCTATAATATTTGAATAGGTTGTGACAATTACACTTAATCTCTCTAGATTACAAGTAGAGAGAATCTTTCTATGGTCATCATAAATGCTCTTGAGAAGGGTAGGAGTCTTAGTTGGAAACTCCAAAGGTATGTAGAGGAGGGGCATCAAATGGAAGAAAAATTTGCTCATATTAATATCAATCACTACAAACATCATCTTAATATGGTTGCAAATTACTTGCTTATGAAGGTATTAAGCAATAACTTGTTACTACACTATTTAGTCATGATGAGACATCTTGGGTAGCCCTAAAAATGGCTTTCTTTTAAGCCTATGTAGTGTTCAATGGTATTGTTATAATGTGGCAACATGGTAGGAGACCAAAGTTTCCAAATTAATGAGCACATGTTCATTTATATAAGAGGTGTGGAGAGGTTAGTTTGATTAATATCATTAGGATGAATGGTAACAAATCCTTTAATATGGAAGGATGGATCATGATTGGTTTTGGTATAGTGAACTAATGAACAATGATATTGTTGGTGAGAATATGTTGTAAATTAAAATAGGTTGGGCTTTGATTTCCTAGAAAGGTGGTGGAGGTAAGTGTGTATTGTTTTTTAGTTGCATGGGTTGGGTGTCTAGTAAATAATAAGAGTAGGATGACAAAGCATTCTTAGGAGGTGCAAGATGACATTAAGATACAAAAAGGTAGAGTTTCAAACTGGTTTCTTCAACATATCTTTGCTTGTCGCAAGTTAACAATGTCAAGGTTTATAAATAACGATCTAGGAGATCATGTATTGAGTGCAAGTTGTCACTCAAGGAAGTGATATATGGGAATTTCATCACTAATTTGGCCTATTATTTACTTGATGTACTCACTTATGTCTCACGAAGCTCTTGATGTTGAACCAATTTGAGGGTTCATCTTTAAATGATGTAGTACATAGGTTAAAGTCAAAGTGTGATGATCTAAAGGAGAGGATTCAACCTCCATGTCATTGCAAGGTATGGATTATGTAAAGTAATTAGCAAAACTTTGGAAGAAATTGTCGATTTTGCAGTCTTACTACAAGGATGTAAAACAATATTTGTAAGGCTCCACATTCACCACCAACATAATAGATTGAAGGTTGATTGTGATTACACCATCCTTATTCTTTGTGGGGCAATAGTAGATAGAACCACACTTAGGCATGAGGTATGTTACACAATTAGATTCTTTGCACTTGCTAGTAAAAGGCATGGGTGTAAGGCACAATTTGAAAAAACTGGATTGATTAATCCTCTTATTCCCCAAGAGTGTTGGGGGATAGTTTTATTGAGCCTTTGGTGTACAGTTCTAGTGGTATATGGACTATCTTAGAGCTCCTCTAGTTTCTTTTTGTAGTTGGTCATTTGGTATGCATGTTATCTCCTTTCTTAGAATTTTCTTATTAGTTTGTTGTAAGTTTATGGTAGATGTGATGTTTTAGTTTAGTCTTCTATGTTGTTGGCTTTTTGTAATAGTGAGTGTGCATTGGTTTTTAGTTGCATGTGTTGGGTGTCTAGTAAATGGTAGGAGTAGGATGGTGGGGCATTCTCAGGAGGTGCAAGATGTCATTAAGGTATATGAAGGAATATTTTTTAAATTGACAACTCTATGGTTTATAAAGAATGATCTAGGAGATCAAGCGATCAATGCAAGCCATCGCTCCAAATTAGGGATATGTGGGATTTAATCACTAACTTGGCCTATTATTTGCCTAATGTTGATACTCACTTATGGCTATTAAAGCTCTTCATGTCAAATCAAATTAAGGGATTGTATTTAGATGTTGCAATAGGTATGTTAGAGAAAGAGGTAAAAGTGGAGGCACAAGGACATAAAGGAGAGGACCTAAATTCTACATCCTTACAAGGATTAATTATGCAAGGAAATTGGCCAATTTATTTAAGAAACTATCATTTTGTGGGTTTATTGTGAGGATGTCAAAAATTGTTTACATGGCTCCATGTTCAGGTCGCCATCATGGTAAGTTGGAGGTTGGTTGTGACTTTGACATCCCTATTCTATGTGGGGTAACAATGTATAGGTCCAAGCATAAGTGAAAGAGTTAGATTCCCTACACTAGCTAGTTTATGATTTTGAATCTAACAATTGAGTGATAATTAGATTGAAGAAATTTTTGATAATGTTTATGATTCCCTTGTGCCTCAAGAGTGTCAAGGATAGTTTAGTCAATACTTTAGTGTAGGTTTTTAGTGGTTTGTGCACTATGTGTTAGCTCGATCCTCTTGTTTTTACTTGTAGTTGGTTGATTAGTATGCATGTTATCCCATCTTAGCATTGCCCTGTTATTTTGTGTGGTTGTAGCAATATGATGTTTTTTGCTTAGTTTTCTATGTTGTTGGCTTTATTTAATTTCTAGTATTCCAGTATCTTCAACGATGGAGGCCCTTATAGAACCCCTTATATCTCATGTAAAATATATGCACAACCACATCAAAAATAGGATGCCACTTGAGAGGAATCATAAGATTATTTAAGATGACACATCATGCCACTTGGCATTTATATCATTACATGTGTAGGAGCATTTATGTCATTGTAAGATGTATAAGAGAATATATATCATTGTAAGATGTACAAGAGCATCTATGACATTGTAAGATGTGTAAGAGAATAAATAATATACAAAAATATTATAAGAGGGATTTAGTACATGGATTTGAAAATCTATAGAAGAGAAATTTACCTCATAATGATGGCATGCATAAGAACATATTGTAAGAGGTTTGAATGGACCAAATTTGAGCACCCAAGTTTGATGAGTGGGATATTTGACCTTTGAAGTAACATATTAATTATTTTGAGAAGGTGGACTCATCTTGAGGTGCATTGGAGTTTGAGGAGACCAATTTAGACACCTAGATTGGGTTCCTTGGTTTGGCCTGTGGTCTTGGAAATCACTTATGGTTTCTTGACTTTGCCTTGGCCTACACATTAGATTATTGAGATGGGCATTTATGACGCGTGTAGATTGGAAAGAGTTAAATACTACCAAAATTTCTATAGATGTAGGTCTCAACTTGGCCCTTTTAGACAAGGTGAAAAGGAGAGCTATCAAATAAGATCATCCAAGTTGTTTGTCCAACTTTGTTCTTCATAATTAGTGCAACAAATATGGAATGGCCACATCTACATGATATCATGCCTAGCATATTATCCACTAAACATGATTACCAATGGGGGATCAAGAACATAATTACCTTGAAGATGAAGATGAAGACGAAGAGGAGGAAGAGGAAGAAGAAGAAGAAGAAGAAGAAGAAGAAGAAGAAGAAGAAGAAGAAGAAGACAAGGACGAGGACGAGGATGAGGGCAAGGGTGAGGATGAAGAGGAAGAGTACGAGGATGAACAAGAGGAGGACGAAGAAGAAGAGGACAAGGACGAGGATGAGGATGAGGATGAAGAGGAAGAGTATGAGGATGAACAAGAGGAGGAGGATGAAGAAGAAGAAGACGAGGATGAGGATGAGGATGAAGAGGAAGAGTATTAGGATGAACAAGAGGAGGAGGACGAACAGGAATAATAGGATGACGAAGTGGAAGAGGAATATTTCATGTAGAAACATCCACAATTATGTTTACAAACTTTAATGGAAGTATTTACTAGTCAAAATTACATGGGAAGATAAATATTTTGTGCAAAAGTATCCATAATTATTTAGCATTGAGTGTAACACTTTTGTAAAGCAAGGGAAATGTTATGCCCCTAACCCTATTGTGTATTGGGTTACGAGTAGTTGATTTGTGACTACCTTAACTCTTAAATAAGTTATATAATCATTTCATAATCATATATAAGTAGTTTTATCAAATTCTAGAGGTTATAGTTAAGTATCTAAGTCGGCTTGGGTGGCAACAAAGGCATAATTAGGTATATATAAGAGCTAGTGGTTATTTATTCTCATCATATTGAGTATTAAGTTCTTATCGAAGATAACTGAAGGTATCCCCTTCAAAGTGGATTAGGAGGCTATCCCCTTGAATTAGCATATTATTATGAAGCATTTTTAGCATATTTCCTATTATATTATGCTATATATTGTGCAAGTTATTTCATTACAAAATGAAGGGGAGGTTGATAGAAGGTTATTTTTTTCCATTTTAAATGTTGCAAACCCAAAATACCTATAAGAAAGGACCTTAGATAAAGACCCTCCAACAATTATTGACCTTTTTAAGTAGAAAAAATCTAAAAAATGCAATGGAAATTCATACTAATGTGCCCTTATTTCAAAAAGAACAGGATATGTACAAAAGAAGTTATGTTGGATGGGGCAATTGATATTAATCTAAATTATAATTAACATGAATTAAAAATTTAATAATAAATAAAATATGTAGCAAAAAAATAACAAAAAAATATGCAAGCACTGGATATCGATGTAATTGATCTTTAAGAAATTATTGTTTTATCTTATTTCTAAAAAAATATGTTGGATGACATAATATCACTTGTTAAAAATGGTCTAGTATAAAAACCAAGTTATTCACAAATATATTTTAAATGAGACATTAGTTTTATTTTATTTTTTAAATTATATATATTTAGAATCTACATAGAAATCTAAAAATCATGATTCACATCATCTTCAAATTCATAAAAAATTTCTCAATATAAGTGATAGTGAAATTTTAGTATAAAATGTTGATTTGTGTCCCACTTTGTTCAAAAAATTAGACACACTATTGCGTTGTCATCCATTATGTAAGCAAGATATTGTCAGTCGCTATGAAGGCATGGCATATTGATTGTATACTACTAAAATCAAATATTGAAAATGATGATGAATTTATGCCCATTGATCATATACCACTAAAATAGAGAATCAACACCATGATGCAAAGGAATGGAAGCTCCTATCAGGCCTTCACCAGTGATTATTTTAGCGGCTAATATTCATCAATTGGCTAATAGTTGAAATTGGGGATTCAAAATTTGGTTAATAGTACAAGTTGTAAAATGACCCAAATTGCCACATTTTTACAAAACTTTATTGTGTCCATAGTTAAATCACCCAAACATTTATTTCATGCAACTTTTAGAATAAAAAATTTGCCACAATATTTGACACCTAATTAGATTAGATTCACCTAAATTTTATAAGTTATAGTGTAAAATGAAATTGATTCGCTAATAATATTATATAATTATTGGTTGCTTCAAGGCCATATCACCAATTTTCAATCACCACCACTAATTTTATATAATGGTTGGGGTTGTATTCCATGGGTTAACATATACCCATGGAGCTACAATGCCCATCGAGCCCAAAATTGTATTTGGGTCATTGAAGATTTATAATGTAATAGATGGGGTTAAATTCCATGGGCCAAAATGTATCCACAAATCTCTAATGCCCATGGGGTCTAAAATTGAATTTGGTCCCCATGGGCATTGGAGCTTTGTGGGTACATTTTGGTCCATGAAATAGAAGTCAAACCATTAGATTATAAACAAAAATAATAGTAGTGAAAAATTGATTCAAAATATCATGGTATTAAGGAATTATTAAAATGAGCACTACACCTTAAACTAGTCAATCATTGCTACCCTTAGGCCCTTATGTTTCCATAGGAGTTGAAAAAAATAAATTTAATGAAGGTTTCACCATGGTAACTAATTCATTTTCCTATTTTTCAACAAGATTTGCCAAGATTTTCTACAAATTTCTAATTATTTTTAAAAAAAGTCAATAAAATTAATATTTTTCAAAAAAAGGGAAAGATTCGCTAATAGAAGTTAATGTTTTTTTTCCAAAAAATTGAAAGTTTTGTCAAAACTTTATATCTTTTTTTGAAGGAGGTTTCTTAAAATTATGAATGGCCTCCACCCAAAGGATGATGTTGATGACATAGACATGTTTGGATGACGAGATTTTCACACAAGACACAATTAAATTGTTAATACAATATCCCCTCAATGAAAAATGTTATTGCAGTCATTGACCACAACCATTCAATCCATGAAATCAAACAAAGTAAATCCAACTCATTTATTACAAAAAACAAGCTTCTTTAAATCAAGGAAGTACTTTCAAACATTATAATGTGACCACCACTTCAAATGATCATACAAGAAAATCTTACTTATTTAATAACATTCAGATAGCACTATCCAAAAATGTACCATATGTACAAACAACCTTGCTTTTGCTTATCCCTACAATTGTAGTTGCTTTCAACATCAATGATCAGTCATTCATTTAGCCCTCTACATACCAATAAGACAGGGCAAACATAATTTACAGAACAAATGTACCTTTACCAGATAATTAATTTTAACACACTATTTACATAAAACCTAATCCTGTGATGAAATTTTTTTATTTGAAACTGACCTGAATGTAAGGTGTCAAAAGCGCCAGCTGCAGAGCCCATCCAAATTGTACGCCAGCAGCAATCATAGAAGCGAGAATCAATACTCTCAAGCTGAAAATATTCTTCGCATTGCTCTCAGATCTGGCCGTTTGTCCATTCTCAGTTCTCGAGTTCGACTCCGGGGAAGCAGAGAGAGCAGACAATTCTATCTGCTGCTCCAAATGATGGTACGGGACACGAAATTCCTTGGAAGACATTCGGTCACTTCAGATATATACAATGAATATATGCTTTTACAGTATCCTTCTTCGATCTCAAAACCCCCTAATCCTTAAAACCATTTTCTCCTTCAATAGACGGAGATCTAGAACACAAAAAAAATAAAAATGAGCGGAATCAAGTACAGACTCTAACAATCAGCTCGCAAATTTTCTTCAAACGCTAATCTTTTTAGCTGAACGCTGAAAATAATTGAAATGTTGCAGAAATAGGTCAAGGAGAATACACCAAAATCTAGGGAGACTCCATTATAGAATCTTCATTTTTTTAATTTTGCGTTGCTTTCGAATCCCAAAGCGAAAGGTGGACGAAGGTGTGAGATAGTGACGCGCACTTTTAATAGCATGAAGCGCCGAGTTTTAAGTAACTTCAGGATTTTAAAATCCATTTTCTTTTCAATGGATTGTTTTATAGGTTGCTTGTTGCTCAGAGAAACTCTCTCATTGGTAATAATCAGGTTTTTAAGTTATTTGCACGTTCAAGTTTCATGGTTGGTGGTTGTAGGTTTATTTTAAAAGTATAGTTTAATATAATTATATATTAATAAATAGTGTAATTTTGGGTAAAGTTGTGTTTAATTTTTTATCTTTCACATATTTTTATTTGCACATTTTTTCATGTATTTATTTTTATCTTATTCATATTTACACGTATCATTATGTGTCTCTTATTTATCTTACTTATTATTGTCCACCATGTTTAAGTATTCATTCTTCTTTTTTATTTTACAATTCTTTTATTGGATATAAGATTAATCATTTACCTACAAAATTATTATTAAATTTTTTAAACTTCAAATTCAATTGTTTGTTGATATTTGTTTGTTTATTTCTTTTCATGAGCTCACTTAGTACATCTTTTCGTATGACTTATTGCTATGTAGTGGTATTTAAATGCATATAATGTGCATTCATTTGTCATCCAATCACATCCAAAATTTATTTGCATATCATTCTAAGAATCTTTTGATTTGGAGCACTTTAAGCAACTTAAACATGCATCATCATTCTAACACATTTACATGACTAAAGATTGATGTATTTGATCATTTCGATGACTATAAACATAATCTTCTAGGAGAACTTGACCATATTGATCAGACAAGTTTCTCCAAATTATTTTTCAATGCTACTAATCATTGGCAATCAATAAGGAGTGGACTTCAAGATGAACTGAAGAACAAAAGTGTGAAGTTGCCCAAATCAAATTCACGTGCCACAAATTAAATCTATGTATGTAGAAATTACCCAAATTAACAAAATTGATCTATGACAAAGTCGAAAGGTTGTTTAAATTGCAAAGTGAAATTGTACATATATAAAGGATTAATTTTCACACCCAATTCATTTAGATTTCAATGCTAATTTAGACTTATTCTCGTCCATTGTTCCTAGAGATAAGTATTTAAAAAGCCCTTCGCTTTCGATTTCCTAGCTTAACATTTAACTAAATAATCTCAAACTATCTAGTCACGCTTATCACTTATTTAATCTAGATGACTTAAAATACTGTGTATGCATTCTATTTGAATAGCCTATATTAACATCGGGAAAATTTGTGTTCACATTTTTGGTGAAATTGACCAGCATACACCCTTAGGATTTGACCTTAGGGATATAGCTTCATTGTTATTTAAGGTTTTAGATCTATAGTTTTTTATTGCATTGCCATTTTTAGAACTATTAGCTTTGTGTTATTATATTATGCTACTCCATTGATATATCTTTCTTCTACGGTTTGATCTTAGGGTTATACCTTCATTGTTAATTAGGGTTTTAGATCTATATTTTTTATTGTATTGGTACTTTTAGAACTATTAGGGTTTGTGTTATTACACCATGCTACTTCATTGATATATCTTTCTTCTAGAGTTTGAGCTTGTGTTCTTAAATCATACTCTCTACCACCCTTCCCACCATTGTAGGGACCTTTAGGGGCTTTGTTTTAAGTTTAATTTTTTATTGGTATTTTTAATCATACTCAAATGTATGTGATTTCAATATCATATATCTTCTCCTATTAGAATTTTACACCTTCGCTTAATGGTCTTATGACCTTTATTGTACCCACCCTTGGATAAATATTTATATGACATATCTTTACATCATGGACTCTCATAGCCCTAGGTGATCCCATAATAATATGTCCCACTTATGGGGCAAGGGACAAAAATAAGTTTTAAAAGGAAAAAATTATCAAACACCTTCAAATGAAGTTTTACATTTGAATGAAAGGTCATGTACTCTCATGGCCCTGGTGATCCCACAATAATGTGTCCTGCTTATGGAGTGACACAAAAAATAATTTTTGAAAGGTAAAAATATTAAAGAAAAAATGCCTACTATGAGTCAATAACCTTCAAATGAAGGTGTTTTAATTTTTAAATATTGCACATTAAACATATCTATAGGAAGGGACTTTTGAATGAAGGTCCTTCACTCAAAGGTCCTTCATTCAAAGAATTTTTATGATGCCCTCCTACTCATTTTTTGGAAGAAATTTTTATTTCAAAGCAAGGGTTGGACCATCAAATAAATTCACAATAACATTAGATTTTATAGGATCATAGCTCTTGAAATAAGTATTTTAAAAAATATAATTTTAATATTTTTTTATATTTTATATTTTTTGTTTAATATATTATATTTTTTTATTATATCTATTTTCTATTTTCTAGTGAACTTGGATTTTTTACTAAACATAAAGGTCTTTATTCAATGCATTTGATTTTTTTTAAAGTACCAAAAAAATTCTTAAAAATACACACACATTTTGTATTGATGTCCTTATTTATATATATATAAGAACAATTCTATTGTATATTATAATTAATTTAAATTGAAAATAAAAATAAATGAAATACACAACAAAAATTATTAAAAATATGCATGTGTGCTAGATATCAATATTACTGCCAATAGTGACATAGTATGATATTAAAGTTATGGTGTTATTTTCCATCAAGGTTCAAACCCCACTAGGTAGTTGTTGTTGAATATTTATATTAGGAATGATGTCCCTCATTTGTGACCTCAGCAGTTAATAGCTTCAGGTCAAAAGTGTTTATCCCTTAAAAAAAGGTATCAATTTTAATGATTTATATTTAATAAATTATAACACATTATTCTAAAAGCCATGCATTATGAAACAACTTAATCAATAAAATACTATGAAGTACAAAAAATAAGCTATTAATAAATGTTTAATAAAATAAGACAATAATTTTAAATATCTTTAAAAATATATATTTAGAACTTCAACATGAAATTTTAAAAATAACTAGAGTTCAAGGCCCTTGGACCGGATGGTTTTCCTTCGGCTTTCTTTCAAGAGTACTGGGAAATTGTGGGAGAGGACCTATTCCTTGCTGCCAAGGACTTCTTCAAGTCGATAAAACTGCTAAAACAACTGAACCATACCTTTCTAGCCCTAATTCCTAAAATGATGACCCCTAAAACCATGGCTAACTTTAGACTCCATCCACCTATGTAATACAATCTGCAAGATGTTTTCTAAAATTCTAGTTAACCGCCTGAAACCTTTTCTTGATAAAATTATTAGTCCTTTCCAAAAAGGTTTTTTCCCTGGTCACCGCATTTTGGATGTTGCAATTTCCACACATGAAATCATGCACTCAATGGACATAAGTAATTGTGTTAGTATGGCTTTTAAACTCAACATTTCCAAAGCATATGACAAATTTCTATGGAGTTTTCTCCTTAAAGTGTTAACTAGGTTGGGTTTCAATTAGATAGTGGTGAACCTCATTTATGAATGCATATCTACTATCAAGTACTATGTTCTGGTTCCACATGGCTTCTTCAATATTGGTAGATGGATACGACATGAAGATCCTATTTAGTCATATCTCTTTATTGTGGTTGTTGATGTACTAAGTAGGAATGTTTCAAGGATGCTAGTTGATGGTTCTATTACGGGTATCAAACCGACCACTTCCCTTGAACCTTCAGGTATACAACAATTTATGGATGATACCATCCTCTTTGGGAAAGCTTCTATGGTGGAAGCTAGAAAATGGAAGAAGTGTCTAAATAATTATGCCTCTAGTTTTGGCCAATGTATAAACTACAACAAGAGCATGGTCTACTTATTTAACAACACACAAGCCCTGTAGGATAAGGTGATTGGTTTTCTGGGCTGTAAGAGTGCTTCCCTTCCTTCTATGTACCTTGGACTCCCTCTCATAGTTAAAGAAGTAACATCTGGCTTTTAGAACCCAGTCCTTGAAAGAATACAAAGAAAATTGGCTAGATTGAAAGGCCCTACTAGTCTTATCCATGCTGGTAAGCTACAAATTTTGGTTGTTTCTCTCTAAGGGATATTGTCTATTTTCTATCCATCTTCAAAATCCCTAGATACATTGTTGAGAAATTTAAAAGAATTCAAAAGAATTTTCTTTGGTTTGGTACAAAGGAAAAAAATGGCTCTGAGAAGTTGGGATATGGTATGTCTCCCTAAATCTAGTGGTGGCCTTGGCATAAAAAAAAATCAACCTACTAATAAAGCCCTGCTTGTGAAGGTTGGATGGGACCAGCCAAGGAACAAGAAGGAACATTGCAAGTTTTTAAATACAAAATATCTCAACAACAATCCCCTGATCAGTTGGCTCTTGGATGACCATCCTAGTGGTTTGTTGATTTGGAACAATATCTACAAGTTTAAAAAGTTGTTGCACTCTAGGTTGAGATGGAAACTGGGTAATGGTACCAAAATTAGATTTTGGGAGGATCTCTAGCTGCTTGAAATCCCCTTCTCTCAATCTAACTTTAGGAATTTGATGGTACCTATTGAAGTGTTTTTTGGCAAGAATTTGAGAGACTACTTGTGTAGGCTGCATGGCTCTATGAAATGGAAAATTTTGGAGAATTGTTGCCCTCATTCCATGGAGTTAAGGTATCATGCTAAGACTATGCAAGACATCCTATCCCTAACTAGAATATCCATTTCTACCTTAGAGGATGAATTCTATTAGAATAAGGAAAACAAAGGAAATCTCTCAGTAAAGTCTACCTACGTTTTTTGTCATTGGAAGGAACTCATAATAGTATTTGGAAATAGGTTTGGAACATATAGCTTACACCAAAAAATGATTTTTTTTTGGTGGAGAGTGAACCATAACAAGATACTCACTCAAGATAATCTAATGAAAAGGGGATTTCAAATCTTGAATAGATGTATGCTATGTAAGAACGATGAATAGACTATCCCTCATCTATTACTCTACTGCATGTTTGCTATTGAAGTTTGGGAGTCTTCCTTTGAAATATTGAGTATTTTTTGGACTATGAATGGTGACCTCAAGAGCTTCATTGATATATGGATTAGTCCATATCACCATCCTCTTTCTAAAGAAATTTGGAGATAGGTTCCTTCTCTTCTATGTTGGTATTTGTGGAAAGAAAGGAATAATCAAATTTTTAGAAATGTGGAAAAAATCCCTAAGGAGGTGTTTAGTATTGGTCTTAGACTTATCAATGAGAGTGCATCCTTGTATGTTTGGAAACCTTCGAAAAAACCTCCCTTTGTAAGGGATATCAATATGGCTAAAGCCTATAATAGGAACTTGAATCTCAACTCATTTGACAACTCTAAAGCACTAGCTAGGCTTAAAACTATTTGGAAACCCCTTGACAATGGTTGGAACAAACTTAAATTTGATGGTGTGTGAAAGGTAATCCTCGTTTGGCTAGCATAAAAGGAATTATCAGAGATTCAAAGGGAAATTTGGTGGATGGATTTTCTAGTGGCATTGTGATACAATCCTCTATGATAGTTGAGGCAAGAGTGCTCCTTAGTGGAGTTAAAAATGCTATTAGTTTGGGAATAAAAAACTTACATGTTGAAGGAGACTCTAAAGTTGTGATTGACTCCATTAATCACAATTACTGTTAAGGGTGGAGTATCAAGGACATATTGCTTAACATAAAATTCTTACTCAACAAACTGGAAAGAAAAAAATTAACCCACACCTTTTTGTGAAGGCAACATAGTGGCTGACTCTTTGGCCAACTTGGGCTCTTCCTGGCTTGTTTCCAAACATTGGATATGCATGATGGCTTTCCTCGTGAATATCCAATGAATAATCCTTGAAGAGAAAAAGAATACTACTATTGATGATGAGGTCTAACATCTCCATCATGGAATGGTACACTTTTCTTCTCACCATGGGTCTCATAATGATGTGGACAACTTGTGATGATGTAGATGGGTGTGGGATAGGTGTTTGGGTTATGGTTGGGTTTTTTGTGTTACCTAGTCGGTTTCCCCACGAGCTTCATGTGTTGTCTTATCATTGGTATGAAGCTCCTAATTTGAACCTTGTTATAAGGAACATGCCAGCGGCCAAAATCTCTATCAACCCTTAAATTAATAATGAGCTGATAAATGTAATGATGGAATTTATCTATGCCTCGATGCACTTAATCAATATTTACAATGGCCTCACAACCCTATGCATATTGGAAATGCCTATTGGTACGTGTGAAAATCTTAATGCCTTAATTAGGTAATATTTTTAGATGTTTTATGACGAAGGTGATAAATGTTTTTTGTGCATGGGTCATTGCATTTTGAAAAAATTCCTACTTTGTTTTCTCTAGTGAACATATACTATTTGAGTGTGAAAATGGGAGGAGACTGGGTTAGAATAGAGCTAAGATCATGTGAAGAATTCTTCTGAGACCCTCTGGTCTGGCATATATGTGTTGAAGGAGGTATTGGTCCTTTAATGGAGTTCCTCAAAGGGCATGACAAGAAGCTTTTTTCTTAGATTGCAAGCTCATGGTGTGATAGGAGGATCACGGTGGGTGGAATTTCATTTGAAATCAATGAGGAGGTCATTGTTAAAGCTACATGACTATCATGTTTGGGTCAAAAACTCAAACAACATACGAAAATGCGGGATATGGAGATCCTACAAACATTTTTCTGTGAAAATGAAAAGTCAACCAAACTGCATGTGGGGTTTGAGTGGAGCAAGCTTCCAACACCATGGGACTAGGTGTGTTTGGTTTTAATGAAGTAAATTACTCTTGAAAAAAGGTTTAAAGCTTTCTACTTCTATCACTTTTTGTTGCTAAACCACCTTCGCCACAAAATACTCATTAACTTCCCCTTCTTCTTGCTTTCATCTTTGGAAATTTTGGTTACGGAAACTATGGAACTTGTGACTAGGATTCCTAACAAACCCTTTCCGTTACCCCTGCATCAAGGTCTCATTCTCTATCTCTACCACTTCCACCTATCCCTTTTCCCACTGAAGCCCATCTCTTCCATTCAAATTGAGGAACCTGAGACAGCTGACTAGTCCCCTACCAAACCCTCACTGACTATTTCTATTGACCTTAAAAGAAAGATCCCTCCTGCAACTAGCCAACTTGAGGAGTCTAAACTTAACTCCCATGCCAAAAAGAATAAAGGTATCATGGGGCTAGCTCATTCCAAAGCTATTGAAGGGCTTTGTGAGCTAAAAAATACACCCACTAAGAAGGATGGTAAATTTACTGACAAATCCAAGCTTGAACTAAAGAATGGAAAGAAGGACACCACTTGCCATGTGGAGGAACCTCTCATGGATGATGAAGATGAAGACTCTGTTGACACAAATACTCAAGGGGATATGGTGGTGGTTGCAAGTATTGATACTGGAGCCAAGAAGATGAGTGTGCACAGGTCCAATAGACTAGCGCAACATAAAAAAGGAGGTTTAGTTTGATGAGATTTCCAACAATTCAGGGCAAGATGAAGGCCAAGAGGAGAGCAAGTAGGACACTGTTAAGGAGACTGGAGAGCATGTGGAAGGACCAAGTCTCTTCCCTGAGTTAAATAGGATGATTTAGGAGGAATCCATCTAGATTCCTCCAATCATTGGACTTGGGTGGAGGAGACTACTAGGGTGGAAGCTTCCAAAGACAAAGACCCCAACAACCTAGTTGCTTGTGTTGCTACACTGGAAAGAAAGTTCATAAGGTTAACTCGGTTCATGATCAAAATCATCCACCCTTCTATTGTTACTCTATCAATGATGTTGAAAGAGGAGGTTGAAAATAATGCTTCCGAGGTTGAATCCAACAATAATTGGGTTGGGATGATGTGTTAAGACTCCTCATGGAGGAGTGGGAGGGAATAGCTAGGTGATGAAAGGTGTGTGGTTTTTTGTTGGATGGATTGTCTTTCTGTTGTTATTATATTATCTTTGTTCTGGATATTATGCTACTAGTTTTTTTTATCTAAACTTTGGCTCTTTGGGGCCCCCCTTGTTAAGGGTACTGCACCTTGTAAATGCTTATATTATCAAAATAATGGGGGAATGTTAAAACATGTAAGATTTCCAATATTTAAATTTCTTAGTTTATGATTTATGGAAAGCATTTGTTCATTATAAACAATTAATAAATCCTTAAACTATTAAATAATTTTAATGTATTAATTATTTATAGAGGTATTTTTTGAAATGGTGTAGTACAACTACCATTTCAGATATTTTACCATCCCTTTTCCCTATATTTAAGGGAGGTTTTTTTCTCAATAGTACAAGAAGATTTATTTTAAGAATTAGAGTTTATAAAAAAGACAAGAAAGCTTTGTGGAAGAGTGGTGAAGTGTATATTTTAAGGTTCAATCTATCATTGATAAGTTATTGAAAGTGTTATTAATTTAAAATTTTCATTTGTGAAATATATGCAATGGGGAAAAATTCCAGTTAGAGCAGGCTCGTGGGCAATGACTGTAGAGTAGAAATGGATGATAGAGAAGCTATGAAAAAGGGTTGACATTATAGAGAAGAAGTGCTTGGAGGTGGAAATGGCTAGTACAGATGTAGGCCTAGTAGAATGACATGATCAGGGATTCCCAGGCAGTCAACATGCTAGGAGAGAGAATGCAATCCCACTAGGAAAAAGGGACCTTGCTCATGAAAACCAATGAGAGGCTTGAGATAGAGATTGGCCTCACCTAAAGAATTGGAATCACATTTGGGCTGAGAACCTGAGGGGAGATTGAATCGCTTGTTGAACAAGACAACTGAGAGGGGGGGTGAATCAGTTGTCACAAATTTAAACTTTAATTATTTTACTGGAACTAACCCTTAAGACTACTTAGAAAATTAAAAATTAAATACTAGTGTAGAAATAGAAAACCATCACATAAACACAATAACACCAGATTTACGTGGAAAACCCAATAAGGGAAAAAACATGGTGAGAATTAACTCACACTATAGAGAAATTCAAAACTGACTACAAGAGGCTCATTGCTTGAGAAGCAAGGCTCGATGCCAAAACAAGGACTCACTATCCAACAGGGATAACAACCTAAAGGGCTCACTGCCACATAGATACAAAGAAGATAAAGAAGACTTTTTACAAAGATAAGAAAATCTCAATGCAATAAAGATCCCACCATAATTCACTCAATCCACTTGTAGACATCCACGAATAATAGATTGCACTTTCAACTCACTGCTTCTAAAAATTAACATTTAGGCTTCACATTGATCTACCATACTCACATCATACACACACATTGATTCACACTTATCTCTATTCTCTTTGTGCTCTTTTCTTTATTTCTTGTGTTCTCTTCTTCACTTCTTCCCTAGCTCATTCTATATTTATACCATCTTCAACTTTGAAATATATCCAAATTCGACCATCCAAATTCAAATTCAAATTAGGTTAGTGCCAAAACATACTAGGGTGGAATTAGAATGAGGGTGACCCAAACACATGCTACATCAGGACCCAAATAGATCCAACACGCTTCACTAACTCTGAAATTAGTATTCCACACAAGGTTGGCCAAACCAATGTAAAACACATAGAACAATTAAGCATGAAATTTCTAGATACCAAGATTATCTTCAATACAATAAAAACAACTCAACTCTAGAACTGTAAGTCGTAAGACTTCATCAAATTGAAATCCAAACCAACAACAATTCTCTCAAACCTCAACCAAAAACACAAAAAACCATAGTTCACAACTGGTGAACACAAATCACACTGTACAATGAATCAATAGCCAAAAATTAGGATATAGCAACTTCCAACAACCAAAATCAATATATCTGAACCATACAAATATAGGAGCAAATTCAGAGAAAAACCTAGAGCACCCTAAAAACACTTGCAACATGTCTTCATTACAATTTTCTCAATATCCTCGACATATACAACCAATAACTTGTATCTATGACATTAATGACAACATCAATTAGTTGATAACCAATTGACTAGTTGACATCAATGAAAACACCTTCAATCTTCCATTCTTGCAACAATCTCCCCATTTTTCATTGATGGTAACACATGATGTGAAAAACCATCAAAGACACCATACAACTCTGAATACACTTTTAACCATCAAAGACACCATACAACTCTAAATACACTTTTCAAGAATTTTCTTTATGTTCCTTTCTATTTCTCCCCCTTAGTAGATAGTCTTTTATATTCTTCCTCTTTTTTTCACATGGTTCCTTTTCTTTTTCACATGCTTCCTTTGCTTCCTCTCCCCCTTTGACATCAATGGAAAATGCAAAAGTTATTTTACATTGATTTCCCCTTTGACATAGAAAACAAAATACTCACAATGACAACACTTGATACTACCTACTCCCCCTGAGAGGTAGCCACCAAAACATCAGTCCAAATGAAAGACATATCGATAGATCCACTGGACTGATGCATCTCCATATGCATCTAGTTCAAGAAAGGAGGGGAAATGACCCCTAACTTCTCCCAGAAATACTCAAAAGTATCTTTAGGAAGAGCCTTCATGAATATATAAACAATCTAATCCTTTGTCGAAACATACTCAAGCTTTACTTCATTCTCCATGACCTTCTCTCTCAAGAAATGATACCTGATAGATATATGCTTTTTCCTCGAGTGCATCACAGGATTCTTTGAAATGTTACTTGCACTTGTATTATCACAAAAGATAGAAATAGGATCATCTTACACCACTATGATATCTTTCAATGTCTATTTCATCCATAGAACTTGTGTACAACAAGATGTAGTAGCAATATATTTAGCTTCAATAGTAGACAAGGAGACTGAATCTTGCTTTTTACTCAACCATGCCACCAATTTGCAACCCAAAAATAATGCACCACCACTTGTACTCTTTCTATCATCTACACATCCATACCAAGTTGCATCTGTATAAGCACTTAGAGTAAAGTCAGTATCTCTAGGATACCATAATCCATAATCTAGAGTGCCATTCAAATATCTGAATATTATTTTAACAACAACAACATGTGTTTCCTTAGGATCTTCTTGAAATCTAGCCACAAGACAGACAACATGCATAATATTTGGTCTAGTAGTAGTCAAATACAATAGTCTGCCATCCATAGATCTATACTTTCTCTGATCAACCTTAGGTGAATCGTCATCTTCACCCAATTTGTAACCAGTCACCATAGGAGTACATACCTATTTGGAACCATCCATCCCAAACTTCTTCAACATCTCTTTCACATCTTAGATTGTGAAATAAAAATTCCTTTCTCTGTTTGATTGATTTGTAGCCCAAGAAAGAAATTCATCTCTCTGAAAATATACATTTCAAATTCTTTCTGCATCTCTTCCACAAAAATCTTGCACATACTTTCATTTCCTCTAAAGATAATTTCATGAACATATACAACTATGTAGAGAAGGGGGATTTGCTAATTACAAGTTCTCTTCATTCAAAGAGCCTCACGGCCCGAACTACCCTAAACTACCTCAAGGAACAATACAAGAGTTCTAGAATCAAAAAGAGCAAGTCATGAAGATTCTCTAGACAAACTGACAAGCTCTCAGCCATAGGAAAACAACGTGGGATATAGACAACAGCTCGACACACTGGTGTCTTGTACAAACCATAAAGTGAGTTTATCATAGAAAATGACATAGTGGCTACTTCTATTCTAATTGCTAAGAACTTACAGAATGCGGTAAAGTAACAAAATGTAATAAAGCTGAAATAAAGTAAAATAGAAATGATAAAGGTAAGGAGAAGAAAGGAAATGCTCACAACTACGTGAGTGATGAAGCCTCCAGTAAATGAATATCTTCAATACTTGCATCTGTAAGATCGAGAGAAAGTGTTGGGGATGTATAGGGGTTTTCCTCTATCAAACCCCCATTTTGGTGTTCCCACCTCCATGAATAGCCAAAAGATAGAGAGAGTGAGAAGTAAGAAAATGCAATGTGATAAAAGCAAACCCCGCTCGAGGAGGAGAACCCATATCACAAAAAGTAGGTGATAAAAGCAATCCCCACTCAAGGAGGAGAACTCGTATCATGAAGTAGAGATGCAATAGATAGGGGATATGGAATCCCAGGATGCTCACAAGCATGAGATAAGGGAGATGAAGCGGCAAGGCTTAAGGAAGCCAAAGAGAGAGAGCAAGAGAGCTGCAAGAGCCAAGAGTGTTGCAAAGAATGCTACAAGAGCTTGAGAGTGTTGTGAGAATGCGAAAGATTGGACCTGCTATAAAAAATAAGGGAGATGTACAAGCAAGAGCAAGATGGTAGAATGCTTGAGAGAGAAGCCAAGAAGGAGAAGAGCTAGAGAGGACCCAATGAGATGAAAATAGAACTTTAAAGAAGGAAAAGAAGCTTCTTAGGCAATTACAAGGTGTCCCAAGCTGTTACCACCAACAAAAGAGGCTAACAAGTGGAAAACATGCTTAGAAAAGGTCATTTGAATGTTGAAACATCGTAGGATGCTAGTGGGGTGCATAGAGGTCCATGCGACGCACTAGTGCCCAAACACATCATGGTACAAAATGACAAGAACGAGAAAATCACAAGGTTGGACGCAAAGTTGACATGCAAAGATAGTTGCTGAAAAGGGGTGCTGAGCATCCTGAGAGGGAAAAAGGCTAATGTAGGGGCTAAAATGAGCCTACACAAGATGCTAAGGGAGTGGTCACTAAAGTGGATACAAAAATGCATTTGAAATTGCAAGGGGTGCAATTTGACAACTATACAAACTACAATCAAGATTCAAAAATGTTGACTTGGCATCCATCTAATAGACTTTGAAATCTTTATGAGCAAAAAATGGTAAGAACATCCTTATAGCTTCCATTCTTAATACCAGAGCAAAATTCTCTAGAAAATATATGCCTTCTACTTGTGAGTAACCTTTACACACAAGCCTTGCTTTGTTTCTAACCACTTCTCCATTTTCATTCAACTTATTTCTAAATACTGATCCAAAGTAGAGAGAGTAGAATGAAGGAATAAGAAGACCCTCTTAAAGTAGACACTTGTCGTACCCCTAGCAAAGCTCACAAATGAAGGAACTTTCTCTTTGTGAAGGGTTTGGTGAAGATCTTCACAATCTACTCTGATGTAGAACAATACTTAAGATCAATGATGCCTTCCTGAATCAGCTCCCAAATGTAGTGCATATGTATCTCAATGTGTTTTATCCTCTAGTGATGATCTAGATTCCTTGAGATTTGTATAGCACTCTGATTTTCACAAAAAATTACTATAGGATTTCTGAATGGAATGCCAAACTCAGTGAGAATATTCTAAATCCAAATAGCCTCAGTGGTGGCATCAAATTCCCCTCGATACTCAACCTTTGTAGATGAAAGAGAAATTGCAAAATGCTTCTTGATCGACCAACAAACTGGACCAGAACCAAGTGAAAATAAATACCCAAAAGTAGACTTGTGATCTAGAGAATCGCCTGCCCAATCTGAATTTGTATATCCCACCAAGTCAATATCCACACCCACTGCATAGTGAATCCCATAACTATGAGTACCCTGAATATAATGGAGGATCCAATTAGCTACCTTCCAATGCAACTCATGTGGCTTCTGCGTGAATCTAGAGACCATGCCCATAACATATGAAATGTCGGGTCTTGTATGATTCAAGTAGATGAGACTCCCAACAGGTTGTTGATATAAAGTGCCATCAACCAAAGGTGAGGAACACTTAGCCTCAAGTTTGACCCCTAACATAAATGGAGTCAGTGCAAGCTTATAGTCAGCCATGCAAAATCTGGAGAGCATGTCAAGTGTATACTTCGGTTGTCTAAGGAAGATACCCAAAGATGATTAAGTGATCTCAATCCCCAAGCAATAATGCAAAAAACCTAAGTCTAACATCAAAAATCTATCATGTAGAGCAGTTTTCACCACCTTAATGGTGGATGAATGACTCCTTGTGATCAATAAGTCATCAACATAGAGAACAAAGAAAGTGAGAGTGTCATCCTGCTACAAAATGTAGACGTTCGGATCAAAATGGAATCAAGTGAAACCAACTGTCAGAAGGAAGGAGTCCATTTTGGCATACCAAGCTCGAGGAGCTTGTTTAAGGCCATAGAGAGGCTTATGAAGACTACACACAAGTGAAGGATCTTGGACGAACCCATGTGGCTACTACATGTAGATTTCCTCCTGAAGGTCACCGTGAAGAAAGGAACTCGTCACATCCATTTGATGAACTTCCCAATGATGTGTTGTAGCTATAGAAAGGACAAGTCAGATGGAATTCATCTTAGCAACTAGTGAAAAAGTCTTAGAGTAGTCAATCCCGAGAACCTAGGAGAATCCTTTTGCTACTAGGTGAGCCTTATGCTTGTCAATCGACCCATCTGTTGCAATTTTTTTTTATAGATCCACTTGCATCAAACAAGTTTCCTTCCCTTAGGAAGAGGGACAAGATCCCATGTATGATTCCTCTCTAAGGAATTGAACTCTTCTTGCATCACAACATCCCACTCGGGAATACCTGAAGCTTCTTGAAATGACCATGGATCAAAAGCTAAAGCAACATAGAGATGTGGAGCCTATTGAAACTATGATCGTGTTCTTCTTGTGTCTAATGGATCACCAACCCAATCACCTACTAACTCCAATGTCTGTTGAGCCCAAAGAGGTGCTGAGGTTGGAGAATCAAGAGGAGAATCATCAACCTCTAACGATGACTAGAAGAGGAATGTGAATCCTCATCATCACTATCACCATTTGAAGTTGAGGAAGAATACTACTCATCAAGATTAGGAGGATTAAGATCCTCTGAAGAACTATCATCATGATGCAGGGATCCAATCTGATAGTGGATGGAGAAGTGGTAAGAGAAGAACTAGAAGGACTCTCCTCAAAACAAACACTCCTCTCAATGAACAACTTATGAGTGGTAGGATGGAGAAGCCTATAGCCTTTGACATCATCTAGATATCCAACAAATATGCAAGTCTTTGTCTGCAGGTCCATAGCCTTGCATTTCTCTATTGGAATGTGGGCCCATGCGAGAGAGCCAAACAATCTAAAGTGCTTAACTATGGATTTATGGCCAGTCCAAGCTTGAAAAGGAGTTACCTCCATATCTTTTTGAGGAACTTTGCTCTAGATGTAACACACATAGTTGATGGCCTTTGCCTAGTATTGAGGTGCCAAAGATTTGGAGTGAATCATACAATTAGCCATATCTTTTAAGGACCTCTTCTTGAATTCTACGACACCATTCTGTTGAGGACTGTATGGAACTATGTGTTGCATGTTGATACCTTCTAAAGCACAAAATTGTTCAAATTGATGATTAACATATTCACCCCCATTATCTATATGCAAAATCTTGATGAACTTCCTAGACTGTTTCTCTGCAAAAGTTTTGAAATCTTGAAAATTCTCAAAGACCTCAGACTTCTATTTGAGAAAGTAAACCCAAGTGTATCTAGAAAAGTCATAAATAAATTTCAAGACATATTTAGCCCTGCTGAAAGATGGTTGTGGAAATGGTCCTGCCAAGTTACTGTGTACCAACTCCAATAGCTGTGTAGCCCTCTATGCTTTTCCTTTATCATATTTCTCCTTAGGATGCTTACCAAAAATGTATCCTTGGAAAACACCATCAAAAAATTGAATAGAAGGCAAACCTATAACCATATCCTACTAACTAATTTGTTGCAAGTAATGGTAGTTCAAGTGGCCAAACTGTTGATGCCACAAACAACTCACCTCATCTACATGAGTGAGTAAGACTATTGAAGGAGAGTCAGGAACAAAGTGAGAAAATTGATATAGTCTGGATTGATGATCGGCTTTTCCCAAGACAATTGTAGACCCATTATGCATTTCATTGATTACCACTGTATCTGGAGTGAACTCAACTCGCTTGCCAGAACTAGTGTAAGTGATCTAATAAACAAATAGGAGATTAGTTGAAAAAGATGGAACAAAAAGAACATCCTCAAATGTCCCTTCACCCACATCAACAGACCCTCTCCCATGCACTTCAATAGGAGTGACATCACCCATAAGTATGGTAGGCATAAAACATGGTCCCAAAGACGTAAAATTATCCTTTGATGAGGCCATGTGGTGCAAAGCACTTGAGTCAATGATCTAAGACTCTGGTTGTGAAGCAACAACAACTAGGGCCTTACCCTTTCCTTTCCCCTTATTGTTGTCCGTGTCCTTAGAAGAACATTTTGATGAACTATGTTTTACTAAATTTGGCACCTTGATATTATTCCTTTCTAGAAGATGTGAAAGGTGGTCAATTTGCTTCTTTAAACATTTGTTTTCACCATGGCCAAGCCTCTTACAGTAAGAAAACTTGACCTTCTCCTTCTTAGGTTGATCACCTTTTGATGAAGATGTATGATTATCTTCTTTTGAAGCAATAGGTTTCTAATCTTTCTTCTTCTCTCCTTGGTTCTTTTGCTTCTTATCTTTCTTATTAGACCCTTTCTATTCTTTCATGCCCTGATTAACAACTAAGGCATGTGACTTAGAGGGTTTAATTGTACCCATTAGAACCATTTTTTCCTGTTCCCTAGTGAGTTAAGCAACAAACTCATCTAAGGAAGACATTTTATATGTGGAACCTAGGGCACATTTTGTAGCATAGAATATAGAAACAAATACAGAACAGTTAGGACCAAGCTTAGAAATAATACTGAAGATCAGTTCCTTATCATCCTTCTTGATTCCACACTGTTTTAACTACAATCTAATGGCCTTCAATTTTGTGAAGAAGTCTTGTATAGTGTCAAAACTGCTAGGACTTAACCCAATGAGTTCATTCTCTAACTGATGACCCCTTAACTCATCCTACTTACCAAAGAGGATTTCCAATTTAGTCCACACTTCTTTTGGTGTACTGACAGATTCAATGTGAAAAAGAAGGTCACGAGAGACTGGCATGCACAGAGTACTAAAGGCTTCATCACATTTATTAAACCATTTTGTCTTTTCTACAGCATCCTGAGGTTCAGTTTCAAGTCCCATTGTAACACAATGATATCCATGTCTTTTTATATATATTATCATCTTAGATTTCCATTTAAAATAATTATATGGAGTTAAAACTGGAATTGTAGATCATGAGAGCAGAAAAGAAGATTGCAAAGAAGAAAGAAAAGTGTGAAGAAATAAGACACATGAGACACCCACCCTTTTCACTAGTATCAAAAATCACCCCCCAGATATTACAATGTTGGCACTTTATGATTAGTGCTTTAACAAGGATTTTCCAAATTACAAGGCTTATAAGGCTCTTAATATCCAAAATTACAATATTTGATACAAATTAATTTTCAAATAAAATCTAGAAAAATAACCTTGAAACTGTGTTTTACTCTTCAATATCTTTTCAACACTTTTTTTTGTTTTTGAAGAATGGATTACAAAAGTGAAAGATAAGACTTGTTGAAGATAATAAAATGCAGCAAATTCAACCTGCAATATCTGATTGAAAAATATAGAAAGTTTTACTCAAACCTTCGTGGATGGAAATATGTCATTTCTAGCTTTCTGACAGTGCTCGTTTATGAAAATCTGACACCCAAGGCAAAAGTTATGCAATTTGGAAAAAAGCTACAAAATCTGCCTGTGAAAAATGACTCATGCCATCTTATGATTTTATTTTTGCAAAATTTATCAACTTTTTGCAAATTGTAATGACTATCCAGATGGATTTTCAATGCTGGGAATAAAACCCATAAATTGTTTTTCTTGAAAACGAGTGGAAGCCAAATTTTTGAAGCCAAAATGAAAACAAATCTAGTAAAAATTCAAGTTTTTAATTCTAATTTTTTTACTATGTCCTCCAATCTCTTATTTTGGTGAAATAAAAGTCAATTTTGACTTTCTCTAACCTTCTAGATTCTTTGGAAATGCTGAATAAGCCTCCAATATTACCAAAAAGTTGCAAATCACCCAGATCTCACAGGAACAGATATATGCAAACCAAATTAAATATATGCTTATTTTTCCTTTAAACTGTTCTAATTCTCTAGGTCATATGAGGATGCACAAGAAGATCATACTTGGTTTTTAAGGAAAAATATTAGCTTTCTATTAGTCTCAAATCTCTCAAAAATTAGAAAAACAATGAGCTATACCAGACAACGCGACTTTGATACCATGTTAGATTCTTCAAGAAGCAAGAACTGAGCCGGGATTCGATGTTGGTCGTAGATCACATGCAACTCGAATCAGAAAATGATCAAAGATCAAAATAGAAGAATGAAGAGAAAATCTAAAATGAGAGAACAATAGAGACAAAGAAAGAGAATTTTGAGAATACTCTTGTGACTCTCACTGAACTAATGGAGGTGAGAGGAGAGTGCTATATATATAGAAAAATAGGGGCATGTACATCCAAGAGGTGCATTAACTCCTACTACCTATAAAAGGTGGGAGGTTTTACCTACTTGGGAAATTCCAAAACATGTGGCATAACTTCCTCAAGTGAAGATAGGAGAGAGGTAGTACATAAAGCCAAAAGAGGGTGAGAAACCCAACTACCCCATAAACTACTCAGGTAAATACAATATAGTGGTTATGAGAGGTGGCACAACAAGCCAAAAGAGAGTGTGTAACTCAACTACCCATGTGTGAGAGAGAGTGACAAAAGTAACTGTTGTATTTTTCCACATGTCCCCATATCACCACATCTAATAAACCTAAGCAAGCTTAAATAATAATGTGTAGGAAAAAGAAATACCCCCTAACATAAGGAAAATAAAAAACCTACACTAACATGAGTAACCTTTACACACAAGCCTTGATTTTTTTCTAACCACTTCTCCATTTTCATTCAACTTATTTCTAAATACCCACTTCGATCAAATAATGTTTTTATCTATTGGTCTTGGGACCAATTCCCAAGTTTGATTCTTCTCAATCTACATAAGTTCTTCTTTCATAGCTTCCATCCAATGTTCATCTTTACATGCTTCACTTATAGTCTTCGGTTCAATCTCAGAAAGTAAACACAGATTGACTTTAGTAGTAGCTCTGCTTCTAGTTAATACTCATTTAGTCTTATCTCCAATAATCTGACTTTCTAAATGATTCTTCTATACATATCTAGGTGTCTTAGGTGACATCACTAGAGCATCTTCTTCTCTTTCATTCTACTCATTTTGCTTCTCTTTCTCATCCTTTTCCTATTCTTCCATAATCTCTTCAATTCTTACACGATCAAGTTCATCAGATTCATATCCATCAATGTCAATTGAATTCTTCACTGTCTCATCAACCTTGACATTTTCGCTTTCTACAATCTCTCAACCTTTTATTGAAACATTTGTATGCTTTTCTTTTAGTAGAATATCAAAGAAAAATTCCTTCATTACTTCTTGCATCAAACTTACCTAAAGTTTCTTCATCTCTTCTAATATAACATTTGTTTATGAATACCTTGAAATACTTAATAGTAGGAATTCTTCCAAACCATAGCTCATAGGGGGTATTTGTACTATTTTCTCTTGCTTGCACTCGATTGAATACATAAAAAACAACATGAATAGCTTCTTTCCAGTAAACTTTTAGTAAACCAACCATGGTGATCATTGATCTAGCAACATCTTAAATTGTTTTGTTTTTCCTTTCAACAACTCTATTCCACTAAGGAGTTCTTAGAGAAGATAATTGTTTCTTTATTCCATGCACTTCACAAAACATATTAAACTCATGGGAGGTGAATTCTCCACCTTTGTTAGACCTTAAGAATTTTATCTTCAAGTTTAGTTCATTTTCAACCATAGCTTTGAATGTCTTGAATCTATCTAATGCATCTGATTTCTCTCTAAGAAATGTAACCCATGTATATCTAGAATAATTATCAATCAAAAGCATAAAGTACCTTTCACCTTGTATACTTCTCACTCTTGCAAGACCATAGAGATTTGTATGAACTAAATCTAGTATACCAGTAGTAGACTATTCCTTTGATCTGTAGTGACTTCTTGCTTTCTTTCCAAACTGACAATTCCTGCAGATAACATTAATAGGCTTTGTAATTCTTGGAAAATCTCTCACGGCCTGAATTGCACTAATCCTTGCCAAGTTATCAAAATTCATGTGACACATTCTTCTATGCTATAACCAACTATCATTAATTCGAGTCATGAAGCATCATCCATCAACACCTTTAAGTTGATAGATATTTCCTTCAAATTTCTTTCCTACATCAATCAATGTTCCAAATCCTTTCTAGATCTCACAACTCTCATCCTTAAACACAAGATCATATCCTTTACTACACATTTGACCAAAACTCACAAAATTATGCCTTAACCCCTTAACATAGTAGACATCATCAAAATTATGCTTGCCATCAAAACTTACTAAACCTATCCCACAAATTTTAGCACCAGTATCATCTCCAAACATAACCAAGCCTCCATATTTTTCAAGTTAATTTTTTTTTTATCACTAGTCATGTGATGTGAACAACCACTGTCAACAACCCAATAGTTCTTTTCTTGTTTAGCATGTAGGGTAGAGATAACAATACCTTCATTTTTCTCCTTCTGCGGAGGGCTTTTCTTCACCTATTTTTCAGAATTAGCATAAGTAGGTTCATCCTTTATAGCCAAGAACAAGAATTCATTGTCATTAGGATCTTCATACTCAAAATCTTCATCAAATATAGTAGCATTCTCATTCACATAATATGCTCTATTAATTTTCTTTCCTTTCTTCTCTTTCTCATATCTTTGTTTATTCCTCTTAGCTCTTTTTGGACACTTTGCAGCATAATGACCTATTTCTCCACAACTAAAGCATTGAAAGGGTAACTTACCTTCATACTTACCAGAGTATTTCCTCATCCTTCTCACAAAGTTAGCTTCTATTTCATCAAAATTTTCTTCATCCGGATCTTTAGCTTTTGTAGCCTTAAAAGCAGTTTTTGATTTGCATCCATTCCTTAGACTCGACTTCCTCATCTCATAAGATGTGAAAAATCCCAACAATAGATCTTTAGTGCAGGTCTTATAATCTATATTATGTTTAATAGAACACACCTTCTCATTGTAAGCATCAATGAGAGTTCTAAAAATCTTCTTTACAATTTTGGTTTCATGTACAATAGCACCAAGTCCTCGCATTATGGCCATTATCTCATCCAATCTCTATACATAAGCTTTAACATTCTCATCTTCAGACATATGCAGAAGCTCAAACTGTGTCTCCAAATTTTAAAATTTTGTCTCCTTAACTCTCTCATCACCTTCATGCACCCTTTCCAAAGCATCCTAGACTTCCTTAGTAGTCTTCAAATTCTAAACCTTAATCAACTCAGAATGTACTAGACTGTTCTTCAAAATGCACTTTTCCTTATTGTTTGCTTCACGTGCTTTGATCTCATCAATCATGCTAAGACCATTTGCAGGAGGAGTGTAAGGATTCTTGTAGGCTCTCTCCACATCATATCTGTAATACTACATATATTCTTCTATCAATATTTTCCAAATAGCATCATTAGTTCCATCAAACCTCAAATAATCACAAGTCATCTTGCCAGCCATCCCAGACCTTCCTCAAGCGGTTAAGCTCTTCACCATGGAACCAAGCTTTGATACCAATTTTGAACAAGACAACTGAGAGGGGGGGTTAATTAGTTGTTAAAAATTTGAACTTTAATTCTTTTATCGAAACTAACCCCCAACACTGCTTAGCAGATTAAACATTAAATACTAGTACAGAAACAAAAAATCATCACATAAACACAATGGCACTAGATTTATGTGGAAAACCCAATAAGGGAAAAACCATAGTGAGGATTAACTCACACTAAAGAGAATATCAAAACCAATTACAAGAGGCTCACTTCCTGAGAAACAAGGCTCACTGCCAAAACAAGGACTTGCTGTCCGGAACAAGGACTCATTGTCCAATAGGGCTAACAACCCGAAGGGATCACTACCACAAAGATACAAAGAAAATAAATAAGACTTGTTATAGAGAGAATAAAATCTCAATGCAACAAAGGATTTCACCACAATTCTCTCAATCCACTTGCAGAAATGCATGAATGATAGAGTGCACCTTCAACTCACTGCTTCCGAAAACTCAAAATTTAGGCTTCACATTGATCTACCATACTCGCATCATACACACACACACACACTAATTCACACTTATCTCTATTATCTTTTCACTCTTTTATTTATTTCCTTTGTATCTTCTTTGCTTCTTCTTCCCTAACTCATTCTCTATTTATACCATATTCAACTTTGAAACATATCCAAAGTTGGTCATCCAAATTCAAATTCAAATTAGGCTAGTGCCAAAACATCCTAGGGTTGAATTAGAATGAGGGTGACCCAAACACACACTACATCAGGATCCAAATAGATCCAACACACTTCACTAACTCTAAAAGTAGTGTTCCAGACAAGGTTGGCCAAACCAATGTAAAACACATAGAACAATTAAGCACGAACTTTCCAAATACCAAGATTATCTTCAATACAATCAAAACAACTCGACTCTAGAACTGCAAGTCATTAGAATTCATCAAAGAGAAACCCAAACCAACAAAATTTCTCCTAAACCTCAATTAGAAACATAGAAAACCATTGTTCACAACTGGTGAACACAACTCACATTGTACAATGAATCAACAACCAAAAATCAGGATATATCAACTTCCAACAACCAAGATCAACATATCTGAACCATACAAATATAGGAGCAAATCCAGAGCAAAACTCAGAGCACCCACTGAACACTTGCAACATGTATTCATTACAATTTTCTCAACATCCTCAACATATACAACCAATAATTGTATCCATGACACTAATGATAACAACAATCAGTTGATAACCAATTGACCAGTTGACATCAATGACAACACCTTCAATCTTCCATTCTTGCAACAACACCAACCCAATGCAGATAAGTGGAGAGTGCATGCTATTCCATAGCATTAGCAAGATTAGAAGCCTCCACCAAGGTGTCCATGGAAGTTTTTTGGGCCCCCTCTCAATGAGCTTGCTTGGGGGGATTGGAATGGGTGGTTGAGGCAAAGAAAGAGAGAAATGACAATGATCAAGGAAAAGAAAGAGAGAAATGGTGATGGTTCAATCTAACCATTGGTAGGGGATCCTTGTGAAAAGGAATTTAGGGAAGCACCTAATGTCAGTGGATGGGTCAGACAAGGGCCCCACAATTCCACTGATATGAACACAAGTAGATTAAATAGAGAGCAGAACAAGAGGGATGAACATTGTGAGCTGTGGAAGTAAGTAGGTGCACAAGAGAAGCCTATTGCAAGGAGAGATTGTGTGATCTCTAGAAAAGGGATTGTTATTGATGAGCCAAGAAGAAATGGTAAGGAAATGGTCATCCCTAATAAAACCTTAAGAAAATCTATAGATATGCTGAAGGAGCATGCTTTCTTTGTAAAGTGGGGTAGAGGCAAATGTTTTGTAGAAAAGATGGTGGACTGGTGGAGAGACCAATGGAGCAAAGAGGTATGCATCAAATTTTTGGCTTGTAATTTTCTTTTGATCATTTGCTTATGTCGCCACATTTGAAGGAAATTATTATGTTTGAAACACTCCTACAAATGGACGGAGTAGGGTTTTATATTAAATAATGGGAGCCAAATTTCAATCCCCACGAGCATTAATTGGATAGAATGAAAGAATGGGTAAATTTGCACAACCTTCCCTCAGAATATTGGGATGAGGAGGTCCTTAGTTTGATAGGGAATGAAATGGACACTTTAATAGGGGTGGATAAAGCCTTACTACATGGAGAAATGAAGGCACACGCAAGAATCTGTGTAGAAATCAGCCTAGGTAGTGAGCACCTTAAAGAGTTGGAGATCATCATAGAGGCAGGTAAGTGGATCCAGGTCATACATTGGGATCTTTCAATGAGTAAAGTCCCCATATTTTCAAAATTTGTATGGAAATATTTATTCTCTAGAAGATAATGCCAATATCCCAGCCACCCCGACGACTCAAGGGAAATGGGGTTAAAAGCAAGGAACAAAGCTAGGAAGTCTTCTGCTTGTAGGGATGGCACAAGGAAAGGTAGGATGTCAAACATAGAGAAGAGGGCTATGGATGGAAATGCAAAAGGCCAGTAGAAACTCACCATGGTGCAAAGATCAGGGAAGGGAAAAACCATTCGTGAGGAGCAAAGAGGATCATATCATGGAATGTTAGGGGCTTAAATGCCCCTAACAAAAAGCACCTTCTAAGGAACCATATGGAGACATCAAAAGCTGATGTTCTCATGATTCAGGAAATAAAATTAAGAAATGAAGAAGTAGAAGTGTTTAAAAAGAAATGTACAGTGTGGAACACAAAGCATGTGGAAATAATAGAGGCTTCTAGGGGACTGCTTATGATCTGAATGCCACTAACAACCTATTTATAAAAATAGTGGGAAATAACAACTTGATTCCCTATAAGGTGAGAAGTTTATCTTCAAATATGGTTTTCACATTAATTAATATATATGGTCCCTCAAGTTGCATCCTCAAGAGGGATTTGTGGGCAAAGCTTAGTGATTTTTGTAGTGGGGTATCCCTTGGGAATTGCATTTTAGGGGGGGATTTCAATGCAATCACACACAATGAGAAAAAGTTGGGGGTACACAAAGAAAGTACCAGTACCAAGTAAATTTTGAGAATTTTCTAAGAGGAAATGAGTTGTTTGAAGTTTAGATGGAAAATGGAAAGTATATGTGGACAAACAAGAGGCTAGGTTTTAGTCATATTGTAGAAAAATTGGACATATTTTTGTTTAAAGGTGACTTGGGAACTTTTCCATTCACCCTTGAAGGAAACATTTTATCCCAATCAGGGTCAGACCACTATCCCATTAAATTAGAACTAATGAGAGAAAAGAAACCTATTAGGTGCCCTTTCAAATTTGATAACATGTGGCTTAAGGATCAAGACCTTCTAAGACTGATTGATATCTGGTGGAAGGGCTAAAAAATATAGGGCTCAAGGATGTTTGGTGTAGTATCTAAATTGAAAATTCTCAAGCAACAATTAAAGGAATTGAATAAGACTCACTTCAAAAACATTTTTGAATCCAAATGCAGGTTGGAGGAAGAACTGACAATGCTAAATGAAGCATGGTATTTTCCTTAGGAATGAATAGTGAGAGGTATCTGAAGGAAAAATGAGTTTCTTAAAGAGTATGAGGAGGTGCAAGAAAAAGAAGCATTCTAGTAGTAGAAATAAAGGGAGTCTCGGATGTCAGACAAGGATAAGAGTACTAAATTTTTCCACAATAGCACTAAGGACCAATGAGAAATTAACATAATTACAAATTTATGGGGAGCTAATGGGTCAAGCGTTGAGACCCCATAAGGCATTGCTAGGGAAGTTGCCACATATTTTGAAAATCTGCTAAACAATGTGGAAGGTTCAAATCTCACATCACATTTAATAAAATCTTGAGAGTTATTCATTGGTTGGTTAGCGAAGGATAAAATAATATGCTAATGAGTAAATTTACAACAAAATAAATCAATGCAACAACGTTCCAACTACATCTAGATAAAGCACTAGGGTTGGATGACTTTCTTGCTCATTTCTTTGAAAGTTGTTGGAGTTTAGTGTGTTGTGATGTGGTGGTTTCCATAAAGGACTCAAGGAGTTCAAGAATGGTTTTAAGAGTCTAGGTGAATAATATTTTCATTTCTTTGATTCCTAAGAAGGAGAAACCATCATCAATAGATGAGTTCAAACCCATTTCCCTATGCAATACACTATACAAAATTATGGCAAAAGAAATCACAAACAAAATGAATTTTTTTTGCTAGAAATAATTTCTGAGTAGTCAGGGTTTGTGCTTGTGAAATCAATCCTGGAGGGGGTCATCATTGTGCAGGAAGCCATTCAATATATTCAAAGGACCAAAAAGTAGAGAATTATAGTAAAACTAAACATTAAAAAGCATATGACCAAGTGGACTAGAGATTCTTGTGCAAAGTGCAGTTGGCCTTTGGGTTTGATAAAAAATAGATAGATTGGGTTTCTAACTGCATAACTAGGCCCAAATTCTCAATCATTGTGAATGGATCTATAGAAGGTTACTTTGAGGCATCTAAAGAAATTAGATAGGGAGACCCTCTCCCACCCTTAGTGCTCATTATCATGGTGGAGGATCTAGGAAGGGCTTTGAATGGAATTGCAAACATAGGGCAATTGAAGGGAATTCAAATTGCAAACTATAAGCGTGGAAAAGTAATTAGTAAAATAACAAACAACACTTCTTAATGAAACATTATATCAAGAGAATCAACAATTAATCTAATTAAAAACATGAAAACTCTTGAAAGTGTCTCATTGTTCCCTATCTCTAAAGATTTATTAAATCACAAAGGGCTCTCAGATTTGGTTAGCATTGTGACTGTTAAAATGTCAATCTAGAGAATGGGATGATTATGATTATGATGATAAAGTTGTATGATTCTATTTCTAAGTGCAATGATGAAATCCTTCTGATGCAAATGGCATAAAAAAAGCTAAATGAAACCACTGTAAACTATGATGAATCTAAATGGAATGCCATGATTATGATTCTACTGATTGCTATTGCTAAATGACAATTGCTAAATGCTTGATTGCTATTTCTGCAGAGTAAGATTGCACAAAGTTGGGATCCATTTCCTATAGAATGAGGCTGTATTTATAGATTCCCACAACACATTTGTGAAGGGGCAGCACAACAAAGGTCTAGATTTGATCTTGAGGATTGAATGGTGAAGGATGAAGAAGCCTGAGCTGATCAGGGGGATTGTTCCTCCCCATGAAAACATTTGGCCAGAGGATAGGAAGAATCAGAGGAAGGAGATTGACAAATTGATTTCCAATTTGTCTCCACAACTTTCCTGTGAATGCCAATTGAATTAAATTAGATGTTTTATATCTAATTTTATTGGTGAGTGAATAGAGGAAATTGCCCTTTATTTGAATATTTTGATTCATTCAAATTTAACAAAAAGAAGATATTTAATTAAATGAAACAAATATTTGACATTTGTTTATTTAATAAAAAGGGATATGATAATTAAATAAAAATTTATGATATTTTATTTAATTAAGAGGAAACATGATTTAGATAATTAAATAATACAAACTATTGAAGTTGCTTATTTAATTAAGATAGAATAATTTAAAATTGAAGAATTTAGAAAAATGAACTATATAAATAAATATTTCTATTTATTTAATAGTAGATGAATTTAAGGTTAATTAATCAAATAAATCATATTTAATTAATTAGATTATCTAGACCATTTTTAGGTGTATACATTTTTCCCCTCTTTGAAGTGATGTGTTTACACATTGCTTCAAAGGAAATTTTGCTCCTACTACTAGTATTGATGATATTTTTTTTCAGTATGCCCCAGACATGGATTTTTCAGGTGATGATGAATATATGCCCCCTCGGAAGATAAATTGATGAATTTTTTATTTTTATGATTTTTTTGAAATTTTTGAAATTTTTATGATTTGATGATGATTTGATGAAGATTTGATGTTGAAATAATTTATCTCCCGATAAAGAATGTAGAAATTGCCCCTGTGATGAATTTGAATTAATCTCCCATTGAAAAAATAATAATAAATCCCACAAAATGCCATCTTAATTAACCTATAAAAGGCTCAAAAAGGTAATTTTAAACTCATTTGTGCATTTGAGTTTGAAAAATTTGTGAGAAAAAGTGATTTGGAGCAAGATGCCAATCCCTTACCATACTCATTGATTTGAGTGTGTGTGATGACACAACCGCCTGACCGCCTATGGACCTCTGGTACGTACTCGTGAACCTCCTTGTTATTCACATTTTCTCATTTTTAGTGCATTTTCTGCATTTGAAAATTTTAGTTTCTTTTAGCACTTTTAAGACCCAATGTAGCACTTTTAATGTTTGTTTTAGCGCTTTTGATGAAGTAGCACTTAGGCTATATTTTGTAGTGCTTAGGTAGGTTAAATTAGTGCTTTTGAGGTTATAGCACTTAGGATAGGTATCTTAGCAATTTTAATTTCCATTTTAGCGCTTTAACCTCCTAGAATAGCGCATCCATTGAAATGACGCTTTATCTACCTAAATTAGCACATTCACCTCCTGAAATGGCGCATATGATGAATTAGCGCTTTGAGCACCTGTTTTAGTGCCTCGAGGTGTTTTAATGGTGGTTATGATATTATGGTGCCTAGAAACACTATTTTAGTGCATCCAAGTCATAATGATGTAGTTTGTCAAATTTATCCTTGATTTTGTCGATTTTGATCATGTCAGCCGTTGGTTTGATATGATTGATGATCTTAATCAAGTAGATGATGTTCAACCTCATGATAGGTGAGGTATGATGCTTGATTGATGATAATTATCCTCATGATAAGCGAGGAATAATTATAGTTTGTTTGATATACCTCATGATAAGCGAGGTTGATTTGATTAATTGACCTCATGATAGGCAAGGTTCAATGATGCTTGATGATTGAACTCATGATATGTGAGGTTCAATGATGTTTTCTCATGAGATTTAATCAAAAGTATCACCAAGAGCTGATTAGATTTGATAGGATAATTGATGTTTAATGATTTGACAAAAAAGCACTGACTTTGAATATTTCGTGATGATAGGAGGCTTTGACGAACCTTCAGATTCGAGAGTGGTTTCCATAGACATTTGATTTGATACCACAGCTAGCACAACTTGAGACGACATTTATTACACATTGTGGTTTGTCCTCTTTATTAGATATTCCCTAGATTAGGATTAATCGGGGTCTCCTGACAACCCTAGCAGAGAGGTGGCATAGCGAGCATAATACTTTCAACCTACCTATTGGTGAGATGGTAGTCACCCCTGAGGATGTTTTGCGTATTCTAAGGATACCTGTTGTTGGTGACATTGTAGTGTATGATTCATCAGAGCAGGATGGGACTGATGCCCTCCGCAGAGTATTTCAGGATGATCATATTTCAGGATATTATGTGGCATGAGATGGTGGATGCTTATGCCACTTTTCTTTTTGGTTTCATTGGAGGGTTCCTTTGTCCTGATCATAGGTCAAAGGGAATTTTTGTTGGTTGGGGCCGTGTGTTGGAGAGTATGATTATACACAGGATGGGATATACTTGGGGCATGCGTATGCTTTCCCATCTGTATCATAATTTGTATTCGACTATTTACCTTAGAGGTCATAGTTTTTCTTCAAGAGTCACTCTACTATAGGTGTGGGAATGGGAGCATATTGCTATTACACATCTAGTGATAGTTTGACAGAGACTGACCATGAGGCTGTATGTCCATAGATATACAGGTCGACTTACTTAGCCAAGACTAGGTAAGTTGGATCACTGGAGGAGAGTATTGGATGATATAGAGGATGTGACATGGTGGCCTTACTTAGATAGCGAGTAGTGGGATGATGATGATGATGTACAATTGCCTTTCCTCTGCTAGTCGATGATTTTGATTAGGTGGACACGTTGGGTGTTGGAGAGATTTTTGCTCAGATGAGTGCTTAGACAGTATGGTATTGTTTAGGTCATGCCCCAGGGTGTTGCCCATTATGCTCATTGACAGGTAGATTCTATAGACTGGGGGCCCGGCCTTTCATATGATGCTGATGTTCAAGAGTTTTAGGCTCTATCACTACTATTTTGGGAGATTCGACCTGATATTGTTGAGCCACTTGTTTCAGCCGATTATGTAGAGTATTTGTTTCTTCATCCATTTCCACATATTACCATTCTTGATGAGCCAACACCACTACCTGTCGAGGAGGAGGTTGTCATTGCACATGGTCACCAATAGAGGAGAGAGGAGGTTGGTGAGGAGGAGGTGGAGGATGTCAAGGGCAGTGGCGATGAGGAGGATAGTGGGGATGAGGAGGACGATAGTGATGAGAGCAACTTGGAGAGGAGGAGGGATATGATAGTGGAGATGATGGAGGAGGTGGTGGTGGAGATGATGGAGGAGGTGCAAGTGGTTCAGGTCTAGCCATAGATGTGCAGGATTATATGGTGCCTCATAAGAGGCAAGTAGTGGTAGATCCTATAGAGTAGCATGTGCGGATTAGGGTACCATCCCAGCAACAGTAGACCCAGATTGTGAGCCTACAAGTGTAGGTACAGACCTTACAAGGTCAACTGGTTCAGGCTCAGGGTCTATTGACACAAAAACAGGCTCAAATGCAGGCGCATGCCCAATCACATGCATTGGCTCTCACTCAGGTACATGCTTAGTTGGCTACGACTCAGACACAGATTACATCATTGACAACCAAGAGGGATGCCGCTAGACAGGCTGCAAAGAAAGCTCAGACTACAACTAAGAGATTGCAAAGATTGGAAAATGGTACCACTGTAATGAAATATATGTGAGAGGTTGTTCGTGTTGGTTGGGAGGTAGAGTACTACAAAGGTAAATTCTATGATGTTGTCCCTTGAGAGCAAAGAGTGAGTTATGCACAGTCTCGATCTAGTAGGTCCCGATTGAGGACCATGAGTAGAGGTGTGACACAACCCCTCTCGAGAGACCTGAGAGATCCTAGTACATCTGGTGGTGGAGGGACTGGTCCCGAGATGCCTACACCATCTGGAGCCAGCAACACAGTTTCATGATTGTACCCTCTGTTGTATTTTGAGATGTGATGTACACTTCGATTACAACCCTTTTTGATAATATATCTCTCTTCATTTTAGACATCATTGTATACTTGACATTATGATTTTGAGATCTATATGATATGCAGTGGATTTTATCGATCTATTATGTGTTCTATATGATTCTATGATGGATGCATTTATTTTCTATGCCTTATATGCTATGTGATGATCCTTATATTACGATGTTATGGATGTAATTTTATAATCATAATGATATGCTATGATTTATGATGCTTATATGTGATTATGTGAATAATGATGATGTATGAATGCATGATGTTTGGATGCAATTTATAATCATGATGTATGTATCCCTGATGAATGCAGTTATTTATATGGATGAAATAGATGTATGATGATGTGCAATTCTAAATTATATGATAATGTACCTATATGATGTTTTAATGATATATGATGTATGATGTAAATGGGATATGTGTACTTTACTTATGTGATATATTTTAAATGTAAATAAATGATGTAATAAGTGGATGAAAAATGATGAATATAATGGTATTTTGAATACATGATATATGGTATGATGAATGGATGCACGATATGGAAATGTAATTATATGATATTGAGGATGTTTTTGATAGTTTTCTCATGCAGTTTTATGATGTGTGATATGAAAAATATGATATGATCAATACAATTTATTTGATTTAAATGTATGAATGATGAAATGATAAATTAAATGCTTTCTTAATGTATGCAATGAAAATGATTATGCAACTATATGATAATGATGATGTTTTTGTTAATGTCAAGTATACTCAATTCATTATGAGAAAAGGTTATCATTGTTTTTGAATCCTTTACCAACTTTTGTTAAAAACACTCTGTAGATGTAAAACTATCATGAATGCAATCTAAATTTACCATGCCAATCTACATGCAAACATTGACATCGTAACAATACATTTATTGCGCTTTGTATCATCATAGAGCTTTAAAATGTTGAAAGTAAGTACAAGCATCGATGGTATAATTTGGACCATGATGACCCGAGTACTACTTCCATGATTTTTGATATTGCAAATGAACACAAGTATCTAGGTATAATTAAACCGAGATGACTCGAGCATTTCTTACATAAACAAACAAGAATCAATCACTTTCCTATGTGAATTTCGAATGTCATCAGTGATACTTTGTAGAGCACGTCTCGTGACAATTCACATAATAATAATGATTAACTCATAGACAACAGACAAAGAAAATACCATTCTCCTTCCTAGCTTCTCTAGTTCAATACATCATCGAGTTGCTCCAAAGAATTGATAACAAATATCAAAGTACAACCATTCAACCTTTGCCCAAAGTATTTCAACCATTATTCAGATTAAATCATCCATTTTGATTTGATTTTGATTTTGATTTTTTGATGTTTTTGTGATTTTATGAGATTTTTACCAAAAACCTAACCTAAAGACCTATCCTATGGGCCTTGAGGGCTAATCAAAGATTATCCTTTCCTACGTTATACACACAAAGACCACGTAGTTCAACTAGATGACACTGTTTTTGACTTTTTGACTAATTTTTGACCTATTTTTGGATTTTGATATGATATGGATGTTTGATATGTTTCTAATGGTGATTGAATGTTTAACATTGGGTTGTGCTTTGATCATTGTTTTTGTTGCATTTTTCTTATTGCTATCTGTCCATTTGGTTAAGCTCAAAGTTTATTGCCCCTAGTGAGGTCAGGATTTTTTCCCCCAAGCTAGGGTGGGACATGACCACATTGCAATGATATGATAATGGATGAAAAATGATAGTGAAAGTGAATGACAATGACATGCCCCTAATAGATGGAACTGCTGGATTAAATTACAAGTAGCGCCTATTTCCAGGTTTTCACTACATGTTTTTATTGCACTTTTTCAATCTTTATGATTTTTTTGTATTTTTTTCTTTTCTAATTTTTTTTGTATTTTCCCTGTCATCGAGGTGCCTGTTTGCCAGGTTTTCATCAAGGTAACCATTTTTCCAAAACTTGAACCGTGCACTAGGTGATTCAAGTGTAGAACTTTCTAAGATGGATATTGTTGATTGGTTCATCAAACAAATCCCCTTCAAGTGTAGACAATTTATAGGCTCCAGATCCATAAACTGATATGATGACAAAGGGACCTAGCCAGTTAGGTTCAAACTTCCCTTTCTTTTCTCTGTCCTGTTGATTTCTAGGGTTTTCCTTTAGAACCAAGTCACCAACCTGAAAGACTCTAGGCTTTACCCTATGATTGTAGCTTCTAGACATTCTCTGTTGGTATGTCATCAAATGATTCATAGTGTGTTGATGACGTTCATCCAATAGTTCCAGCTCTTGAAGTCTAGAGACCCTATAATCCTCATCTAGAATGATACCCTTTAGTGAAACCCGTAGTGATGGTATTTCCACATCAATAGGTAATATGGCCTCTATTCCATATACCAAGGCATATGGTGTAGCTCCTGTAGGTGTTCTAATGCTAGTTTTGTATGCCCAAAGAGCAAGATTTAATTGAACATGCCAATCACGTCCAACATCGTTAACCGTTTTCTTTAGAATTTTCAATTTTTTTTTGTTTGAGGCCTTTGCTTGACCATTTCCTTGAGGGTAGTACAGTGCTGAAAAATGATCTTGGATATGAAACTTCTCACATAATTCCTAGATATCCTATTTATTAAAAGTTCTACCATTTTTTGTTACAATGGATTGAGGTATGCCATACCGACAGATGAGGTAATTCAGAATGAACGAAGAAATATGCTTTCTAGTGATTGTTGTTAAGGGAACCGCTTCTATCCATTTTGTAAAGTATTATGTTGTGATTATGAATTTGTGTCCATTGGATGAAGATAGATTAATCTTCCCTACCAGGTCTAGTCCCCACTGACAAAATGGCCATGTTGAAGTAAATGGATGCAATTATTGCACTGATGCATGGATTAAGTTACCATGGATCTGACATTTCTAGCATTTCTTAACAAATTGATAAGACTCCCTCTACATATTCGGCCGGTAATATCCCAAATGGAGGAGTTTCTTTGCTAGGGTTAGTTCGCTTGAATGAGTTCCACAAATACCTTCATGAGCCTCATGTAAAGCTATCTCAGACTCATTATGTTCTAGACATCAAACAAGATTACCATCTAGACCTTGCCAGTAAAGTATGTAAGTGATTAAGGTATGTTGTGTGGATTGGCAGATGAAGTTACGTTTTTGGTTTCTTGAAAGATTGGGAGGGAGGATATTGTCCTTAAGGTAAACATAGGTTTTCCCATAGATTGAGGATTCAACATTGACTAATTGGCATATAGTTTGAAAATCTGGATTATCATAAGCAGGGTTAGACACTTGTTCTACCATAAACTCATAATGACCTCCTTTTTCTAGTAATTGCAAGAGAAGCAATTGTCGCCATAACATCTACAACTTTGTTTTTTTCCCTTGGAATTTGTTCAAACTTGATTTCCACAAAGTACTTTTTGAGATAATCTATCATTTTCTTATATGGCATGAGATTTTCATCCTTTGTTTGATACTCGTCATTTACCTGATAGATGACTAGTTGTGAGTCCCCATACACTTGTATTTCTGTGATTTTCCACTCAATTTCTACTTTGATGCTAATAATTAATTCCTCATACTCAACTACATTATTTGTACATGGAAACATGAGTCTATAGGACCTTGGGATGGTGTGTCCTTTAGGTGTAACAAAAAGAATTCCCGCACCAGACCCACATTATGTGTATGACCCATCAAAATAAAGCCTCCATTGTTGTGTTACATTAAGAATGTCTGCATCAAGAAATTCAATGCTCATTGGATGATTATCTAGTAACGGAGCTTCAACTAATTGATTAGCTATCACCTAACCCTTGATGGCTCTTTGGTCTACACATTGGATGCCAAATTCACTTAAGATCATGACCCACTTTTCTAGTCTCCCTGTTAGAGTAGCCTTACTGAGTAAATATTTTAATGGATCAATTTTTTCTATGAGTCTGACTATATGGGTCAACATGTAATGTCATAACTGTTGGGTTAAAAATACCACCGCCAAACAAGCTTTTTCGATGAAGGTGTAATTTATTTCATAACCATTAAGAGTCCTACTGATATAATAAATAGCTTGTTCCCGTCCCTCAGGATCTTCCTGTGCTAATAGAGCTCCCAAAGAAATGTATGTTGTTGCAATATATAGTAACAATGGTCTCTCTTCTGTAGGTGGCATGAGTATGGGAGGCGACATTAGATATTTCTTTATTTTATTGAAAGTTATTTCATATTCTTGATCCCACTTGAAAGAGACATTCTTATGTAGCAGATGATTGAATAGATGACTTTTATCGGCTAATTGGGAGATAAATCTCATGATTGATTGTAGCCTGCCATGTAGAGATCATAGTTGACTAATATTCTTTAGTGGTAGCATTTCCATTATTACTTTGACCTTAGCCGGATCCACTTCGATACCTTTTTCTGAAACAATGTATTCGAGGAGCTTTGTTGATGTGACACCAAACACACATTTCTTAGGGTTTAATCTGACATTGAATTTCTCCAGTCTAGTAAATATTTTGCCCAGGATCTCCGGATGTCCTTCTCTGGTATATGATTTTTCCAATATATCATCCACGTAATCTTCCATAAAAGTATGCATCATGTCATAGAAAATAGTGGTCATTGCACGGTGATATGTTGCACCTGCATTTTTCAACCCAAAGGGCATGACGTTCCAACATAATGTGTGCCATGAATAGGTGAATGTTGTCTTCTCCTGATCTTCGGGTACTATCTTGATTTGGTTATACCCTGAGAAGCCATTCATTAGCGACAACATGACATGTCCTTTTGTTAAATCCACAATAATGTCAATGTTTGCAAAAGGAAAACCATCCTTTGGACATGCCTTATTTAGATCTTTGAAATCTATGCATAGTCTAATACTATTATCTGGTTTAGATACAGGTACAATATTTAAAATCCACTCAACATAATCAATGGACCTGATGAATCCTGCATCTAATAACTTTTTTAGCTTAGCTTTTACCATCAATGCGATGTGGGTATGCATTTTCCTTAGTTTTTGCTTTACTGGTTTGATTCTGGATGGTAGAGATAGATGATGCATTAGAAGATTTGGATCTAGCCTTGGCATATCAAAGTAAGACCAAGCAAAGTTGATATGTCTCTCTTCATAGAATTTGGTGAATTCGAGCTTCTCTTGTTTTGTCATAGATGCTACCAGATGTAGAATTTTTCCCTTTTCTGTTGTGCCAACATTAATGGACTATGTAGGCTCCACCAGTACTAATGATCTTTCATTATAATGCTCTGGAAGGTTGTCAAATCTCCCATCTTTCAGTGCCTTAGAGAGGTTTTCACTATTAGATGTGTTCTTTATTTTTATTTTTTCGAGATCTAATGTTGCCATTGAATAGTTTTCACCATTAGATCCATTATTCTTGTTTTCAATTTTGCAACTGGAAGATTTGGCACCCTCCTAATTTGAAGTATTGTTATGAGCTTTATGAGTAGAACTTGTGTCAGGTGCGTCTCTACAAAGAAAATTTATGATGGCATCACCATTCGTAAAGACTGGTATATCAATAGGTTTAGTTGGTTCCCAGTCAATAATTTCAGGATGTATTAAGGGTAAAAAGTCCTCAAATTGGGTAAAATCAATGGCTGTGAGGGTTCCAATAGCCATGTTTTCAAAGTTGTTAGTGTTGATGTTAAGGTCTATGATATTACTCTCCTCCAAGTCATCTATTTCACTTGATGTACGTTCATCCTCACTTGAGTCATCGATATTTTGTGATCTAAATACAAGGGTTCTAGTCCCGAAACTTTGTCCCTCCTCACGTGTGGGTGCATACTCTTTTATAACATCAACTCGTATGTCCTTGTATGATATTTTTGATAAAGAACCCCACTCATATTCATTAGAATCTGTTTTAGAGCTATCTCTCATTTGAAGGATCCTTTCAACAACTTTATGAGTGGTTTCTTCTTTTGTTTCTCCTGTATAACCCAAACCTGTTTTGTCCTTTGATTGAAGTGTGAGAGGTTGGATGGGTTCTACAATGCCCTCTTTTCTTTTACCAATAGGTCCTTGTCCTTCGTACCCCATTTTCTCTAAGATAGCTTTTCCTTTACCATACTGATCTGTCTTTATGCTGATGTTGATGATTCTTCGTCTTTGTAGAGCCAATTGAGAATGGCCTTGTCTTTTGATTCATCTTCTAGAGTATCTACTTTTACAAACCTTTCATCCAGAACCGTGGTAGGTTGTGATGATTGTTGTGTTTTTGTTGAGGGTTGTCCATATGATTTTGGAGATGGCAACAATTGTGAAAGACATAAAGATTGCTCAATGGAATATTCTCCCAAGCCCTTGTCTTTTAACTAGATTTTGTCTTTGAACTATTGTGATAAAGTATTTAGTGGATCTTCATTGCTTGATGAAGTGGGTTCAACAATAGTTGTTTCCTTTGACTGGTCCTTTTTCTCAACCCATTTGGACATAAAATTTAGTTTCTTTTCACCAATGGATGAACTAGAAGGGTTTGCTTCTCTATTATGGGGCACCAAAGTGTCTTGAGTTGCTTTAAGCATGTTACAAGTTTGGGGATTATTGTAGTTAGCTGAAATAGTGACTTCTTGTCCATTGCCAAGAAATTTTAAACACTGATGATAGGTTGAAGGTACTGCCTGCATTTCATGAATCCATGGATTCCCTAAGAGTATATTATATGTTAGCTCCTTTTCTAACACTTGACAAACTATATTCTCAACAATTGGTCCCACTTGAATTGGTAATGAAATCAACCCCTTGGAAGATCTCTCTTCTTCATCATAGGATTTTATTGTGATCTTTCTTCTTGCATCAATAACATTGTCAAAATAACCTATTGCACGAATCAATTTTAAAGGACAAATGTTTAATCCAACTCCACCATCTATTAAGACATGTTTGACATGGTGTTTATGGATTAAAAATTCTATATGAAGGGCCACATTGTGTGGATGATTAAGTGACACATCATCTTGTTCGAAGAATGATAGACAATGAGGTGTGGTCAAATGTCCCACCATATCTTGAAATTGGTAGACATCTAGATTATTGGGTACCGTGGTGGCCACAAGAACCTGTTCCATAACCTCCTTATGTGATGGTGAAATTTTAAGGAGTTCCAGTATGGATATCTGTGCTGGTATCTTCTGTAGTTGATCGACTATGCTATATTGATTTGAAGGGGGAGTAGTGGTTTTAGGTGAAACTCCTTTTAGTATCACTTTGGATTGCCCCCTTGCCATTACATTAACTAGTTGATAGTCTTGTCTTTCCTTGATTTTTATGACATTGATTTGGTTGTAGGATGTGTTTATGTTTGGGATCACATTCAGGGATATGATGTCATTGATGCTAATGTTATTTGTTTGATTATCAATGACATTATTTTTCTCAACCTTAGAAATGCAATGAATGGTGTTGTCATAAATGTAGTTTACACTTTTTCCTTTACTGGTTGAAGAAGACTCTCCCTTTTCATAATTTGGTAAAGGATTTTTAAACACATTGTGATCGTTGTTTGGTTGATGTCCTTCAACAAATACCTTCTTATTGTCAATCAAATCTTGTATCAAATGGTTTAATTGCATACAATCATTTGTTTTATGTCCTTTATTTTTATGAAAGTTACAATAGTCAACATCATTCCACCAAGATGGTTTTACTTTTGGCTCCCAATTTCTTGCTTCTAGTAGGGTAATAATTCTATTTGCAATAGGCTCTCTCATTGCTGATTCGAGTGTTTTTCCCAATGGCGTAAATTTCCATCAATTGGATTTTCTTTGATATGATGGTGGTGAAAATTCTCCATTGTTTAGATTGGTGTTTTGAGTGGTACCTTGATTGATGTTCTGGTTATCATTTTGATTATTCTTTACAATCATTTCCATCAAATTGAATACTGGTTTGGCATTTTGTGTGTCAGTTGTAGCATCATTATTTCCAGTATTTCCATTTTTTTTTTCCAGGATTTAGGTTTATCATTGTTGCCATAGTGATTTGAGGAATTTGCGTTTTTTGATCCTTCATTGTAATGTTTAATCACTCCACTTTTGACCAATGCTTCTTTGATTTTAAGCCCATTCTCACTTTTTTAAATGTCGGGGGACATTGCAGTTCAAGCCTATAGCTCATGTCATTAGTTAAGTTGTCAATAAATAATTCCATCTTTTCCTCTTCAGGTATAGAACAAGAATATCTAGCAAACAACTTTCGCCAACGTTGTAGAAATAAGAGGAATGTCTCACCCTTCTTTTGTTTCATGTTGTAAGGATCTTTTATGGTTACTTCATGTTGAATATTAAAGGAGAATTGTGAGATAAATCTGTTGACTAGTTCTTCAAACGATCAAATCTCTGGTTGTAATTTAGAGAACCATTCCATACAGTGACCTCCTAAGCTCCTTGGAAATAATCTCATTAGGTAAGTATCCTCTTGTGCAAACTCTAACTCATTGTTCTGAATTACCTCACATGGTCAATTGGATCTATTTTTCCATTGTACTTGTCATATTTGGGGGATTCACAATGTCTAGGAAATGGTATCATGTCCACACTTGGATGAAAAGGATAAGGACAAATGTCCTGTAATGAGTACCTCTTTGTGGTTCCTTTTTGCATATCTTGAAGTTGTTGAAAATTTTGCATTTGACATGTTAGGGAAACCACTTGATCTATGTTTTGTGTGTTGTGTGGTTCATTTTCAACTACTCTAGGTGTTTTTTTTAATCGATTAATGTCAAAATATTTTGGAAGTTTTGCACCTAATTCAACTAGCATCAAGATGTATTTTTCCATATCTTGTTCCCAAACTTTTTCCATGAATTTGTGAAAATTTGGATCTTGTTGTGTAGCTTGGACATCCTCTTGGGTTATTTCATTGGTATCATTTTGGTGGAATCCATGAAAGGGTTTTTCTTCAGCCATGACGTTTGGTGTTTTAATTTCCTTTTCTTTAAGTTTTTGTCTTTGTAACCTTGTCAAAATTGGCATACAAGTGTTTGTTATTTTCACTAAACTTTGATCTTCTGTGTTTGGATGAGTGTCAATGGATCAAATAGAAGGATATATTCTATTGATGAGACTACATTAAAAATTTGATTATTGTGTTTCGTTTCATGATTGTAGGATGTCAAAATCCTGATGATGAAACTTAACCTAATAACCAAGATTTGTGTTTGATAATTGGACACTTTAAAGTCACAAGATCTAGGTTTAACTTGAAAAGAATTTTGACTTGTAAGATCCTATTTTTTTTAGGTTTAAGACACTGTTTGGCCTGTGAAAATGTTTTTGTCCTGATAAAAACCTGAGTTTCTGATGTCAACAGTCTGACAGATGTTTCCAATAGCTCTTTGTTTTCTTGTTCTGTGGATGTGCTATTACAGAGCACAAAAGTGCTAAAACAAACTATGGATGCACTAAAAGATATGGTAAAAGTATTGTGAAACAGGGTAGATGCGCTAAAATAGACTATGGATGCACTAAAATACTAGTAATTTCTGACACTGGCAAGTTTTGGTTATAGCCGACAGATGCGCTATAAAATTTGTTAGATACACTAAAACAGACTATGTAAGAAATATTTGAACAATAGATGCACTAAAAGATAGAATGGATGCACTAAAATAGATCGTGTAAGTGCTATTTTGGGACTCCACAGTGTTGTCTGATTTTCTTCTCAATAAAGGGGCTGATTTTTTTGGGTGTAATTTTTTGAATTTGAGGTATTTTAACAGGATATCTTTGCTGGTAAATCTTTGATTTTTTATGACAAGCCTAATGTTTCCAAGGTTTTTCTCTATTGTAAGAATTGATTTGGCCTATTGGAATATTGTATTGTTGGTTGTCAAATGAAAGACTGATGAATGGGTTGACTATGATTATGTTTTTGTGAAAGAGCTCTCTGTTGAAAATAAGCTTGTGAGCATAAAGGCTCTAAGGCAAAATCATCAGTATATCCTTCAGCAAAGTCGTGATACCTATGGATAAAAGTTTGATGTTTAAGCAAGATTTTTCTACTTTGATATAAGAAGCATCTCCTTTCCAAAAAAAAGTTGTAGATAAGTTGCTTCTTTGGTTTCTTGACTCTTTTTGTGAGGGATTTCTTGAAAAATGTTGTTGATTTCCAATTCCTAATCATAAATTTTTACGGGTTGACTTGTCAAATCTTTTGTTTTTTTCTAGATGATCTTTATCTGAATTAATGATTTGAAAACACAACAAGCAATTGTAAAACAATTGTTTTTAAGTTCTAGAATCTAAACAATAAGTGTATGTTCAAGAATCAAACATGATCCTTCTTGATTTCCACTGGGTTTTTTTACAAAGAATACACTTCAAGCAAACTCACTCTTAAGGTCAAAAAGGTCATCATTATACTCAATAGCCCACATCTTAAAATTGTGTTGACTCACACAATCGTGTCACCCCCCTAGAGGGCGCCTATTTTTTTGTCTTTTCTAGGCACGTATTCAAAGTTAGATTTCTTGGCCCCTTGAGCAAATGGTCCTTGGAAATTATATGGTGAGTGTCTTGGGGGTAGACCCTTCCCTCCCCTTGCACCATGAGTATTACAATGTTTGGTTACTAACACAGATGGATTCTACACTGTGGTTCGTAGATAGGGTTTCCATTCAAAGCGGAAAATGATAAACTCCCTCAGGAGACCTCCCAATCTTTAGAACAAAGATTTTGGGGATGGTTATCTTGCACAATTTCGGCAAATGTGGATTTCCCTAGATTCACTTTTATTTTATAGTGGGTTGGAAAACCTGGCTTTGGTTGTTTCCACTCAGGTCGTTCCCGTAGGGTGAGTACTTTTTCCCACTATGGTAGGCCTTCTAAGGGATTTAACAAAGAATAAAGTGCATGAAATTAAAAGATGAGTCTGACATTTTGATCACCCAGTTAAGGGGAGAGTATAGGCCTATCACCGCACAATCACATTAAACAATGTTTAGTTTTAAAGCCCAAATGAAAATTTGCTACTCTATGTGAAGATATTGCTTCACAAAATATATGATGTTAATTTTAACCGAGATAGCTAATGTATGATGACTACCCTAGGATTGGTATATTTTAATCCAAATGACTACCCTAGGATTGGTTCATTTTAGTCCAAATGCAACAAAAAAATATTATTGTTCACAGTCGCATCATATCCATACAACAAATCAATCAAATTACAAAAGCACTAGAACATAGGTTAGATGCACCACTTAATTGACCAGATGTGCTACAGGATTTATCAGATGCGTTGTAGAATTTTTCAGATGTGCTATAGAATTGATCGGATGCACTAAAACAGGGTTGAACATGAAACAATCAATCACGCTGGGAGCTTCTAGTTGATGCACTGAAATAGTCTTCAGAAGCGTTATAGTTTTCAATGGATGCGCTAAAACAATCCTCAGAAGCGCTAAATTTTTTGATGGATGCACTGCAAAATCTTTTAGTTGCACTAAAAGAAACATGCCAGAATCCTGTACAAACACTTTTCAGAAAAAAATGTTAAAACATGGGGTTAGAGCCCCATGGTGGGCGCCAAAATGTAAGTGTGGAAAATTAATGAGTAAAATAACAAACAACACTTCTTAATGAAACATTATATCAAGAGAATCAACAATTAATCTAATTAAAAACATGAAAACTCTTGAAAGCATCTCATTGTTCCCTATCTCTAAAGATTTATTAAATCATAGAGGGCTCTCAGATTTGGTTAGCACTATGACTGTTAAAATGCCAATCTAGAGAATGGCATGATTATGATTATGATGCTAAAGTTGTATGACTCTATTTCTAAGTGCAATGATGAAATCCTTCTGATGCAAATGACATAAAAAAATCTAAATGAAACTACTGTAAACTATGATGAATCTAAATGGTGTGCCATGATTATGATTCTATTGATTGCTATTGCTAAATGACAGTTGGTAAATGCTTGAATGCTTGATTGCTATTTTTGCAGAGTAAGATTGCACAAAGTTGGGATCCATTTCCTATAGAATGAGGTTGTATTTATAGATTCCCAACAACACATTTGTGAAGGGGCAGCACATCAAAGGTCTGGATTTGATCTTGAGGATTGAATGGTGAAGGATGAAGAAACTTGAGCTAATCATGGGGATTGTTCCTCCCCATGAAAACATTTGGCCAGAGGATAGGAAGAATCAAAGGAAGAAGATTGACAAATTGATTTCCAATTTGTCTCCACAGCTTTCTTGTGAATGCTAGTTGAATTAAATTAGATGTTTTATATCTAATTTTATTGGTGAGTGAATAGAGGAAATTGCCCATTATTTGAATATTTTGATTTATTCAAATTTAACAAAAAGAAGATATTTAATTAAATGAAAAAAATATTTGACATTTTCTTATTTAATAAAAAAAGATATGATAATTAAATAAAACTTTATGATATTTTATTTAATTAAGAGGAAACATGATTTAGATAATTAAATAATACAATCTATTGAAGTTGCTTATTTAATTAAGATAGAATAATTTAAAATTGAAGAATTTAGAAAAATGAACTATATAAATAAATATTTCTATTTATTTAATAGTAAATGAATTTAAGGTTAATTAATCAAATAAATTGTATTTAATTAATTAGATTATCTAGACCATTTTTAGGTGTATACACAAACAATATGCTTGTGAAAACCCATCAACAATTCACAAATGATACTATGATTTTTGGAGAAGATAAATTTGGTGAAACTTTCCAGTTGAAAGAAGTTTTGGATCTCTATTCAGAGGCATTTGGTCAAGAGGTAAGTGAAGTGAAATCAAAATTGTATTTTTTTTCACATGGCTCCATGGAAAGAACATGAGATCCTTAGAATATTGAGATTTAGGAAAGGACAATTTCCATGCACATACCTTGGATTTCCTTTAGAAAAAGGTGTGGGTAGCAACAAATTATGGGGTCCCTTAGTAAATAAAGTAAATAGTCGAATTTCATCATGGAAGGGGTGGTGGTTATCTTGGGTCAATAGGCTTGTAATGTTGAAAGCTGTTATTTTTGTGTTGCCTATATATTTGTTGTCTTGTCTAGCATTACCCAAGGGAACGTATGAGACTTTGAATCAAAATATGAGGAATTTATTTTGGAAAGAAAATGTAAATAAGATAAATTTTGTTCTAATTGCATGGGACAGGATATGTAATGTGAAGGAGGTGGGGGGTATAGGTTTATGGGATCTCTTGAGGAAAAATAAGGCATTGGGGACCAAGTTGATCTGGAAGATGTACATAGAGCGTAAATCAAAATAGGTTTGATTTCTTCAAAATAAATACCTAGGGAATAAAAGTGAATAATATTTTCATACATGCCACCCTTCCCAAAGGCTCAAGAATTTGGAGTTTCATTGTGGAGTGCAAGTCACTCATAAAAAATTTCTTATCTTGGGACATTCACGACAACGACTCGACTCTCTTTTGGGAGGACTCATGTGGGGGTTACCCCACTATTGATAGTTTAGTAAATCTTCAAACAACAAAAGCTCTCTTATCGCAATTGTGGGGTATGAAGGTCAAGGATTACATGGAGAGTAATAGTGCTAATGAGAATTACAAGTGGAAGTGGAAGGATTTTAGTAGGTTTAATCTCTCGAATGCTGAAATATCATGGCTACTGTCGATTCTCAAGAATAGAACCATAATTATTCGAGAGGGCAAGGATAGGGTGGTTTGGACTGCTTCTAGTTCAAGACAATACAACAAAAAGGATGGTTTATTGATGTTGGTGAATTAGGATGGGAGGACTTCGCTCCCTTGGAAGTTATGTTGGGACAACAGATGCCTTTAGAAAGTAGGGGCTTTCTCTTGGATAGCAATCTAGGGAAGGATTTTGATAGTAGACAGGTTTAGAAAAATAGGCTATCAAGGCCCATCGTGGTGTGTAATGTGCAAATCAAGTGAGGAAGAGGAAAATAACTTGCTACTTGGATGTCGTTTTTCCCAAGAATGTTGGAGGTGGCTGTGCACGAAGTTGGGTTGGGTTGGCACACTTCTGAAAGACATCTCGTCCCTCTTCAAATCTTGACCACTATTAAAAAGGAAGGCAGTGTACTCATGCATATGGCTAATCAATCTTTCTATTATGTTGTGGAAGATCTGGAAGGAGCAAAATAGGAGGATATTCCAAGGTAAGGAAATGTCTGTTTCATCTTTTCAAAACAAGGTAGAGGTAGCCATAGTTGAAACTTTAATAGCAGGGTGGCAAGGCTAAATCCTCATAAATTAGAGTTCATAGATTGGGATGCAAAATTGAGATTGGGGTGGTTTGGCATTAGGATCCCAAAATTTGGTAGTAAGGAGGTCATAAGAAAGCATATCTTTGGGCCAAAGCAGTTGGCGGCCCCCTGCTCAATCATGGGTCAAGCTAAATTTTGACGGGGCATCAAGAGGGAATCCAAGAAGGTCGGGTGCAAGTTGCATAATTCATAATTCAAGAGGGGTTATAGTAGGGGAAATTGTGGTTCCCCTTCCAATTGGGATGAATATTGTTGCATAGATGTAGGTAGTGATATAGGGGCTTTAGTTTTGTCATGAATTAAGACTCAAAAGTATTGAAGTGGAAGGGGACTCTTCTTTGGTGATAAGTGGGCCCTCAAGTCAAGTAAGATTTCAAATTGGAAGCTTTGAGGGCTGGTGGAGCATGATGTTGAGTTGTTGGGGAAGCTTGAGTGCTTTGCGATTAATCACACGTATCAAGAAATCAACTATGAAGTAGAGAAACTAGCAAATCTTGGTGCAAATGGGGTGTGCAAGAAACACTCTCACCCCTTGTCTCTCAAGGGTTAATTGGTGTCGTGGGTGGTCTCAAGCGATTAATCCCTATGTGAGTGACAGGTGGATTTTTGGTTGCTTAGAGCGAGCTTCAACGACATAAGTTAAAATCTATGCTATTATCTTGACATCAAATCAAACAAAAATTTGTTAAATGTGACTAGGACATTTGGCACTCATTCCCATGTTTGAGTGTCATGTTTGTGACTTAGTTGTGGTAGACTGTGATGAACTGATAGATGGTTAAGGCGAAATCAGGTGGCATACATGTGGTGTCAAGGCATCACCCTTGGTGTAGTTTTTGGGACTTGATAAAATTAGGATGTGTGGGAAAAAATTGGGTTGCAAATGTGTGGCGTTGATGAGCGGGAAGTTTCAAGTGACTAACCACATGGTGCTCGTGCACTCCCTCAAAAGTCTTATCTAGTCTTAGTGATGGTGTGGTGCGTAGGACCGACATATAGCAATATTAATGTCAAGGTGAGGACAAGTGACACCCAAGTGCTATCCTACATACCTCACTTGCACTAGAGTTAGGAGTTGTTACATTGACAAGACAAGTGGGAGTGTTGTCTATGGGCCATGTGCCCGCATTTAGAGATAAGTGCCACATATAAAAATGAGTATTAATATTGCATCCTTTTTGCCCAAGTGGATTTGATGTTTGGAATATTTTAATTATAGGGTCTTTTCACTCATGCCAACTTCTTTACTTCAATGCGTAGGCTAGCTGTGAGAGTTATAATGAAGCATGGATTATTCCTGGCTCCCACCCTTGCGATAAGACTAAGGGATGTACTCTCAATTTAAAATAGTTGTACAAACAAATTGTAATCTTAGCAAGCCTTTAATTGGAAAGCCTTGTCATGTGCGAGATGGTCTTTAAAGATTGATTTCAATGGCCAAACCTTTAGTAAGGATGAAACATTTTGTGGGCAGAGCAATGGACACTTCTATAAGGTTGGTGAGCTCCCAATGACAAATGACATTTTTGGGTGAAATTTTTGAACTTGGATTGAGGTAGATTCTTCTTGACAACAATTTCTTATTGCTTGGAGTTGTGAAGTTGGTGTTGGGATGTGAATTCTTAGTGGCAGATGAGAAGTATCAGGTGGATTCAGATATATCTTCTTGGCTGGTTGCAACACTATTGGACCTTCAACTTCCAAAAGTGGAAGTTTTATAATTAGCAAGAAAGTTGGTGAAGCTAGAGCCACTTAAAGGTCTTGATGAAGTTGTGGCTTCTGCTCAGCTAGGAGTCAAAATACTTAGGCCAAAGGACCTAGGTTTGCTCAATGTGTCGGGGGTAGTGGTTAGGCATATTCCTTTTTGTTGGATATTAAAGGTGATGATTTGTTGCTGTATAGGACTTAGGCATTGGAGGGTGTCAGGTTCTTGAGGAGATGGCTGAACATGGAACCAGTGCAGGACTTTGCCTTGGTGGGTAATTTTAGAACTTATTTGGAAGACATTGTGGGTGTATAAGCTTTTTTCTCCAAAATTTGGCTCCTTTTTGTATTTGCCATAGGTAGCATGAGGCAATTTTGTGATGTTGGTTGGATAGGATTGTATGGGTTGATCCCAATTTTGAAAGCAACACCTTTTTGGCTAGTTGAAAATGTGTGCTTCGTCTAAGCACATGATTGTATGAGCATGTATTTCCATTTGAACATTAATATAAATTACTTGCTTACGTATCAAAAAAGTATATTATTTGTGAAATTTTTTTACTAGAAATACTTTTTGTCACATAAATCAATGTATTGTGTAATGTTCTTTAATTTGTCTTCTTATATTCAATATTAAATCATTTTAATATTTTCCGATATCAATAATTATATAACTTAAACATTAATAAACTTTATCAAAATATTTACTATATTTTAATATAGATAAAATATATAAAATTATTATCGACTATTTCTATCATTAAATTAGATAATATTTAAATAAAATACACTTAATATTTTTATACAACAAGGGTGTCCCTGCGACCCAACCTAGTGGCCCAGCAGCCCTTACCTTGGGTACCTGAGGTGAGCTAGGGCGAGACAAGTCCCCTACAGGTGAGATCCCTTGCCCGCAAGAAGTCCCACCTCTTAAACCCAGAAGCAAAGTCGAACCCGAGACCAATGGAGAGCAAACCCATTGCCCAAACCAACTCTACTACCCGTTCATACTAAAATACACTTAATACTATTAAAATTCTATCATTTGATAACTATGCTAGACAAAACACACATACACGAAATAATAGCATATTATTTTTGCCATTAAGAATAATGTATTCCTTTGTTTTGATTTTGTTAAAATACATGATAAAGTTAGTAGATTCATGTTTGAAGTTAAGAACACTTTGCTACGAATGATTAGATACCAGTTTCATTATTTTCACCATCCACCCCTACTATGTCATATCCCTTTCAATGTCTGCATTATTGTTTGACAATCAGATCTTCAATCCTCTATTCCTTAGCGGTAGGAGCGGGAAAAATTCTGTACGCAACGTTCTCAAATACTTTGGGCTTACAAAAGAAATATAAGTGGCTGTCAACATTAAAAAAGGATTGTTGATTTAGTCTATCACATTGTTAATGAAGTGGTAGGAGAATCCCTTTACATAAAGTCAATCACATGCATATTGTTATCATTATAAAAGGTCTCCTCAACTGTTCTAAATCTTCAAGAAACATGTCTAGTTATGAAGGATGTTTTTAATCTAGTTAATTGGATTAAGTAGCTCACAAGTTTTTGCTGCTAACTATAAAGAGGAATGCAATTATAAAAATTAGAAAGGGATTTTAAAATATTGCTTTTAATGTACATATTATTAACTATTAATTTTGAGAAGGAATCTATCAACGGTCTTCATTTGGGTGAAGCTTCCAAGCCCATCTTTCAAATATTGGGAGGTTGGGATCTTGGAGAATATATTTCTTTTCATTGGTCAGTAAATTGCTGTTGATTCAGTGATCACTTTTAGAAAATGGTTGGTGTTTGTCAGATTTTGTATGTTTGCAGATGTGGGTAAGGTTCTACTTCCTTCTATTACTTTATCTTTCAAACAAGACGATCAGATTCAGCATATAATGTATGAGGATACCATAATTTTGTGTCAAAAATGTCATATAACTGATCACCCTACCTTTGAGTGCTAGAACAAAAATAAGTCACAAATTTTTTCAAAAAAACTAATAATGAAGTATGTGCTCATCCTCAGATGTTGGAGCATTGGGTGATCCTTCCCCATCTTCCCCTTTGCCGGGGCTTATGGGCACAATCTTCTGGGGTTTAGAGATGGCTTGTAGAGATCAGATTCACAAGGACCAAAAGGCTGATCCTTAGTTTGAATAAGTTTCCAGCCCCACAAACCCCAGCTTTCTAGTTTAGATAGAAGAAAAATAGATTTGGATGCAAGTCTTCCTAGATTTTTTATGGATTCTTCTAGTTTTGGATTGACCTTCAAAAAAGGCTAACCATCTGGAAAGGAAAAATGAATCATTGTTTGTTGCGGAGGACAATTAGTAGTTCCCAAAATTCTCTGGAATAGTTTGGTTTCAATCTGTCTCGAGATGATTGATCTTTTGTTGCTCTTGCCCATTTTGAGTTGTGATGTAAATACATTACAGGCTGTTTTCAACATCTAGACTGTATGTTATATGATACTGTAACTTTGTTGTATTGTGATTTTCATTGATATATTTTGTAGTGATATTGTAAAAAGTTTTGACTTTTGAGGTCCTTTCAAAACCTACTTTTTATTCTCTATCAATAATAACTTTTATGATATGATCATCCACTTTTTTATGAGTGCATAATATTAAATATAAAGTTAATTATAATTCAAAATTAGGTTCAATTAGTAAGAATGAATTTAAAATAAAATAAAATAAAATAATGATGATTAAATTTTATAAAATATTAAATTAATTATATAATTTTATAAACAGAAAATTGTTTTACTAGTAATTAACCCACTCAACTATTAAACATGGAATATGAGCACACCTGTAATGTTACCCGATACAGACAACCATAAACACTGATTTCCAAATTTCTCAATAATTAAATTTTTATCAATAAATCAACAACAATTTCGTCTATATCATCTTTTTAGAAACAATCTTCTTAACAACAAATTTATAATTCCCTGTCACCTCCTTCACCTTCTTTGTACTTGTACACCCACACTCACTACGAAATCTGTATAAGTGAGTAACTGTAACGTGTTGAAACATCATTGATTGGAAGGACACAAATCCTTATGTTTTTGAATCAATTGATATAAATCTTTGCTTGTTGACTGCAGTGGGAATTTCTAGCTCTACCATGGGACGGTCTCATTCCCATGAAATGTCTAGGGATGTTGATGTTCCTGAGGTTGTGGGCAAGGTTTCATGTCGAGTTTAGCCAAACCATCTGATCAGAGTTTTGCTGCACTCAGTGAACCATCTCTCAGCTAACCAGGCTTAAGAACTCAGTCTGCTGGCATTGTATACCTCCAAGCGAATTACAATAGAATTGGACTTTTAACTATTTTCAAAAATTTCAAAAATCCACTTCTTGTTTTCTTACATAAGCTCTATACAACTTCTACTCTGACCCCCTGCTAACTGGCCAGTCTTTATTTAATCAGTTATTAACTCCATTCATATCTCGCCATTGAATAATAGATCAATTTTTCTATTTATCAAATCATAATATTGAGTAAAAATTTAAGACATTTTTTTCAAATTCATGGACTGCTTATTAAACAACAATCACCTATATTGAACCAGCCTATAGTTTTGAACAGGTCAGTCTTATTCCAGCCATTGAGCCTTCCTTCAACAGGGATGCTAAGCATTAGTCACTCCTGTGGTGATGGTGGGCACTCTCATAATATTTGTTCTAGCAGCTCTCAATACCAAACTAACTAAAGTGAAGTTCCATCAATCCTACCAAATCCCATTTGCATTTTACCAAAACTGCACTTGTCAGTTAGAAATAGGTTCAATTCCTGAATGAATTAAATTGCAAACCAAGCTCAGAAAAGCTGCATCTCTAAAATAATTAAAGACAAAAAGAATCAATCATTTAGGACTCTAAACTTCTTTGGAGTCTTCATAAGAATACTATATTGAAATCTCAAAAACTTTTTAACTTCAAATTATGAAGGAATCATTTATCGTGCTTAACATCATTTCATCATCCTTCACTGCTAACAACTATTCACAAAAATCTGAAGCTGCCAAATTCAATAAATATAACCATGATAGACAGAGCCTAACAGGTTGAATTCCAGAAAGAAGAAATGAGGACATTTCATAAGGACTAATTGCCTTTTATAATTAATTCTATTTATACTCAATGACCCTTATATCTATAATTTGCTCCCTGAATGCCTGACAACAATACTCTTATCAAAAACAGAACAACCCCTATTCATTCAAGCGGCACTCCTTGCTAGATAGCCTTGATAAGTCTGATCCTCCACCATGTTCTGCATCTGCAAATTCTTATAGAACTGCACAATAAACTCTTCTGCAGCTCTGTCCACATCTTGTTCCCTTATAACAACATTATTACACATATGATTATCTCTGCCATAATTTTCATCAGGAGATACTGCTGCACTTGCCGACGAAGCCCCAACCAGGTGATGCTCTGGTTTCAGAAGGGATTTTTTATTCCCCCCTGAATATTCACTAAGCCAGTTACGGATAAATTTCAATACCTTTTTCCCCTTCATCTTCTAAAGATGAGAACTTCTAAAGATGAGAAATAGCAGAATTATAACTCTCTAATAACTTATAAGAGAATAGCTAAGGCTAACAGTAACAGCAATATATTCCTAAGAAAATTCTTGAGCCCAATAAACCTCACAAGTCTTAAGTCTTCACAAAGCAAACAAAAAATTTGAAGCACAAAATAACTTGGAAGCCATTCAAGACTATAAGAGAAAGATGGTGAAGCTATATAAGGTTCGTAAAGGCTAGGGTATATACAGCTACCATTAGTTTATGCTACTTTACCTAACATCTGGATATAATAATTAATGACATATCCTACTCTTTTCCTTTGTTTTTATTTCGGTCAAACACTGCAGGTGCATGATTTTTCTGAGATTCATGTCTTAAGTTGAATAATTTAGCATGCATTACTGAAGACATAAATGCAATCAAGTTTTGATTTCAATTATTTTAAAGCACTGTCATGATTATCTCAAAGTTACTACTACTACTGTGACATATTCCCTTCAAATTGCTCTTAAAATGGCCCATTATGTCTAACTTAAGATTTTTTCCCTATATTTTATGCTCTTAAAGTTCAAAAGTAATATGGCTGGCAATCAACATTCAAAAAGTAAGGTACATTCCATTGGATCTTTCTAAAGCTATTTACAAATTTGTTTAGTTGTCTCAACAAAGGCAACTCTGACAAGAAAATTTCAAAACCATGTGAATGAAATACCAGTCAAGATACACATTTGTGCAAATTGAATATTTATAAAGACTCCACCACCGTATCACTTAATAAAGTGAAACTGGAATCTTGTAAGTGGTTACAATATTACAACTTTTGCAGAGTCAAGCACATTGCAGGCACCTAATAAAGTGAGCCAGAATCTTCAACAGTTTACCTATAATTACTAAAATCATACATGTTGACTCAGGAGACAACTTCACATGATGTGTTGAAGGCTAATCATATGATTCATGGTTTAATACCACAAATCCCAAAAAAAAAACAGAGAAAAAAGCAAATAAATGTAATGTGAATTTGAATTTCATATGATTTCAATCCTAAAAGGAAGAAGTGTGTCTTGATTGCAAAAAATTAAGAATTAAAATAGTTATCAAAGGTATAACCTTTATACCAGATAACTTTCTTCTGAAGATTTCCCACATTATATAGCTACATAACATGGAAAGTGGCAAGCCCGTTTGTGGGGTAACAGTAAATAATATTCGCAGCAATAATAGCTATTAAAGGTTTGTTAGTTGTTTGATGTATCAAGTAATCAGTGGGACCTCCTTTTAACAGATTTTGTGAAATAAATTTTTTGATAGTGTTTTAAGAGCATGGTGGGGCAAAATTTGAATTGAGAAATATAAATAGTGAATCTATGTATAATGGCTGTCTGTTTCTAGGCATTAGAATTAATAATAAGGTTGAAGGGGAAATATCACTGGGCAGATTTAGCTTTTATTATCAATCTTATTGTGGAGGGTGATTCAGTTCTTGTCCTGATTCGAGACTTAGATGTTAGTAGAAGAGGCACTGGTGCTGGGCTCTAATTTTGCAAGTGTGAGCTTTCAATATTATAGATGTAAATTGAATGTTGTGGTGGATTTACAACCTTAGCCACCTCTTTACTTCATGGGAGGGATTAGATCAAGATAAAAGCTTCTTTAATCCTTTTAAAGATTTTTGTTTTTGTTTTTTTTTTTCAAATTTTTAGTTGATGATTATAGGACTATTTTGATTCATGAAAGTGTTTTGGTCTCATAGTTTTGTGGTAAAGGCATTTATGCAAATGTTTGATGGGCTTTTATTAAGTGTGTGCGAATAGCATGTGTGTTTCTCCTAATTTTTCTAGTGATGACTCATTGTTTGATGTTCTCATCTTGGTTGGCTGATTGGGAGGTGGTTGTGGTGTGTGGGTTCCTTGTTCTCATCATAGCTTGCAAGGAGAATGTGTAATCTATAAGGATCTTATGTGCAAAGGTGTGGCTTTAGTTCTAGATATTTGGTCTATATATTCTATTGCCAATATCTTGTGGCATTAGGCTTTGGTTTTGTAAAGGTTGTTTCAAGGAAATTTGGACTAGGTATGCAAGGCTCTCCTTAGTCTAAAGCTATGGTGTGACAAGATTTCATTTCTAAGGTGGTGCATGGGTTTGAGATGTTGATCTTAGGGTTTGGCTCCTACAAATGCTATTGCTCAATCATTTCAAGGGATTGTTTATGAATCCTCATATGAGAATTGAGATTAAATTTAAGGAGGTGTTAGGTGCTCATGTAAAGGAGCATTTGGTACAAGGAAACTTGAAATTGTATTCCTTGGAACAAGAAGTCATTGTTATTTGAGATTACTACACAAACATGGGAAAAGTAATGTTGGGTTTGATGGTCATGCACAAAAAGGGCCATTTGGAAGTCACTAATGACCATACAATTGATCCAGTGTGCCGAATTGGGAAATAAAAAAGGTGACTAAATAATTGATTTTGAACAAAACACAATCATGTTATGTTATTTAAGGAAACATAATACACACATTACATAATGCATATGTGTAATATAAAATGCACATGTTGCATAATGCATGCATGTTATATAACATGCACACATTATTTATAGTTATAACAATAAAAATGCATTTGTTATCAAGTTTCAGCCAAGAGGTGTAAAAGAAAGAGAAACCAAACACATTTTGTGCATTGATAGCATTTGTAAATCCCATCCCATGTTATCTGATGCCATATCACACAAGAGGTAAGTACTCAATATTTTCATGTTCTTTTTTATCAAATTTTGAACTTGAATTTTCATAAATTTTAATTTTATACAAATATATTTCTTATCTTTTATTATTTTGATACCATCTTTTGTAAACCCCAACCCATAACCTAATTTGATAAAGAAATATTTGAAGAGATGTGCAAAGGTGTGGTTTTAGATAGAAATATGGCTTCTATATTCTACTACCAATCTCTTGTTGCATGAGGTTTTTTAAAGGTTGCTCTAGGAGAGTTTAGACTAGCTGTGCAAGGATCTCATTAGTCTAAAGCTGTGGTGTGACAATATTTCATTTCTAAGTTGGTGCATATGTGTCATATACCATGCACATGTTGCATAATGCATGCATGTTATATAATATGCACAAATTATTTATAGTTATAACAAAAAAGGCCTTTGTTATCAAGCTATGAGTAAGATGTGTAGAAGAGGAAGAACCTAAATACATTTTGCACATTGATAGCATTTGCAAACCCCATTCCAAGTTATTCCAATGCCATGTCGTGGAGAAGAGATAAGTACTCAAGATATTCATATTTTTTTATCAAATTTTATTTGCATTTTCATTTTGATTTTTTATAATACATTTCTCATTTTTAATTATTTTGATCTATTAGGGCATTTATAACAAATTCAAATTTAAATTATAGAATTAGTGTTAACATTGAGGGCATCTATAGCAAGCCCCCACCATGTGTCACTTGGAAGTACATTGAAACCAATGATGAAGAAAATTTACTTAGTGACAAGTCAAATCCATCAATGGAAAACTCATAGAGATTCATGCCATGAATTTTATGCACCAACTCACTATCCTAAGTGAAGCGAAAAAAAGAGATAATAGAAGGAAAAAATTGCACTCTTTATATAGATCCAAAATTTAATACACTCATTGTTGTGACTTCAAACAAATCCTCTATCCATTGGTGCAATTACAATATCATAAAAAATAATCTCTTGGTTAGATGGTGGATGATCTTTGACCAAAATCCTTGTAACTGCTATGTGTTTAAAGAAAAAATTGTTGTGAGTTTGTTCACAAGATTCTTAATTATTTTGATATGAAGGAGTTTTAGGGTAAAGGCTAAGGCTCTAGCCAAGATAAATTGGGATCTCATCATGTACCAAATCATCAAAGAAGATTGCTAATATCCATCATGTGATGGTGCCATTTATTAAGGAGACTATAGAGATGTAGACCTTTCATGTGACTGTTAGCCTTACAAACACCCTTAAAGAGCATGACACACATATGTCTTGGTCTTATAGTTTAGTAGATAATTATGTAATAGAATTGTAAAGTTCTAGTGTTGTTACATCCTACTTATGCTATAGTTTCTATCCTATTTACTTTGGAGGAGGTTGTGGCCTATAGGGTGTCACCTCATATAAGTGCATTCATTATCTCTATACATTATTGTGTGCTTATGTGGTGATCAAGCAATATAACATCAAGAATCAAATAATTTTGTGATAACTGATGAGCTAATGTGTGATTATTTGATGATCATGTAGAATTTTATATAAATTTATAATATATATTTTATATTTTACACTTAAGATTTTAAAATGCAAAGTAATATTCAATTTTAAAATTGAATTAAAAATGTGCATTTATTAGGGTCTAATATTGCATGGTGGTATGGCATTGACCATTCCACTAGAGAGTTTTATGGTATCATCTATCTCAAAAATAATTTTTTAATATATCATAATAAATTAGTAGTATTGTTCAATTTTGAAAATACAATTTTTTTGTTGAATAGTTGGGTATTACACCATCATCTAGCATGCTTATTGGTAGTGTAGACATCCAAATTTGGACACTTAATTTATCCAAATTTATCACTTTTCATCTAAACATCCTCTATCCGAGTTAATTAAGTAATATTACTATTATTTAATTAATATCCTTAATTCTGCCAAATCCCTAAAGTATTTATTAATTAAATACCTTACCCTCTTTAATCCTCTCTTCATCAAATAAATTAAATAAATATTACATTTATTTAATTCCTCACATGTCATTTTCATCTAATCCTAATCCATCTCCTAATTTCTTCATTAGGGATGTGCACATGCCTAATCCTTGATTAGGATGTGCCACATCCTCCAACTTTTGCAAGTTGGCTTCTAATCCTCATTTATCTTCTAATTACTGATTAATTAATCTTAATCAGTACCTCAACTCTCTCCATCCCCCAAGGAATTTTTAATTCCTTTTTATTCCTCAAGAATCCCCTTTTCCCATGCATCTTCTAGAACCTTTGACTTGTCACATCAAGTCACATGTGACAAACTCCCACCTTTTGGGAACATTGTCTTATCCACTAGATTCTTCCAATCATTGTGAATTTAAAATTCACTTTTATTCACCCAAGATTCTTTCCATCTCCCAATGTACTTGCAAGGTACTTGTACTTTCTCCACATCATGTACTTCTCTTCCACCTCACTTACACCTCATCTCCTATTAGCCTCTTCACCATCCACATGTCAAGATGTGAGGGCTTGTGAGTTCTCAACTCACCATAGCCCTTCATCTTGACCTTGTTGGATGAATCTCAACCGTTGAATTCTCTAGAGAATTCAAATTCTTCTATAAATACCCCCTCCTCAAGGGCATTTTCAACACTTTGTGATTTGAGTACCCTTATGCTGCCAATTTGCATTCTCAAGCACTTGCTACCATTTAGCCATCCATTTAGTCATTTTGCATATTCAATCTTGCATTTAGCCACTCAAGAAGCCATCTAAGGAGCACACAAAGTCATCCAATCAAGGGCCAACCGAGGAGTCTTCAACAGCAAGGAAGGTATAATCATTTACATCTCGTTTCATCTATTTTCCTTCTTGTTATATCACTCTTTAGGCTAATCTTGAAGTGTCCTTAGTCTTTTATCATTCACATTTTTAGTTATTTTGCACATTAGAGTAGGGTAAAATTTCAAGGTACACATTTCTGGCATGCCCGGTGGGAGCCACAAACAGGTTCATTGCATTTAACTTTCATTTTTGCTAAGTATTTTGCAGAAAAAGGTCACAGAAAGGCGGAAGCGCCCTCTATTTTACTGCAGAAAGGTGGAAGTGCCCTCTGTTTTACTGCAGAAAAGCGGAAGCGCCCTCTGCTTTGCCGCAAAAAGGCGAAAGCGCCCTCTGCTTTACGGCAGAAAGGCGAAAGAGCCCTCTGCTTTACTGCAAAAAGGCAGAAGCACCCTCTTGTCTGCTGCAGAAAGGCGGAAGCGCCCTATATCTGACAATTTCATTTTCTTCTAACAATTTGCTATAGTTAGGTGTATACTTAGAAGTTTGTTTCTAACACTTTCTTGCAGTGGGGCGTACAACTTTCCTTTTTAAAAATCTGATAACGTTTCTTGCAGAGGGGCGGATACACCCTTTCATTTTGAAAGGTTCTTTTCCTCTAACTTTTTACCGCAGAAAGGTGGAAGCGCCCTCTGCTTTACTGCAGAAAGGCGGAAGCGCTCTCTTGTCTGCTGCAGAAAGGCGGAAGCGCCCTATATCTGACAATTTCATTTTCTTCTAACAGTTTGCTGCAGTTAGATGTATACTTAGAAGTTTGTTTCTAACACTTCCTTGTAGTGGGGCGTACAACTTTCTTTTTTAAAAATCTGATAACATTTCTTGCAGAGGGGCGGATACGCCCTTTCATTTTGAAAGGTTCTTTTCCTCTAACCTTTTGCTGCAGAAAGGCGGAAGCGCCCTCTGATCTTACTGCAGAAAGGCAGAAGCACCCCTGTTTTGCTGTAGAAAGGCGGAAGCGCCCCTATTTTTGCTGCAAAAGGGTGGAAGTGCCCCTATTTTGCTACAGAAAGGCGGAAGCGCCCCAAAACAGCATAGTTTGGAAGGTAAAACAGTCATTTTAGTGTTGTTTTTGCTCTCATTTTTAGCTATTATCAAGTAATAACCCTCTAACATTGTTTTGGCAAGGATATTGGTATTTTTTACTAACGTTTTGTAGCATATTATGGCGTAATTGACCAAGAACAAAGGAGAAGATAGCTAACGTTTGCTTGCAGGGCCATCTATTTAATCAAATTTTTGAAAAATTATCCTTCTTGTTTGCACATAGTCTAATTAGGGGGAAGTAACCTTTATTGCTTGCTGTGCTTGTCTACTATTGTGTCACCCAAGGGGGCATTAATTTGTTTTCACTTTCCCCTTGCACTTCGTGTGAGCCTGGGGAGTAGTTAGAAACGGTTAGTGTCTTCTTTTTAGTGGGACCTACTTGGGGATTTCATCACCCCAAGGGACGATTCCAACCATACGTACCAGTAGGGTATATAAAGGGGGGAGAACAAAAGTTGTACCCCAATCTAGTCATGTCGTAATTGGCGGAGCGTCGAAGCTAGGGTGATATCTAGATAGATGTGAGGAGTTGGTTCGAGCCTTTCAGTATCTCGCTGGGGTTCTCGACTCACGCTTGTGACGGGCTGGTGTTCACGGTTGTGCCTCACATATCGAGAGTATATCGAGGACTCCTTAGAAGCCTTGTGCATCCTAGATTAAGACCTCTCCTGGCCATACCCTTAACATTAATCATAGGATTGTGCTTGCTTGAAGTGTTTTCTTGTGAAGAACCTGTGAAATATTTGATACATTGGCCTTACTTTATCATTTTGAGTCCTTGCCATAGCCAGTGCCATCAAAACCAAGCTCTGCCTTACTACAGAAAGGCGGAAGCGCCCCTGTTTTTGCTGCAGAAAGGCGGAAGCGCCCTTTGTTTTGCTGCAAAAAGGTGGAAGTGCCCTTGATTTTGCTGCAGGAAGGCGGAAGCACCCTTGATTTACTGCAGAAAGTTGTCAACGCCCCTGATTTTTGCTGCAGAGGGGCAGATTTGCCCTCTTGAACACCCAAAATTGCCCCATTTGGATCCGTTTAGCCTCTAAACCATCATTTAATCATTCCCAACCATTATCTCATCATCCCAAGCCTCCATTTTGTCACTTTAAGTCTCCCAAAACCTCTATTTGATCCGTTTAAACCTCCATCTTATCATTCCAAATCTTTGTTTAACCATTCTAAATTCCCACTCATTCTCCACAATCATCTTCAATCTGCTCGTTCATTCTAATTTCCTCATATTCCATCCAAAAGTCCATACCCTCACCTAGCGAACGTCATAATTTTTACCATTTACATCACTAAACACCACTCATAGTCAGCGCAGAAAGGTGGAAGCGCCCCTGATTTTACTGTCAATGCCCCTGATTTACTGTAGAAAGCTGTCAACGCCCTTGATTTTGCTATCAACACCCCTAATTTTTCTATCAACGCCCCTGATTTTGCTGACTACGCCCCTAATTTACCGTAGAAAGCTGACTACACCCCTTTAACTTCCCGGGGCCATTATTTACAAACCGGGCATCGGATCAACTTCGTCCAAAAACCAAAGTTGCTTAGTTTTTTAAGCTTTATCCAATTGTACATTTCATTTCATCCTATCAAGAATTTGACCATCCCGGGGCGGCCAAGCCCCGCATTGCGGGGTGGACACGCCCCTAACTTCCTAGGGCTGTCATTTACAAACCGTGCATTGGATCAACTTCATTCAAAAACCAAAATTGCTCAATTTTTTGAGCTCTATCTAGTGGTACCTTTTGTTTCTTCCTATATAATCAAACCAATCCATTCCTCTAATCAAATACATACAATCATCTAATCAATCCAAGCACCCCAATCCTATTAAGTTCATCCAATCACAATTATCCAATCAACATCATCTAATCATTTGATCCTATCCAATCAAACTGATCTAGTACTTTAATCAAATTCATCAAATCATCTACCCGATCCAATCATCCGTCTACTGAGTCCCATCAAAATCAAAAGCAATCCCATCCAATCATCTTAATCTGAGCTTTTGTCCAATCCTAATCTGAGCTTGACCAAAATCCTAATTTGAGCTTTAATATGTTCCCATTCAAAATCTTTTATCCATCCTCTTTATCCTGTCATCATCATGAATCCTCATCCTCCATCAATAGTGGTCAAGGGAAACCCTAATTACGTCGACACTGATAATGAAAGTCTTGTTGATCAAGAGGTATATGACATAGATCCCTTTGACACTATCATCTCTAGTAAGCTTTCTCCACCCACTTTCCAAAATCCAATTAAGCCTAATCATGTCCCTTATGCTACCACTGACAAGGGGTATCTAGTACCTTCCCCTTCCCCATCTACCTCATCCTCTTATTCAACATCCGCATCCTCTTATCCTCATCTTCCATCACAATATTCCTACTACAATTCCCCATACATGACCCCCTATCCTAATCCGCTTTCCAAGTCTGTCCATACTAATCTTACATCCACACCCTTTTACCTTAATCCTACATCCACATATCCTAATCATAATCCACCATCCCAATACCCTTATTATAATCCATCCCCCATATCCTCTTGTCCCACTACACCACCTATATCCTCTTGTCCTAATCCACAATCCATGTCCCCCTATCTTAATTCACCACTCCAATATCCTTACCTTAACCCTCCATCCAATCCTAGTCCTCCATCTACTCCTAGTCCTCCATCCAATCCCATTCATCCATCTACTCCTAGTCCCTCCATCCAATCCTAATCCCCCATCTACTCATGGTCCTACATTCAACCCCATTCCTCCATCTAACCCTAGTCCACCAATCCATAATCCCTCATCCATTTCTACCACCCTAGCCAAGCCAACCATATGCAAGTCTCTCATTTCAAAGTTCTCCAAGGACTCATTACAAAGAAGCCATCCCAACTCCACATCTTGAAGTCATGGAACCATGCCATCTAGATCCATCATCCACGATCACTAGTGATGAGACCCTTCTCCATACCACACCTATTATTGATGTTACCACCCCTTAGTACTGCTCAAACCATTGAAACCATTGAACCCACTAAATCCATTGAACCCCCACCTCCTACTCCAAGAACCACCGAATCCATCGAAGACACCCAATTCCAATCCACTCCCTCTACTCCTAGATCCACCCAAATCCAATCCACTCCTCCCACTCCTAGTAGCACCAAAACCCATTCCAATGAACCTCATGAATCTTCATCCCTCCATCTTCCCCACTTGAAGAGTCCCAACAAGACTCCATTACCATGCCTCCCACACACGATGAGTCATGCCAAGAGTCTAATCCAAAGCATGCTAACATATCCCCTTCTCCAGATCAAGATCCTACCATCCCATCTAGTCCACCTCAAGTCCCCCATCCATTCCATCCCATGATCCCCTTGTCATTCAAGCTGCTGCTCCATCTCCATCTCCATCGCATGAGCCTACTACCACAAATCCGAGATCCTATCATGGCCCCTACTCCCTCTCCTGATGTTGCTATCCCATCATCTCCTCTCATGATCCCCCATCATCACCTAAAAATGCTATCCCCACCACGCTTGCATATCCCCTTGGTCCTCTCACATTCCTCCATGGTGGTCTCCTCCACGGAAGAAAAACAAAGCATATACACCAACCCTCCTCTTCCACCTAATAATGAACTCGCATCATTCTTCCAGAATAACAAAAATCCTATCCTAGATCGAATGCTCAAGAGAATGAACTATCAAGCAAAAGGTTTAGGCCTTCATGAGCAAGGTATTATAGAGCCCATCCAAGCTAAAGAACATTTGTATCTGCAAGGTCTTGGATGTACTACTCTTGACTCGCAATCTAAAAATGTTGGTACAACCTCTAGACGTCCTCAACAAGCCTCTTCAAAAATAAATATAGGCTCTTTCCATCGCTCCACCAAATCATATGTTGCCATCCCTCCTCTATCGTATCGCCTCAAAACCACTGTCCATATTCCTCCTTCATCTGCTCCATCCATTTTGGGTCCTTACATCCTTTCATCTACCATCTCCAATCCTCCATCTACTGTGCCCATGTTTCCTCCAGGTCCTACATCTATTTTGGGCTCCTATATCCTAAAATCACCTCCTCCATCTCATCCTATCCATCCCTTCACCCATTCATCACCTATCCATCTCATCCATCATAAACATCCCTCTCACATACCCCATAGTCAGGATCAACAAAGGCACTTACCTAAACATCCTCCATCTACACATAATCCCCATACTCCTACCTCCATCACTCCACATCATCCATCTCCTCACACCCATGCCATTGCTACTAAAAGCACTTTGGCTATTAAAGAAAAAATACATAAATCCAAGCATCCACATGAATCTACGGCTCCTCATGTCCCCTCTAAAAGACATGGTGAAGAGAAGAAAAATCTAAATCTACATCAAATCCGTAGGCCACAAAGACCCACCAAAGCAAAGATCAAAACCATGTGGTCCCAAAAAAAAAAGATGCAATGCCATCACATGAAAAATTAGTAAGAACATCCAAAGTCACTAATCCAAAAGCTAATCATATGCCCCTTTCATCTCCTAAGTCTATTTTGGGTCCCTATGTCCCGAAATTCACCATTCCATCTCCTCCATTATCCCCACATTTTACATCCCTTAATCCTCTTATTTTTTCACATCCACCACCACATGTGCCAATGTTGGTCTTGAACACATCTCCCCATCACATATCCACCCCATCATTCCATCAATACCCTTTGCAGCATCCCATCCATTATCCCATGTATCTCCCCTCTCAAATCCCCCTAATTCATCCTCTTGCATAATCCATTTATGCTCATAAGGTTGTACCAACATCCAATAGTCGGTTCGAACATGGGCTCTTACTACCTCATATAAAACTTGATGCTTGAGTCCTTCATCCATATCCTTATCATGTATATTCTAAATTCCCTTATCCACATCCCTATCCTTATCCATTTTCATCCCCCTACTATCCAAAAATTCAAAAAAGTTCAAAAATCCATAAAAATTCAAAAAAAAAAAATCAAAGAAAAAAAAATAAAAAATAAAATAGTAAAGAGAAATAATTCGTCCAATGGTGAAAACTTGGCAAACAAAGCCTTGGATAAGTACCATGATGAAAACCTGGCAAAGGCATCATCGTAAATCCCCATCGCGCCAGGGGCAACTTCGATATCATTCCCTCCATCCGCTATGCTTCCAGCTATGCACCCGTCTTCCTGTTATCTGTCCTCTTCATAAATCCCCCCATCCCACCTATCTTCCGCATCCTACCATCATATCCCATTTATCTCCCATTCCCTCCGTCCTTCTTGTGATCTTGATCAAAATAGGGGCACCTATCCATGCATGCTTTGGACACCTATTGGTATACATTCCCTTCATCTATGCTCTATCATATTCCTTAGCCACCCATCCTATCCTCATCTAGTTATCTCCTTTATCTTCCCATCCACTTGTCTTTTATCCCTCATGCCTCCACATATATGACATATCTAGAGTGGGGGCATCTGCTTCCTTTGTGACATAATCCTTGGAGACATCATCTATCCTAGCATCCCTTTCATCTCCCAATCCTTCTGCCCCTATCCATCTATCACAACATCCCTTCCATCACCCCATTCTTATCTTCGTATCCATCTATCCTAGCATCCCTTTCATCTCCCAATCCTTATATTCCCATCCATCCAAACAATCCCTCCCATCCCCATCCCTATATCTCTATCCATTCTTCCATCTTTATCCTCATACCATCTCACAATCCCTTGTCATTGGTATCTGGCTATAGGCCTCCCCCCCATGCAACCCAATGCCATTTATCTCATCGTCATCACCCCTGCTTCTCTTGCTTGCACATCTTTCCAATCTCCTATCACTTTTCATCACTCATCTATCTATCATATCATCCTCCCAAGCCATTTTAATGCTTTGGATAACTATCCCATCCCTGAGCTTTATGTGATCGTCATCATCCTATCTAATTCAATAGGTCTATCCTATCTTGTCGTATCAGTCCCATCTTTTTATCCACTTACCCTATCATCTTATCATCTTTTATCCATTGTTTGCCTTTGGTCTTGACGAACTACGTTGCCCCTGCGCTTTCACGTAGGCAAGATCGATCATTTGATCTGCCCTCGGGGTTCCATCATCGATCTTCATCGTCCACTTTGCTCTTCTATCATCTATCATCGGTCTTTCTCCTTTTTTCCATCCTATCTTTACCATCCATCAAGGTCTCCATCTTGGTCAGTCATCCACCTTTCACCGAACTATGAGGGCTCTGCACTTTCATGTAGGCAAGGCTAATCTTTGATCAGTCCCCGAGCCCCTAGGTCTTTAGGGTGTGTCAATCTCATGTCTTATCTCCCTTGTGTCGTGTCGTCAAGTTATCCCCTTATCTAGCTGGTTCTTAACAAATGAGACCCACTTGTATCAACAAATCCAATCGATTTTGAACATCCCACGTCATAACGATCTTTTAGTTTAGTATCCATCATCTTTGGTTTCAACAGGATGCATCCTTCCTAATAGACCTCATCAATCCCATCCATCCCCTTGATCCTATGGCAAAGGGCGTTTGAAATTGATTATGATATTTTGATACTTTTGGATTTTTTTTTCTTTTCTATCATTTGAGCTCCCTATCATCACTTGTTAAGGCTGCCATGATCCATCATATTATAGTGCGTTTTGATTGGTCAACATAGAGGCATATCTTTCTTTTTTGTTTGATTGTGTCTTCTTGGTTGTCCCACGTAGTACCCACCAAGATCCCCGAGGTCTTGTGTTATGCTGGGGCATCCTTTTATGCTTGTGGTTATCTCAATACCTGGCCTGACCAAGGTCTTTGTGACTTTGGGGTGTTGGGATAGCCTTCTTGTCTGTTGTGTTTGTTTTATGCATTAGACACTAATTTTCCTTGGTTCTTCATACCCTGGCACTTGGTGTCTTATGCTATAGCAAAACTCAGTGCTCCAAAGATGGAAAATTGCATGAGGATTGTATTTTATTTTCCATTATATCGTCTTGCATATATCCCCCCATCCATTCATCCTTCATCCTTATCTCACATCTCTATCCAATCCCCATCCATTCCATTTAGCCTGAATCATCTAATCATATCCTTGGTCTTGTTCTCAGTCTTGTTACAAGCGTGGATCCAATCATCCTCCTCCTCCTCCTCCTCATCATCATCCCATTTTATCCTTCAATATCCCTTTGGTGTTGTTTTGGGATGTATCCTTCCCTCATCAACAACACTTTTGTCATCATCATCGGGAGGCATCCTTCCCTATCCTTTAGTGGTGTTTTGGGATGTACCATTCCCTCATCAATACCACTCAGTGGGATGTATCCTCCCCTATCTTCATGATTCATTGACAACACTCCATCCATCACCAACCCCTTTTGGCTTGTACCTTGACTGGGGCAACATCATCTTCGTCTTTGCATCCGTTTGTGCTTCCCAACCTCTTGTTGCCTTTTCATCCTTTCATATCCTCCCTTTACATCCTCCTCCTCATTTCCCATTTCTTCATCTCATCCATTTCGAGAGCACATCCGTGTTCTCTTGAACCCACATGTCCTCTCGAGGGGGCATCCTCAATCCCTACTCTTCATCTTCACCCCCATCATCTTTCTTCCTAGTCATCTCTTTGATGACTAGGGCATCTTTTCCAATCTAACCATCTCCTTTTGGGTTCTATATTTTAATATTCTTTGAAATGATGCTACTTAGTAACACCATCTCAAGAGGGAAAAATGTAGACATCCAAATTTGGACACTTAATTTATCCAAATTTATCACTTTTCATCTAAACATCCTCTTATCCAGGAGTTAATTAAGTAATATTACTATTATTTAATTAATATCTTTAATTCTGCCAAATCCTAAGGTATTTATTAATTAAATACCTTACCCTCTTTAATCCTCTTTTCATCAAATAAATTAAATAAATAATACATTTATTTAATTCCTCACATGTCATTTTCATCTAATCCTAATCCATCTTCTAATTTCTTCATTAGGGATGTGCACATGCCTAATCCTTGATTAGGATGGTGTCACATCCTCCAACTTTTGCAAGTTGGCTTCTAATCCTCATTTATCTTCTAATTACTGATTAATTAATCTTAATCAGTACCTTGGTCAACTCTCTCCATCCCCCAAGAATTTTTAATTCCTTTTATTCCTCCAAGAATCCCCTTTTCCCATGCATTTTCTAGAACCTTTGACTTGTCACATCAAGTCACATGTGACAAACTCCCACCTTTTGGGAACATTGTCTTATCCACTAGATTCTTCCAATCATTGTGAATTTAAAATTCACTTTTATTCACCCAAGATTCTTTCCATCTCCCAATGTACTTGCAAGGTACTTGTACTTTCTCCACATCATGTACTTCTCTTCCACCTCACTTACACCTCATCTCCTCTTAGCCACTTCACCATCCACATGTCAAGATGTGAGGGCTTGTGAGTTCTCAACTCACCATAGCCCTTCATCTTGACCTTGTTGGATGAATCTCAACCGTTGAATTCTCTAGAGAATTCAAATTCTTCTATAAATACCCCCTCCTCAAGGGCATTTTCAACACTTTGTGATTTGAGTAACCTTATGCTGCCAATTTGTATTCTCAAGCACTTGCTACCATTTAGCCATCCATTTAGTCATTTTGCATATTCAATCTTGCATTTAGCCACTCAAGAAGCTATCTAAGGAGCACACAAAGTCATCCAATCAAGGGCCAACCGAGGAGTCTTCAACAACAAGGAAGGTATAATCATTTGCATCTCGTTTCATCTATTTTCCTTCTTGTTATATCACTCTTTAGGCTAATCTTGAAGTGTCCTTAGTCTTTTATCATTTGCATTTTTAGTTATTTTGCATATTAGAGTAGGGTAAAATTCTAAGGTACACAGGTAGTTCTAGTTATGACATTGGATTTACTGAGGAATATTGTAGCACATTTTAAATTATTTTGAAATTAAAATTTAATGATATTATTTTTGTGTACTTGACTCTCTCGGATAAATTTGTTATTGTTTGTTTAGTTGAGAATTTTAATTGTCATGGATCTTGGTATATGAGAAAATTGGATGTTGGTGTTGCTACTACAAATTCATACTCATAATTATGATTATAAATATATACATTGAATTTTGATTATCTTGTTTCAAATGACATCATTATGTTTTTAGAAATAACTAATATATACTACTTATGTTATGTTGGTTGATGCCACAATAATGTATCCCACTTATGGGACACCCTGATTTCTTTTCTAAAATCATTATTTTTTAGAAAAATAAATGATCTTAGCCTTGAGGGGTTCCATCTAAAGCCTAGGTTTGATTTATGGAGGTTAGATCAAACTCCCTTGGATAGAATCTCTCTAGACTTAAGTCAAATCCTCAATGGAGTCTCCTCCACACCTATCAAAATGCTAAAAAAATGAGTTTTACTTCACCTTTTGGGGATCAAACAAAGTCATTTGAAAATATCATTTTGTAAGTATGAATCCATTAGTATTAAATTTATAAAAACAATAATATATATTATGTTTTCTTTTAAAATTATTATATTTATTTAAGAATTTATAATAAATGTAGGTCCATTGAGAAAACATGATAATCTCTATTCAAGACACCAAGAAAAATAAAAAACATTGTCAAAAAAATCTTAAGAAATTCACTACACTCTATATAGATATCCTCGTTTGAAAAAATAATTTTATCAAATATGCTAAGAGAAATGTGCTATGCAACAATATAGGTCTAAACTTTTAGTTAGTACTAAATGAAAAATTAAAAATAAATGAATATTAACAAAAATTAAAAAAAAATCTATATACTTGACATTGGAGATAATGATCTAATTTTAATAAATTATGGAAAACATTATTTCTAGTGAAATTTATTTGCTATAGAATGATATCACCAGTAATAAAAAATAATATAAAAAAATTAAAAATAATTAAAAATAAAAGTAAAACGTGATATAAATAGCTTTTTATTTTTTATTTTTATTTTTATTTTTTGCTTGAATCTACATAGAAATGACACAACTCATTAGTTTACATCGTCTTTAAATTGTTGATTTTTTTTTCCCTATAATAGACACAAATTGCAAAGTGTTTGAAAATGAGTATTTTGAGCATCTTAGTTATGTCAAAAAGTGGGACACACTATTTTGAAATCACTTTGATGTAAATTTATTCAAATATGTTGATCCAAGGAGAAGAGTCTCTTGATGATGCTAATTGTTAGAGGTGAGAATAATTAGGCTATAAGTATTAATTATTTCAACGTTATTTTAAAGTAATACTTTTTAGTTACAAAATATGGCATGGTATCTACTTTATAATTTGTATATGTAGATTGAAATGCCTAGCATGGAGTACATGGGATCAACATGATGTGCAAGGTGATAACTAATTCAAAGGTTGAAGCTTCATTTTCTATTTGGGAAAATAGAGGCTACATGTTTCATAATTAGTCTTTGCTAAATATATGAAGATATTTTGTATGTTCATATAACACATTGATAACAATTTGTATGGTTATATATTGATGATATTTTGCAGTCTGAGAGACATTGTAGGCCTCAAGAAACTTTACGATATTTTGATGTCATTATATGCACCTTAATAGCCTTATCAATATAAATATAGAGAAATATTTTATATTTATTTAAGGATAAATAATTTTAATGGTTTAAATATTACTCAAGGTTGAGAGTGATCATGATTGGTTTAAATTTATATATAATATGTATGTACGTTAAAAATGAAAGTGATAAAATTTTGTTCATTTATTTGCCAACTCTTATATGAAGTATCAATTTAACTCTAATGCTATGTATGATAAGTGCCTTATCCCCCCTTTCTATCTCTCTATCTTTCCCTCTCTCTTCCTCTTTCCATCTCTCTCTATTTGTTCCTTTCATTCTCTCCCTCCCTATCTCTCTATCTCTCAATTTTGTCCCTCTTCCTCTCTATTGATATCTCTCTTATCTCTATCTCCCTCTTTCATTAATAATGTGAGAAATGGAATGGGCTAACATCTTGGTCAATATTTCTTCTCCTTTCGTATTTTCCTTTTGAAACTTTAGTCCTCTCTATCTTCTTCCAATTTCAAATTACACTAGTTGTTATAAATTTATTGATTTAATATATTATTTCAATATATGTTTCCCTAGATGAAGTAAGGTGCCAAATATCTATACACTTTCATTTAATGCATTTAGTGTGTTAGAAAAAAAATTAGTTTCAAGTTCTTCATGCAAAGTAAGTATTATCTAATGAGATATTGCTTAATAAGGGCATGATATATTCAAAATAAACTTGATGTTTTTTTATTTGATCAATAGTGAGAACACCAATCTAGGAGGCTACTTGGAATGCATCAAACTTTTAATAGAGACATTATTACAAAATGTACAACGAAATTGTCAATAGTATTAGAATATGATCTTGTTAATAACCTTTCCTCTTCCAAATATTGAAGAAGGCTTCGTGAAAATTGAAGATAGATGTCATTGCTAAAGGCATTGATGGAACAAGTCCCTTATGAAAGAGTTCTAAATTCTAAAAAATATTCTTAAAGTGATTATACATTGATTATAGGTAAGTCCAATTTAAGCATTTCACCCCTCTTACTTAGGCTTACTTTTTTAAAGGAAGAATTTTAGGAATATTTCTTGAGTTATTGTTAGTTAATTAATTCATCGAAGTAATCCCATGAAATTTTTAATTAAAATGGTATATTTATCCAAAATTAAACATTTTTTGTCAAGCAAAGCCTTGGTCTCTACCTCCTAGTCTTTATACTTTGATGGTAGGATTTCTTCTTAAGAGAAGAAACTTACCTATGATCATTCAAATATTTATTTTTTCACATCCCCCACCAATCACCTACATGTTGGAAACTACATCTTGCATGTCATATCCTCCTCAAAATGGACTCATATCTTGCTTCCAAAACAATAAGTATCCAATTGGAAGAAGGATTTATCAAACTATGTAGTATCAAGGAAAATGGTTAGGTCTCCATGAACAAGGCATCTTAGAACCCATACATATCAAAGAAAATACAAACTATCATGGCCTTGGATACCAAGCTCCTTTCACCCATACCAAAGCCCAAATACCTCCATCTAAATCCAATTATCCACATTCCCCATCCTCCAAATATATCTTAGGTCCTTATATTCCAAAGCCTAATTCCTCATCCCTTCCATCCATTTCGGGTCCTTATGACCTAGAACCAAATCCTTCAATTTTGGGTCCCTACATCCCAAAACCAAAACCTTCACCCCTTTCATCCATCTTGGGTCCTTACATCCCTCCATCTACTATCAACATCCTGATACATTTAGTTAAGTGGGGATGACCAATCATGCATAATGTTTGCATGAATTGATGGAGAGATATGTTTTAGTTAACACCTTGGGCACCCAAGTTGGCATCTTGGAGTTAACAACTTTTGCATGAGAAGATATTTTCAAGTATGAGTTAAGTGGGCCCATTCTTGGGCACCAACTTTGAGGAGAAGTTTGGAAGATATTTTCTTGACCAACGATCAGTTAGGAGTTCAATTTGGGGTGCCTAAATTGAGGAGACATTGGTTTTGACTTCATGTTACAAGATGAAAATCTACTTGCACAAAAAAGGTGTAGGTTTTTGAGAGGAGCTTTGTGCTTTGTAATTAAAAATTATTTGGAGCTTTCAATGCTCATTATTTTCTATTAATTGCAAAAAGTTGAAGAGATTTTTATTAGAGTTTATTGCAGGTTGTGAAGAAGAATTGTTGAAGGAAAAAGAAGCATCTCAATCAAGGATTGATACAGTGTTATTGTAATCTTGTTCTAAGGTTAAATAATGCAAGCACTATTGATTATGGTGGTGGACTTTTTTCCTGAAAGGGTTTCTCCACGTATATGTTGTGTCACTTCTATCTTCTTGTCTACTTCTACAATTGGTAAAATTGATCTAAATAGATAATCGTTCACAAAGAAATTGTAAAAAAGAAAACTTAATTAGATCTACAATGTCATAGTTTTACAAGTTTTAAAGCTACATAATTACCTCCATTTTCAACATTTGGTATAAGAGCTAATGGTTGGGTAGAGTTTGGGACGTCTTTCTCTTAAAAGTTTGAAGGTTTTTTTGGTTGTAGTGGGAGATTTTACTATTTTATTATTCTTGATTTATAAAATAAGTGTGTTACAATGAGTTCTAATTCTCGTTTCAATATTGAAAGATTCAATGGATCTAGTTATGAGATGTGGAAACTAAAAATGGAGGATCTCCTTGAATAGAGAGATCAGTGGTTAGTTGTTTGTAATGAGACAAAGTCACCTACAATGATGTCATATGAGGATTAGGCTAAGCTTGATAAGAAGGCAAGAGGGACCATAAGATTATGTCTCGTTGATGTTGTTCTCTTGAATGTTTCAGATGAAACTACCACATATAAATTGTGGAAGAGGATAGGTGATATCTATCTGTGAATGTTGATTGTAGACTTGCATAAACACAACAAACAATCACACAATTAGATTCATATGCAAGTTAAATCAAAATTCCTCATAGAATTCATGTATAATGCACAAAATAGGAAATAAATGAAGAACACAACAAAGAAAGCTATCAAATCCTATTAAAGCAAGCAAACTCTTAATCCCATGGGGGAATTGGTGCCATTTTGATGTGGAAAATGACCCTTTCTCAATCCCTTGTAAGCTTGACGAAGATTTGTTGATGATTGAAGCTCCTTGATGAAATTTTGGCATAACCTAACTATGAATCCATAAAAACTATGAACACTTGATGAAATGGATGAAATTAGCTCTAATTGTGAAGATAGTGATTTTGCAATGAAGTTGTGGATCCAAAATCCAAATGAGAGCTTTTTATTTATAGATTTGAAATATGGAGGATGAGGCAAAATGGATGAATGTGGGATAAAAGACCAACCAATAGCATTAAGCCACTTGTCAACATGTGAGTGGACAAAGGTGGAGCACATTTTGATGAATGTGTCAATAAATGATATTAGGTGGAATTTCAAGTTTATGAAATGACATTTTGGAGGGAGAAAGAAATGAATTAAATGCCACTTGGGTCAATGCACAAGGACATGTAAGAGGTACTGAATGCCTTGTTGGAAGGAAAAATCCCTTTGGAGGGATTTTCAAATTTGGAAGAATATTCCCCTTTGATGCCATGTTGAGAGAAATTAGAAGATTTAATAAATTAAAAAAATGATTTATTGAGCAAGTTGCAAAATCTAGAGGATTGGAGTGATTAAGACTAAATTAAATAGGTTTTGATTAATTCAAAGAGAGGTTAGTTGATGTGACAATTTGATTTATATTTTTGGATTGATTCAAATCAAAATGAGAGGAATATGATTTAGACTTAATTCAATAAATATTTTTATTTATTTAATTAAAAAGGAGATGATGATAGATTAAATTAAATAAAGATTGATTTATTTAATTTAATAGGATGACTTTAGAGATTAATTAAATAAAGTGAATTATTTAATTAAAGGGAGACTAGAGGATTAATTAAATAAAATGATCTATTTAATCAAAAGGAGATGATGAATTAATCAAATAAATAATGATTTGTTTAATTAAGAGATGGAATGCAATGAATTTAATCAAATAAGGGATATTTAATTAAATGATTAGCAAATGAGATGATTCAGGATGAAGCGGTGTTAGTAAAATCAGGATCCAGTGTAATCGATACATTTTCTATGTCTACATTTTTCCCCTCTTTGAAGCAAAGTACCTATTGTGTTGGTTCAAAAAATAAACAACCACAATCAACATTCAATTTTTTTTTTTAAATGCCCCATTGTTGCGGAATTATGTTGGTATATTGCCCCCTCAAGAGATCGAAGATTTTTTAAAAATTTTAGCACCTTATCTTGCGAAAAAAGAGGACAAGGTGCCCGATGGGTCCAAAAAGGCTCTGAGATGCCAAAAATGTGAAAAATGCAAAAAACTAATACAAAATAGTCCTCAATTGGGAAAAAATGGGCTTGGGGGTCCAAAACCCTAGCCAAACGACTAAACAAGGTCAAAGAACCCTAACTTTTAGGCTTAAATAGGCTTTGAGGGGTCACTTCCAATTCATTTGCACACTTAGCCTTTTGAAATTCTTACAATTTGAGCTCTGAGGACTGATTGAGATGGCACAACGTGTGCTTCCATGACATATTTCTGAGCACGTGTGAGTGTTCTAGAGGCTTCTCGACACAGGACCAACGGTAAGTCATCATGTCCCAACTTTGTTTTTCAATTTTTGAGTGCATTTATTAGGGTTCATAAGTCAAAAAAGTCAAGCAGTGCCATATAGTGCCACTGAAAACCTCAAATTGGTGTCGTGCAGGCCTAAATTGTGTTGCTGATGAGAGTTGCGCCATAGTGACTTAGTTTAGAATTTAGGGTTTAGGGGCTAAAGTGCACCACACTTGTAAATAACACTGCAGTGGTGCTGTTTGAAATTTAGGCTCAGGGGTCAAACTAGGTCTCTTTCAAACTACACTATGGCAACAGAGTTTGGAACTTTTTGGCTTCTAGCAGCCCAGTTTAAAAAATCCAAACAATGATGCATATGCGGATAATGATGCATTTACTATTTTGGTTGCATGAACTTCAAACATGATCTTGATTTTTTACGAAACTTGACATGGTGACTTTCCTAATGCAAGAGGACATGGAGTCGGTCCATTCTTGTGAGCATAGGTCTTCCATTTTGAGCAGACTGACCCAGGACCCCCCTTTACACAAGGTACTCTAGGAGCACCTGGGGGCGATTGGCTTATGGTATGTCACTTATGCTCTAGTTATCAGGATGCACTTGGGCATGATGACAACATTGGCAGAGCACTGGCATAGTGAGACTTCTTCATTCCACCTTCCCACAAGTGAGGCCACAGTGACCTTGGAGGACATGTGCATTCTGTGTTTGCCTATCCATGGAGAGCGAGTTATCTATGATGTGGATGTAGAGAGAGACAATTGCTTTTCCATTATTGGCCTAGATGAGATCATCTTCTTAGAGGGTGAGATTGAGCTCAAGCAATATAGAGGCTAGGTATCGTCTTTCAGATTGATTGTTACTGCTATTATTTCAGGACTCATGGCACTAGATTGGCATGGCTGATACTTTAGTCCAGGATGGGGACTTGCTTGGGAGTGGATGCTCTGACGAAGGGAGTGCTTTGCCAAGGGGCTAGTGATGTTGGCCTCCCTGTATCATGATCTTCACGAGTTTTCTTATTGCGATAGCCAGGCTATCGAATCAGGAGTCACACTACTGCACATTTGGGCCTGGGAGAAAATTGCAGTGCTCTGCCCCGTCCAAGTTATATCGGTTGATATGGAGCCATATGACCTGGTTATCTTGAGGTACAAGGGTGCATTGAAATTTTCACATACAAGAGCAACAGACATTCGACATTGGTGGTGGGTCATTGACGAGATGACAATTTTCACATGGAGGCCTTACCTTGGGATGCCAGCTTGGTACGATGATGTTCAACAATTGTTCTTTGCTAGGCAGGACCATTTGATGCAAGGCCGCGAGCACACGATGATCGAGAGATGTTTTCCAGACCACATGGCCTAATAGTTTGGGGATGCTTAGGACCATCTTGATGACTAGTATGTGGCCATCTTCACATGTACTATGAGGGAGACGACATGGGGTCAGACAATCCCAACAATAGATGCAGTATAGAGCTTCATGTAGTTAGTAGCTAGGGCGTGCCTTATGATTAGGGATAGGCAGACCCGGAGATGATGTAGGCCTACATGGATTGGTTTTGACCACTGGTTTGATTAACAGTACCTGAAGCACTTTTTCCATGGAGGAGATCGAGAGGCCAGTTTGCAGGGTGGGGGTGGGGCCGAGGAGGCAAAGGAAGCAGGGATGGTGATGGTGACGGGGATGGTGATAGAGGGAAAGGTAGAGGGGGAGATGGTACACCTCCATGACAACCAGAGCATCACCCTGAGCAGGACATGGGGCAAAGGGATGGGCATCAAGATCAACCCATGGATGGTCGCCAAGACTAGGACAGGAAGATGACCCCACCTAGAGATAGTCACTAGGACTAGCCACCGATCTAGCCACCACTATATCTAGACCCTAGGGATGGTCAAACATTACAACTTTAGGCATAGATACAAGTGTTGATCGCGGAGAGAGACCAGGCGAGACAATAGGTCTTGACCTTGACAGCAGAGTGGGATCATGCTATCCAGTAGTGACAGGTTGCCAAGCTATAGGCTGCGTAGGAGATGGGTCAATGATAGTAGTTAGAGAGTATGGATGCATCCTCCTCCTGGAGCACAATATACATCCTAGCATATAGAGAGGCCTTCGAAGAGGCAGAGTATTATCATGTGCATTACCACCAGGCCATGCCTTAGGTGGGACAAGTCCCAAATTATTCTCAATAGACATGATACAAGCCTCCAGAGGAGTACAGGGAGAGGCTGGGTGGTGAGGGGAGCAGCCAGTAGGGCTAGCTCATTTATTTTATCAAAGACATTATTCTTTTTGAGATCCACAGGCTCATTTTTTATAGCCCCATGGGTGATTGTACTATACTGATTGTACTATACACTTGATCCCAATCCTTTGTACCATGACAGTGTATTATTACTTTGATATATGAGATGATATGAGATGGTTTGTGCTGATGTGATGATGTGTCCTATCTTTATTTATGCATTATGATGGATGTTTTTACTTTCTATATGCGATGATCTATATGTGATGCAATGGTTCTATCTTTATGTGATGCAATGCGATGTATGATGTTATGATGTGATTCAGTGATTTATGGATGCATTTCTTTTTTTAGTATCTTTTCTATGCACTTTTATGATGATGTATGGATAATGCAGATGTTATGCTATGAAAAATGCTTAGTCTATCATATCTATATTATGCACCTAATGGATGATGATGTATGAGATGCTATATTTTATTTTTCCTTATCTTTCTCATGTATGACATGGTGATGCATTTATGGATAACATGATGATGCACATGATATGATGTGATGTATTTTGTAATGATGTTGATGTATATGACATGATATGGTGTACATGGTATGATAATGCTTATATGATAATGCAAACAGATGATATGTATGTGATGATATTATGATGTATAAGTGATGATGCAATGGATGTTTTGATGATGTATATGATATGAGTTAATAATGCCTATGTGATGATTTCTTTTATGCTTATGTAATGAATGCAAATGTATGGTTTATGAGATGCTTAGAATAACCAATCTATATTATGATGCAAATGATGAAATGCAATGCATGTGAGATGATTAGTGTTTCCTACATGTCATGATATGATGTGGATTATGCTGATGGTTTGTGGATGCAGGATGGGTGCAATAGCGATGATGATTTTCTGTCATGGTACCATGTTAGCAAGAAAAGAAGATAGAAGAAAGAAGAGAATCCAACACATCAAAAGAGATGATGATGATGATGATGATGATGAAGATGATTTGCTTACCAGGAATTGGGACTTTAAAAGGGCCATTTAACTTATGTTTGATAATACACATAGGCATGATGCAGCAAGGTATAAAGAACCAGGATGGTGTTGCACCTAGTGTGATGGACTTTGACTCAACAATCAGATAGGAGACCTCTTGTTCACACCTGATACATGGAACCTTTTTCAAAATGCAGTTCAAATATTAACTTGACACATGGAACCTTTTTCAAAATGCAGTTAAGATATTCCAAACATCTCAGACCAAAACTTAGAAAGGAAAGCCTTCCTATGTGGTCAACAAGATACCCAAAATATTCTCCCTACACCCAAACAAAGCACATATGACCAAGGTTATATTACAAGAATATCCAACAATCACAAAAAATAAAAGATAATGATTGTTGCCCCATTCCTTTCTCTCCAATTCCTTTTCTTTGTACATCATCGAGAGGTCATCGAAATGATTGCAATATGATAAGTCAAAAAGACAAAGATAAAGTGAACAAACAAGCTAATGTTCTTCAATACCGCTAGCCAAGACTAAACTACGGTGATGCCTAATGTTGATGTCCACTGTAGGAAGGATGTATCCTAGGACATGATGTTATCAGATGATTGATTTGGGATAGATTGGATGATAGGCTATTGACACAAAGAGTTGACTAACTTGTTTACTTACTGACCTAGACTCGAGACTTTGACGCTTAAGCTTTCACTTTTGATTTGCTAGACTTTTTTTCAATTGTTTCACCAAAGGCTAAGGATGACGATGATTTATTATGATCAAATGTTTATTGCAGGTGAAAGCGAGATGGGATAGATGGTTTTTTTCAAATATTTGGATGTTTTTGAAGTTTTGAAATGTTTTGAGGTTGTTTTTGGTATTTTTAAGATTTTGTAAAATATTTTGATTTTTAAATTTTCAAGTGTTTTGGAGTTTTTTGAAATTTTGACCAAGAGACTAACCTAAAGACCTATCCTAGGGGCTCAGGGGATGATCAACAAATTAGCCTTGCCTACGTCATACACATAGAGACCATGTAGTTTGACTGACACAGACTCGATTATTGATGAGATATGAACAAATGGATTGCCAATTTATTATGACATACTCCTAAAGGAGTGACCTAAGTGTCTCGGGGGATGATCAAAGATCAACCTTGCTTACGTTCAAAGCATAGAGACGACATAGTTCGACAAAACAACTCTATTTTTTTTGAATTTTGATATGTTTTGAATGTTTTTTGAATTTTTTGGTTTTATGAATGTTTTTGGATTTTTTTTATGTTTTGATGTTTCTAGATTTTTCTGATTTAGGAAGACTTCCAGAATATACACGAATTCGATCCGAAGAGAACATGCCCCTAGTGTGCTGCAATAGACTACTCTGATAAAGGCAAGACAAAGTGACCTTGAGAATAGGCTGAGTAGTACTAGGAAGGATCATGACACGAACACAGGACCAAGCTATAATGTGAATGCACATGGGTGATGGATGGAGATATGGAATACGATGGATGATGGAAGCATACTGGATGGATGATGCAGAATGAGCCATGGAGATCCTAGTGGATGGAACATGCTTATTTTACACAAGGTGCCTGTTTTCCAGGTTTTCACCAAGGTACTTGCCCAAAGCACCACCAAAGTGGTTTTCACTAGAGGACGATTTTTCTCTTTACTTTTTTTAATCCTTTTTTTGGATTTTTTTGGATTTTTTTATTTTTTTATTTTTTTGTTGTCACCAAGACGCCTGTTTGCTAGGTTTTCATTGGGGTGACCATTTTTTTAGGACATTTTCTGATTTTTTTGTATTTTTCAGTTTTACACCCTACAAGATTATGCATAAAACTTTTTGAGATATCCCATTTGGCCCTTATGAACTAACCCTCAATGAGATATCCCATTTGGCCCTTATGAACACCTTCAACATAGATGCCTTGCCTGATTGAGCCTCAGGGTGAAAATTAGGTAACATTTATGGCGACCTTTGTTGGATGTTTTCCTGCTAAACATGAAGACCAGTAGCCTAGACCTATCCATTGGGCATGGAGTCATTGGGACAACTCAGAAAAGATCAAGAGCAGCTTTGTACATGGCCAAAACATATGGTAACTCGAGAAACAAATCACTTGAAAACTTATTGAAAACAAGAAAAACTGAAATAAACTATTTACATGTGTTGGAACAACACTTAGGGAAAGAAATAACAACTAAACCTACCCTATACTAACCAATAAGAAATTGGTCAAACAAACCCATTAATAGGTTGGGTGAAATAACTGCCCCTTCTAAAAAATTTACAATGTTTGCTACACTGGAGAACAACTAAAGAGAAATGAAACAGGCATGACAATTCAACCGATGGCTGCAAGACCTCTTGCAGAACATATTCAGGCTTACTAACCTTTTCATATGGAATGTAAACATTCTCATTCTGAGGTGGAAAGGTAACTTGAGTGCACTCCTCTTGAGCAATACCCTCATGCTTGGGTGTAAGATTCGTTCTTGGTGTAGTATTATAATCCATCTAAGCTAGGTACCTAATTGGACAACCCCTGGTGAGGGTAAAACTTGAACTCTCCTCCTATTTGATCTCTTTATCTTCTCTAAAGACTTCATCTTTTCCTTGAAAAGATGATGATTAAAGGTAATATGCAGGTTGTTCATTGGCTGCTACAGTCTGATCCTCTTGACTAAGGAGCTGATATCCCTATTGGATAATTGAAAACAAATCTTCAGACTATGGCTCCTTATGCTCTTTGTCCATGATAGAATATACCTCCTCTTCAACAAAGTGGGGAAGCTCATTTAATAAGTTCACAGGCTGCAAGGCACTATCTTCAACAACTTCTTCAATAGTCTTGCCAACTTGAATGGGCTGATCACATGCTTCCTTTTCATATGATACTAGTTCATCTTTAGGCATAGATGCTATCATGCATGTGAGATCTTCATCTTCATCGAAAAATTGAGGAAGTTCATTTTACAAGTCAGCAATATTCTTTGGTCATTCCAAATCGACTGGTAAATCAGGAACCTGCATGCTCTCTTTAGCTTGCTCAACATAACTAGGTAGTTGATTAAATAAAGAAGTGCATTGTTCCTCTTCGTGCGGCTCCTTTTGTAGTGAAACTTGGGTATCCTCTGCCTACAAGTGAAGATCTTGAACTGTCTGTTGTCTTAGCTCCTGCCTCTCCTCCTATTTGAGCTTTTCTTGCTGTAGTCGGTAACATGCTATAGCTAAATGCATTAGATTTACTTTGCTAATTCTCTCCTTGAGGAGTAAGTCATCTGGATCAATGAGATGCTCTTGAGGGATGATGGACTAATCTTGTTCAGGTACTACATTCACTTCCATCGAATTGAATCCCTTAAAGCTTGGAATTTCAAGCTGAGAAGACTTACTAGGGGAGTCAAGAGGCTGAATTTACCTGAAGCTGGCAAACTTGTACTTTGGAACCTCCTGTTTGGAAAATTTTAGCCTCCTTTCAGCCTCTTTTGCAGCCAGCTGCTGGGAAAGGTTCTCTTCAAATTGCTTCTTTTGCAACTCCTCCATTAGTTAGTGCTGATAATTTGAATAAGCTTGAGTGTTCTGCACCTTAGCAGAGAGTAGCTTCATTTGTTCTTCCTTAGCAGCTATTTCCTGTTCATGGCCTTCCTCAAACCAGATTCTTTTTACCACTCTTTCTTGATAATAAAAGCTGACTTACTCAGCCACCTCTTGTTGTTGTATAATGATACCTTGCTGCATCTTGATATCAACCAACATCTTAGACAAGCACACAAGCACCTTACTAATATCATTAACCTTCATATTGTGGAGACCTTGACTGAGATCCCACAACGTATGGTCAATCTATTGGAGCAGGTCCAATACACTCTGATATGGATGTGCACGAGCAACATACTCATGATATGGAGGGTAATAGTAAGCATCTTCATAATTATTTGACATTTTTTCAGTTAAAGAGCTGGAAACTCAGAATTAACAGATTGTTTTGAGACATACCAAGACTTGTGTCTGTGAAACCAGAAGATTTGAGCTCAGAGTCACCAGGTATGTAAATAAAATGCCTCCAAAAGGCTGAAATTACTGTTGTACACACCAAACAACAACAATAAAATGCATAAACATGAACTAAGAAGTAGTTCACTGTCCCACCGGGCGTGCCAAAACTGTTATCCCCTGAAGTTGCACCCTGTTGAACCTGATGTCCAATGCCTCAATGTAACATTGGAAGACCTCCAAAGATGTGGGTTTCTTGTAAGTAGAGGTCAACCTTCGGAGAAGGCCAACTTCCTTTGGTGTCACCTAAAACTACTAATTTTTTTTGAAGGAAAAGGGAGAGAGATAATGCATAAAAATAAAAATTAAACTCTAAGGTGATGCACTGAAATGACAGGAACAATGAGATACTCGAGCTACACTTGAATACTGGTGACAACCATGAGACTGCACAACAAGATCCTATAGATCACACATTCAAACAGGTTTGAAATGCACATGCCTTTAAGAAGGAAAGGCATATTTTCACAAACTAGAAGCTCATGTGCAGGATTAAGTAAACATAGTTTGTAACCTACATGATACTACTTCTGCAAATAAAGGGATGACATGAAACAAAAGCTATAAGGAAAGAGAAATTTCACTAAGTAGCTCAATGAATCACTTAAAAAGAATGCACTATACTTGACAAGGATCAAAAGGCGGAATGATGGACCATCAATAGTAACCAAGGTAGATTTTGTATATTATGTTCCAAATTGAGTTACAAAATCCTGCTAGTTTGAGAGAGGACTGCAAAAAGGGTCATAGACTTCAGAAGAGCATACCTCAGAACTCCTTTACAAAAAGGAAAAAATGCCTTATATACAGAAAAGATCTCGGCCCCTTAGGGCTTACAAAAAATATCAATCCTAGAAAGATCTCCCATAGATCTTTTTATGGAGTTAATGCTGCACCCTGCGTGTCCTATTGAAAGATCACCCTTGGAGAAGTCCTCAGATCTTTAGCAGCAACCACTGCATTCATTTCTGATCCTTGTGTCCACCTTTGAATTCCCCCCAGTTGAGCTGCTTTGAATGCTTTTGGTTTCAGAGCAGAAATGCGCTATCTTGTTTTGTTGATCTTCCTTGCTGAGGTGTCAATTATTCAAAACATCAATGGTTCATCTGGTCAAGATTGCCATGGTTCACTTTTAGCTCCCTCTGATTGGCTAGCCATACGCCACATGAGACTACTGACTGTCAAAGGCTTGCTCAGTCATAATTGCATGTCGGTGAGACACTCATCGTGTCTCCCCAATGTGATTATATCATTTTGCAACTTATCGACATGACTCATTATCATTGGCAAGAGTCATATTGAGCTACATATGTTTCAGCGATGAGTCCACCCTCTCTTCAGTCGGTGAGACCTTAGGATGAAAACACATCGCTATACCGAAGTCAATCTACTTTGGCAAGACCTCAAGAAGTCGCTAGGACCACATGCCGAAAACCTCAACTCCTGGCGAACTCGATTCATTTGCTGTTGATAGGACCCCCTTAGTTCGCTAAGACGTCATGTAGAATTCCTTTCCCTTTGGTGAACTTCTTTCATTTTAGGAGGCTCCACTGGTCAGTGAGACCTTTTCCGATGACTCCTCCTTTATCGCCAAGACCTTCCTGTGTCGCTGAGACCTCTTAGTGAGCTCAAATGTTACACCAAAGGCTCCTTTTATTTCACTGAGATTTCTCCTCGGTGAGCTCCTTTTTTGTCGACGATAACTCCTTGTTGCCACACCGAGACATGGCCATGTCACTCGAGCTCCGCTTTCTTTCTTGAGACCCTATCAAGTTGGCAAGACTCTCAGCAAGGCCTCCTTGCTCCGACAAGAGCTCATTTTGTTTTGATTCAGTAAGAGAAACCTTCATCGGCAAGAGGTCATAGCAGCCTCATTAGTCATGCCGAAATCACCTTCCATTGCTGAGACCTTACCGAGTCAGAAAAACATCCTGTCAAGGCCTCTCTTCTTCGCCGATGCGTCCTTTATCATACCACTGAGCTCCTTTCCTTCTGTCGGCCAGACATCCTTATATTGGCAAGACCTTATGCCGATGTCAATCTCTTTTGGTGAGGTCTTTACTTTCTGGTCAGTGAGACATCACGTGGTCACTGAGACTTCATAGCGAACTCCTCTTGTCTACCCGAGCTCTCCTCTATTCGCTGAGACCACATCAAGTTGGGAAGACATCTTACTGATTGTAAAACCTCCTTTCTGAGTCTCCCTGAACACATTTTACTCTACCAGGCTCTACATTTCCTTCGATGTGACTCCCATCGGTCGGGAAGACATCATGGCAAAAGGAAAACCTACACCAAGCCCCCCTTTTTGTTTCGGCAAGACACCCGATGAGACCCTTCGTTATCGGCGAGACATTGGCCTGTCGGCCAGACCTCCTGTCGGGCTCCTTAACTCTTGGTGATGAGCTACTTTCTCTTCAGTCGGGGAGACATCTTGGCGAGATCACTTTTCTATTAGCGAGCTTCCTTCGTGTCACTGAGACTTCTTTATCACTGAGACCCTATATCGAAGTCTCCCTGCTTCGCTGAAAGTCCACTTGAGTTTGGGGAGAGCTTGCTTGATCGGCAAGACTTCATGTCGACACCACCCCTATCCTTTGTCGTTGATACATTCACGGGTTGTCGAGACCTCTTTTAGAACTCAATCCTTACGCTAAGAGCCTTTAGAGTCGGGGAGACCTTGTGACTTCAGCGAGACCCTTTGGCGAAGCTTGCTTGCTTTGCTGACACCACCTGACTTCGGCGAGACCTTTTCCAATCGGTAAGACCTCCTACCGAAACCCGCACACATACAATGAAGGGATCCTACTTGCTTTGTCAGCGAGACTTGATGCATTCATCGAGACTTCTCTCTGAAGAAAAGAACTTTTTCTGAAATGAATGTCCTTTTGTCGCCGAGATGATGATCGATGTCTTATTGATAGGGACTTGTAGGTGAATCCCACTCACCGTGACATTCCTGGGGTCTTGGTGACTCTCTCCTTAGAAGATTTTCATGCCAAACCTAAACAAGGCAGGCTTCTTCACTGAGTTCCCTATGAAATGTCATCAGATGCATGAACTAACCCTCAATGGAGATATCCCATTTGGCCCTTATGAACACCTGCAACATAGATGCCTTGCCTGATTGATCCTTAGGGTGAAAATTAGGTAACAAGACCAATAGTACCTCGTCCTCAACAATTTCTTGGCTAAGGTCACACCACTTGAGTGTGAACCACAAATGTCATTATGTACCTTGGTTAAGGAAGTCAATACCTCCTCAACATTTAAGCAATGTAACAGGGTTCCTTCAATGTTTCTATAGTAAATGGTGTCTCCTAGGATGACAAAATGAAATTATTTTTTGACAAAGGCTCTTCTAAGGTTTGGGGTTATGTCAGCTGGGAGGACTCTTACTCTCAGATAAGTGTATATATCATGGTACCAGGGATCACTGGGACCAACGATTTTGCACACAAATTCAGACTCTAGTACCTCAAACAGAGGCATGAGAAGCTTCTCTATGAGGAATTCTTGCTTTGGGATGTCACATGGGATTTCTAGGAGTGATTCGATTGTAGCCATTTCATTCACCGCTCTGTTGTTTGCTCTTGGTAGTTGCTCAAATGTGATATCAATGAAGAAATCCTTAAGACTTTCCACCAATTTCTTGTAAGGAGTCAACTTGTCATCCTTTTTTTTATACTCATTATTGACTTGGTTGATTATGAGATGTGAATCTATGTATACCTTTAGTGCTATTATCTGCCATTGCACTACTATCCTTAGCCCTATGAAAAGAGCTTCATATTCTGCTATGTTATTTGTGCAAGGGAATGAAAAATTGTATGATTTTGGAATGCAATCCCCTTGTGGGGTGATGGAGAAGATCCCTACTCTTGATCCATGTTGCATGTAGGATCCATCAAAGTACATTTTCCAGTGATCCGCTACACTTAGGTTGAAGATTGATTTGTTGGGGAATTCTGAGACAAGTGGATTCTTTGAGTATATCGGTGCCTCTGTCAACTGATCCATTATTGCTTGTCCATTGATGGCCTTGTGCTCTACATACTCAATGTCATGCTCTGTAAGGATCATAACCCACTTGGATATCCACCCTATAAGCGTTGCTTTGGAAAGCAAGTACTTAATGGGGTTTATCTTTGTGATAAGCTTTATTTGATGGGCTAGCATGTAATGTCTAAACTTTTGTGTTGTAAATACAATTGCTAGACAAGATTTCTCAATGGATGTATAGTTTAGTTCATGTCCCACCATATTTCTACTGATATAATAGATAGTTGTCTCTTTTCCATTTTCATCATGTTGTGCCAAGAGAGCGCTGAGAGCTGCCGTTGTTGTTGAAATGTATAAGATCAAAGGTTTGCCTAAAATTGGTAGCATAAGGACTGGCAGTGTGAGTAAGTATTATTTGAAAATTGTTGAAGGCCTAATCACACTTTTCATTCCACTTGTATGCTACCCCTTACGGAGTGGATGAGAGTAGGGGACAACCTTGTTTGCTAGTTGTGCTATGAATCAACAGATGGACTAGAGTCTTCCTTGTAAAACCCTTAGCTACTTCAGTGTTTTAGGTGCCTCCATTTCAAGAATGGATTTGACCTTAGTAGGATCTATTTCAATTCCTCTCATGGACACGATGTACTCGAGGAGCTTCCCTGATTGTACTCTGAAGACACGCTTCTTTGGGTTGAGTCTGAATTTGTATTCTTCCAACTGATCAAAGATGGAGCCCAATGTGGCTATATGATTTTGTCTTTTCTTAGATTTGGCCAATATATCATCCACAGTTTTGTGGATCATGTCATGAAAGATTAGTGTCATGGCCCTCTGATAGGTGGCCCCCACATTCTTCAACATGAATGGCATCATATTCCAGCAATATGTCCCCAATGGGAAAGTAAAAGTTGTTTTATGTTGGTCTTCTTTAGCTATCATGATCTGGTTGCAGCCTAAGAACCCATCCATTAACGATAGCATCTCATGTCTTGCCGTCATATCCATGATCATGTCAATGTTCAGAAGTGGAAAGTCATCCTTGGGACATGCCTTGTTGAGATCTCTAAAATTTGTGTACATGTGAATGCCCCTAGTGGGCTTTGAGACAGGTACAAGGTTTGAGACCTATTCTAGATAATCTATCAGTCGCATGAACCCTGCATCTAGAAGCTTTTGCAATTCCATTTTGACCAACAATGCTATCTTGGGATGCATCTTCCTAAGCGTTTGTCTGATGGGCTTTGCTCTGGAATATACAACTAGGTGATGAGCCACAAGCTCTCGATCAAACCCAGGCATGTCAGCATAGGTCCATGCAAATTTTATCATTCTTTCTTTCAGGAACACAACTAAAAGTTCTTGTTCTTCTATGAGAAATGACTCTGCATAGAATGTTATGTGTGGTAGTTCCTCTGTTCCCAAGTTGAGTGGATTGTACTTCTCAGATAATACTGTTGACTTCTCTTGATGAATTTCTCTAAGAGGAAGATTGAATCCTTCATCCTCCAGTGGCTCAAAGAGGTTTTCACCATTGGATACATCCTTTATTTTTACTATTTTTGGGTTAGAGAGTGCCACAGTGTGGTTTTCACTCAAAGACCTAGAGATTATTCTCAGATTTTCACTTTTACAATTGAAGGATTCAATCGCTTCCCCGTAATAGGCTTGTGTGTCTAGTATGATGTCAAACCCAACCTTGTGATCTCCATATGGCACTGTATCTCGTAATCCCATGAATTTTGAGAGCGCCTCATCATTTTTGAAAGTGTCCAGAATTGGTGGTCCTCATTGGTCGTAATCAATGAATTGAGGATAGACTAGGTTTATTTCATGGGTTTGATGGTCTGACTCAAAAGTCAAGGTACAAATCATGAGAAGGGAGGAATCTTTGAAAAGCATAGGCAAGTCAGTTATGGGATCCTCATCACTACTACACACATCAGTTATGTCAAAGGTAAAGTTGTCTAAGGGTAGACCTATGGATACTGGTAATTGAAGGGCGACTGCTAATAGTTGAGGGGGATTTTTGACCTTTCTAACCGAGGTACCTTTTCCAAATATGGTCACCTTCAGAGGGGTACATTCGAGACCAAGGTTTCTTAGTTCCTTCTCTAGAATGAGGGGTTCAAATAGGTCATTGTCATTCTGCCCAAGTTTCTTGCTTCTATCATAGCCCATACCGAGCATCTTTGTAGACCTTTGTTGATTTCATCCATTAAAAGATTAGGCACGAGCCTTTCATCTTGATATAGGAGACTAGATATGTCTCTTTCATCTACTATTTCCTGAATTAGATCTCCCCAAGACCTAAATCTAGAGGGGTTTTCTTTGAAATTATGGGGTGATATTTTAGCTGGTTGGAGTTGCCCATGAGTTCTAGGAGATTGAGGTAACTCTCCTATCACAAAGGAACTTTTCTTCATTCTGTGATCCCCACACCCGTTGTCTTGGATAATTACCTTGATTTCAAATATATCAGGGATGGTGGGTGTCTTTTTCTTAGAAGTGGAGGCCAATGTAGTTGGGTCTATATATGGAGTGGTAGGGCCTTCATCGTTCTTTAGGACTTGGGGGATTTTATAATATTTTTCTTCTAGGCTTTTGTAGTAGGCAAAGGGCTTGGGATCACCATGAATTGTGACCTCCTGATTTTGGAATGGGAACTTGACACACTGGTGGAAGGTGGAAGCAATTACTTGCATCCCATGGATCCATAGACGCCCCAGAAGAATGTTATAGGATAAATCAAGGTCAAGGACTTGGCATGTGGTTTCCATAATGGCGGGCCCTACTTGAATAGGGAGCTGAATAGTACCTCGAGACACTCTTTCTTGATCATCATAAGCTCTGATGGTGATGCCCTTGCCCCTTTCAATGGCATCCTCTAAGAATCCTAGGTTCTTTATTACTTTGAGGGAACAAATGCTTAGACCCGCACCCCCATCCACCAAGACCCTTTTTTCTTTGTTTTTATGAACCAGGACTTCAAGGTGGAGTGCATGATTGTGAGATGGTTGTGTAGGGAAGTCCTAATCGGAGAATGTTAGGAGGCTTGAGGTGGTGATATTTTTGACCATAGCTTGAAATTGGTCAACATCAAGATCTACGAAGATAGTGGATGAAGCCAATGCTTCCTCTAAGATTTTCCTATGTGTTGGCGATATCTTTAGCAACTCCATGATGGATATCTTCTAGCACCAAAATGCGAATGTTGATTGTAGACCTGCATAAACACAACAAACAATCACACAATTAGATTCATATGCAAGTTAAATGAACATTCCCCATAGAATTCATTTACAAAATAGGAAATAAATGAAGAACACAACAAAGAAAGCTATCAAATCCTATTAAAGCAAGCAAAATCTTAATCCCATGGGGGAATTGGTGGCATTTTGATGTGGAAAATGGCCCTTTCCCAATCCCTTGTAATATTGATGAAGATTTGTTGATGATTGAAGCTCCTTGATGAAATTTTGGCATAAACTAACTATGAAACCATAAAAACTATGAACACTTGATGAAATGGATAAAATTAGCTCTAAATGTGAAGATAGTGATTTTGCAATGAAGTTGTGGATCCAAAATCCAAATGAGAGCTTCTTATTTATAGATGTGAAATATGGAGGATGAGGAAAAATAGATGAATGTGGGATAAAAGACCAACCAATAGCATTAAGCCACTTGTCAACATGTGAGTGGACAAAGGTGAAGCACATTTTGATGAATGTGTCAATAAATGATATTAGGTGGAATTTCAAATTTATGAAATGGCATGTTGGAGGGAGAAAGAAATGAATTAAATGCCACTTAGGTCAATGCACAAGGACATGTAAGAGGTATTGAATGCCTTGTTGGAAGGACAAATCCCTTTGGAGGGATTTTCAAATTTGGAAGAATATTCCCCTTTGATGCCATATTGAGAGAAATTAGAAGATTTAATAAATCAAAAGAAATGATTTATTGAGCAAGTTGCAAAATCTAGAGGATTGGAGTGATTAAGACTAAATTAATCAAGATTTGATTAATTCAAAAAGAGATTAGTTGATGTGACAATTTGATTTATATTTTTGGATTGATTCAAATCAAAATGATAAGAATATGATTTAGACTTAATTAAATAAATTAAAAAGGAGATGATGTTAGATTAAATTAAATAAAGATTGATTTATTTAATTTAATAGGATGACTTTAGAGATTAATTAAAGTGAATTATTTAATTAAAGAGAGACTAGAGGATTAATTAAATAAAATGATCTATTTAATCAACAAGAGATGATGACTTAATCAGATAAATAATGATTTATTTAATTAAGAGATGGAATGCGATGAATTTAATCAAATAAAGGATATTTAATTAAATTACTAGCAAAAAGATGATTCAGGACGAAGCAATGTTAGCAAAATCAGGATCAAGTGTAATTAGTACATTTTCCATGTCTACACTATCAAACCAAAAGTCTTACTAATAAGTTGTATCTGAAAAGACAGTTGTATTCTTTAAAGATGAAAGATTGTGATTCTATTACACATCATTTAAATGCTTTTAATTTGATTCTAAGTCAGTTAGCATCTGTAGATGTAAAGCTAGAACATGAACATAAATGCATTTTGTTACTTTGTTCTTTACCAGAATCTTGGGAAAATCTAATTGTTGCTATTAGTGGTAGTGTTGCAGATCCTAAGATTGACAATATAATTCTTACTCTCCCATCAGAGGAGATGAGGAGGAAGTATAAGGAGAGATCTCAAGATGCCTTGTTTGTAAGAGGTAGGCCTAAGGAAAAGGAATCTAAGGCATACAAGAAAGAAAGGGTAAGTCCAAAGGACGGTCTAAAACCCTTGGTGAGTAAGGAAAAGTGTTGGAATTGTGGAAAACCTGGACATGTAAAGAAGGATTGTAAGAGAAATAAAAAGAGTTTTGATGCTTCTATAAAGAAATCCTTGGATGACAGTAATGATGCATTGGTCATTTCATCTAATATTGTTGTTGATAACTCTTTGCTTATTGATTCAGGTTGCTCCTATCATATGACACCTAACAAGGAGTGGTTCACTCAGTATACTACATATGATGGAGGAAATGTCTTCTTTGGAGATAATAGCACAACAAAGGTTGTGGGAAAAGGAGAGGTAAAGTTTTCTTTCAGTGATGGTAGGGTTAAGAACCTTAATGATGTTTTACATATTCCAGGACTTGCTAGAAATCTACTTTTTGTATCTAAGTTCAATGAATTTGGAATGCATGTGACATTTGACAAAGGTGGTTGCAGATTGGTGAAAGGGAATATGGTGGTTGCTAAAGGATCTCAAATTGGGATTTTTTTAAAGCTGAATACCTCCAATTTGAATAAATCAGCCAATGTAACTGAAGCTAAAAATACATGTATGTTGTGGCACCATAGATTGGGCCACATTGGAGAAAAAGGTCTTAGGACCATTCTTAATAAGAAATTGGTTGACAGTATTTCTGATTATAATATTGGAAAAAAATATTTTTGTGAGCATTATGTGTTTGGAAAGCAATCTAGATCTTCATTTCCTAGTGGAACAAATAAAGGTAAAATATTATTAGAGATTATTCATTCAGATGTAATGGGCCTTGTGGATAATGACTCTATTGGAAAATCTAAACATTATGTCACATTTATTGATGATGTATCAAGATAAACTTGGATCTATTTTATGCATAACAAATCTGATGTGTTTAATAAGTTTAAAGATTTCAAGGCTTTGGTTGAGAAATAATCATATTATAAGATAAAAGTGTTGAGATTAGATAATGGTGGTGAATATTTTTCTAAGGAATTTGATGATTATTGTAAGCATGTAGGAATTGTGAGACAAAAAACTACTCCATATACACCTCAACAAAATGGAGTAGCAGAAAGGATGAACCAAACCTTAATGGAAAGAGCTAGGAGTATGTTAAGTAGTGCTAAGCTAGATCGGTGCCTTTGGGATGTAGTTGTAAGTACTTGTTATTTAATCAATAGATCTCCTAGTTCATCTATTGAAGATAAAACTCCTTATGAAATGTGGCTAGGTAGGAAACCTAGTGTTGCACATTTAAGGATCTTTGGTTGTGAGGCTTTTGTTCATGTGCCTAACGAAAAGCAATCTAAGTTGGATCTAAAAGAAAAAAAAATGCATATTCATAGGCTATGGTGAGAATGTAAAAGGTTACAAGCTTTGGAATCCTCTAACCCAAAAAATTACTTTATCTAGAGATGTGATTTTTAGGGAATTTAGAGCTTATTTATGAGAAGAACAACCAAAGGAGAAGGATACTTCTTGAACAACACATTTTGAGATAAATACTGAGAAGCATGAAGATGCACATGTTGAAGAACAATTGGATGGATTGGATGAGGAGAGTTCACAAAGTTCTTTTGAGATAGATGCTCATGATGAACATATTGAGGAACAAGAAGAAACCCCTTTGAGAAGATCCACAAGACAAAAAAATCCCATTGATAGGTATAGCCCACCTAATTTCTATTGTATATTTGCTTTGATGAGTACTAATGATGAACCTAGATCTTATAGGGAAGCTTTGTCTTCAGATAAGAAAAAGCTTTGGCCACAAGCTATGCATGAGGAAATGGAATCCTTGGATACTTGTGACATATGGGATCTTGAGAGTTTTCCCAAAGGAAGAAAGGCCATTGGTTGTAAATGGATCTTTAAAAATAAAATTGGAGCAAATGGTAATCTTGAAAGGTACAAGGCTAGATTAGTAGCCAAGGGCTACTCCTAGAGAGAGGGAGTTTACTTTAATGAAATCTTCTCTCCTATTACTAAATTAACTTCTATTAGATTCTTTTTATCTATTATTGTTGCTTATGATTTTGAGATAGAGCAAATGGATGTGAAAACTAATTTTTTGCATGGGAATCTTGCTTAGGATATTTTTATGAGGAAACCTAATGGTTTTGTTGTAAAAGGAAAAGAAGAATTGGTTTGTAGGTTAAAGAGATCTTTATATGGATTAAAATAGTCACCGAAAATGTGGTACCAGAAGTTTGATGCATTTGCATTGAAAATTGGTTATGTTAGGAGTGAGGAAGATCATCGTGTTTACATAAAAGTTATTGATGATTAGATTTTAATTATTATCTTGTATGTTGATGACATGTTTATTGGTAACAACAAGGTAATGATCAAAGAATTGAAAGCACAACTCTCTAGCACATTTTGAGATGAAAGATCTAGGGGCTGCAAAATATATCCTTGGTATGGAGATCAACAGAGATAGAGGTAACATAAAGCTTTTGTTAAGTCAAAACAACTATGTTGATACTATTTTGAAACAGTTTAACATGCATGAAAGTAAACCAAGGGTGAAGCCAAAATAGTAGTTTACAATTTGATGGACGAAGGAAAACTGAGAAAAATGACCCGATGGCAAAAAAAGTGATTTTTGGGGTTTCATATGAACCTAGAAGTTCGACCGAACCAAAAAGGGGTTCAATCGAACTTGGGTTCGAGTGAACCCCTTAAACTTTTTTCTGCCAAAAAAAAAATGCATATGAAAGGGGTTCGAGTGAACCATGGTTCGAATGAACCCCTAGGGGTTTGCTTGAACCCCTATGGGTTCGTACGAACCCCCCTAAATCCTCATCCCCTCCCTGAGACACACAAAAAACCTAAAATTTGGCACTTTGGGCTCGGGATGAGGATGAATAGAGGAATCTCCACAAACCCAACTGGAATTAGGTAGTCCTCAGAATGAGCTATCCAACGAATATAATTTTAATATGTTTTGGTTTTATTATGTATTTGTTTTTTAGTTTTATTAAACATAGGTTTTTCATCGAAAACGAAGGTCTCTGTTCTACACATGTGGAAAAATAGCAGATTATAAAAAAAATATTTGAAAAATATGAGTGCACCAAATATTGAAGTCTTTAATCCATCAAAAATAAATAAATTGAATTTTGATATATATAAAAAGTTATGTGTTATACGGTCACGCTATGTCTAAATTGTAATTGGTTTGACTTCAAAAACTGATTAAAGAAAAAATATTCAATAAAAAACTGTCTAACCAAGTGGAAGCACTAGATATCAAAGTTACAAATCTAAATTTGAAAGAATTAGAATTTTATCCTTCATGGAAAAAAAATTATGCATTATACGGTGTGCATCACTTTTTAAAAATGTTTTATGAAAAAAACCAATTTTCGTGGGAGATGGAAAAAAAGTGCAATCTAATTCCAAAAATTTTGAAAAAAATATCTTTAGAATCTACAGACAAAATGTGATGAGACTATAGTTTGCATCATCTACAAATTCTTCATGGTTTAGCTACTATAGGTGCCTGAATGTGAAGATTTAGTTAAAAATAATAATTTCAGTGTCTAGTTTGGCCAAAAATTGTAAACCACTATTGTGGGATCACCCCCAATTAATATTCCTTTACTAGTTGGCACGAAGTTAAGTTTAGAGATGAGTCCTAAATCTGATTTTGATCATGAGGAAATGTTTGAAATTCCATATGCTAGTGCAGTTGGTAGTTTAATGTATGTAATGGTCTGTACAAGACCAGATATAGCCCAAGCAGTGGGAGTTCTAAGTAGGTTTATGTCTAACCCTGGTAAAGAACATTGGACTTATGCTAAGAGGGTGTTTAGATATTTATGAGGTACTTTTGATTACTATTTGGTTTATCATGGTGTTAATGATATTGATATTATGCACAAATCATTGGACATGTAGGGTTTTGTTGATTCAAATTGGACAGGAGACTTGGACAATTGGAAGTTGACAATTGGCTGTGTTTACTTTGTTTGGAGCTGCAATTAGTTGGTTGAGTAAGAGGCAGCCCAAGGTTGATTTATCCACCACAGAAGCAGATTCTATGGTTGCTACACATGCCTCTAAAGAGGTAGTTTGGTTACAAAGACTTGGGAAAGGTATTGGTTTTAATTGCAAGCAAATTAAACTTGAATGTGATAGTCAAGTGCTATTTGTTTAGCCAAAAATACTATGTATCATGCTTGTACTAAGAATGTTGATGTTTAGTATCACTTTATGCGAGAAATGGTTGAGAGTGGGAAGGTATTGATTGATAAACTTGACACTTTGATCGATGTTGTAGATTGTCTTACAAAACCAATTCCTACAAATAAGTTCTCTTGGTGTAGGAAGGCCATTGGCCTTGAGTCTTATACTTGATTTATAATAATGATTCCATGTTTAGAATAATTGCAATGTATAATATCAAGTGGGAGAATGTTGGGAATAGGATGCCATTTAATTGCAATCCTAAACATATTTCATGTATCTCCTAAGTCCTTGGAAAGTGTAGAAAGAGATTAATTTCAAATGAAATAAACATGTAAATTGATATTTGTAATTATTTCTAAATGTTAAGAACATGTGGGGACACCCAAGAAGAGCTCCTACAAAATAGGAGCACATGGGGTGCACACATGGAAGGTGGAACCCACCTTGAGTTCAGTTAATTGTTTGGAGGAAAGATAACACTTCATTAATGCATGTAAAGATCCTAGAAGTTAGGGATTGATGTTTACATGCACGAAGTTCAGTTCAGTTTAGTTTAGTTTTGTTTAGTTATGGTTCAGTTATCTTCAATTGCATGTAGTTAGTTTTAGTTGCATGTTAGTTGACTTGAGTTGACTTGAGTTGCATGACAGATAATAGGTGATACATTCAGTTAAGTGGGGATGATCAATCGTGCATAATGTTTGCATGAATTGATAGAGAGATATGTTTTAGTTAACATTGATTGAGTTGGACCCACATTGGGCGCCCAAGTTGGAATCTTGGAGTTAACACCTTTTGCATGAGAAGATATTTACAAGGCTGCGTTAAGTGGGCCCATTCTTGGGTGCCAACTTTGAGGAGAAGCTTGGAAGATATTTTCTTGACCAACGATTAGTTAGGAGTTTAGTTTGGGGTGCCTAAATTGAGGAGACATTGGTTTTGACTTCATGTTACAAGATGAAACTCTACTTGCACAAAATAGGTGTAGGTTTTGAGAGGAGCTTTGTGCTTTGTAATTGACAATTCTTTGGAGTTTTCAATGCTCATTATTGTCTATTAATTGCAGCAAGTTGAAGAGAGTTTTATCAGAGTTTGTTGCAAGTTGTGAAGAAGAATTGTTGAAGGAAAAAGAAGCATCTCAATCAAGGATTGATACAATGTTATTGTAATCTTTTTCTAAGGTTAAATAATACAAGCACTATTGATTCTAGTAGTGGAGTTTTTTTGCAAAAGGGTTTCTCCATGTATATGATGTGTCACTTCTATCTTCTTGTCTCATTCTTCAAGAATATTATGTCTACTTCTACAATTGGTAAAATTGATCTAAACATATAATCATTCACAAATAATTTGTAACAAAGAACACTTAATTAGATCTACAATCTCATATTTTTACAATTTTTAAAGCTACATAATTACCTCCATTTTCAACACATCCCCACTATCTCAAAATCCTTTCATCCTATCATAAATCAAGATCAACCCAAGAACACATCCTTGAAATCCTTCCAACATCCTACATACATTAACACATCCATAATACATCTATACAATTCCTCTTCATCCACCAATCCCATTTCTCTTGGAAGAAATGTTGATGCCAAATATAAAATGCGTAAAGCCAAAAACCCACATACATCCAAGGATCAATATGTACCCTAAAAATACATGCTAAAGCCAATACAAAGCTGATCCAAAAGGAAAAAGAAAAATCCAAAAGGCCAAAAAGTTCCACCAAGATAAAAAAAAAAGTAAATAATCACGTGGATTCCCAAATTAATCATAGAAGCAACATATCCCAAAGAAAAATCAAAATTGGCATCCAAAATTTCTAATCCAATAGCTTCATTCACTCTTAAGTCCTCCAATCCTCCTTATTATGTGTTGGGTAAATATTTTGTAATTACTTTAACAATTACAAAATGGTAGTTTCAGCCACAACTATGATGAGGAATTAATCTCTCCTCTCATAAAGGGGAGGCCCCCTTCTTATTGCTAGCTAGGAAAACTAGTAATTAAACAATGCTTATGTACACTGCAACTATCCATAGGGGTATTTCCATCATCATATTCTCTTCTTTCAAAATAGATGTTTCCTTTTTCAATATTACAATAGTATTCCCTTGATGTTTACAACATGTAACAAACTACAAAACACTAGTTGGAGCAATAATGACCAATATCCAATTCAGTTAGATGTAAGAATAACTAGAATGATACTATCAAGTGATGATAACAAGAATATCCATAGAAACACAAAGTCTTTTGTTACTTTCCATGATGATTTGAACGGTAACAAGTGTAACAAGTTGCAGCTCAAAGACTATCAATGAACAACACCAAAAAATCCACAAGAATGTAGCCAATATTCACAACTCAAAGAATTTGAGTTATTAACCAAATTCATACACAAACACATAAATCTCCAAACACAATATTGTAGCTCAAATTTTATCAATATCAAATCTAAATTCCCTTCAACAATGAAATCTCACACCACTTTAATAAACCGATTCCAAGATAATGTGATAAGAGAGACATAAGAACAATCTTACACACAACAAATATACTCCAAAACAAAGGTTGGATGCAAATCTGCTTCTTTTATTGATCAATTTTCAATATGCACATTCAACACAAAGATTCAAGTATGCTTCTCAAAATGGGCAACATTTTGCTTCAAAAGATCAAAGGTACTTTACAAAAGAAACTCCCTCATATATATACAAGAGAGTTGAGAGCTAATCTAGGAAACCAATAACTAATTTGACTTATTCAACAACACAATCTGATTAATTTAGGACTCGTTATGTTTTTACATGTAATTAAATTTTGATAAAAGACATGTAAAATGTCGAAAACTAATTACATAAAAAAAATACTAAATAATAAACTAAGGATAACTAAGGCACGTTCAATATTAGATCCAACATCTTTCATCAAGAAAGCATCATATTTTTCTAGGATCACTTGAACTTCTTCATCGTTGGGACCTAATGCATCTTGGAGATAGAAAGAACTTTTGTTATTGAGTTATTGATGATGTTGTGAGCTTTCTCGTGCCTTTCCAAAAATACCTTAAGATTATCCAGGGTGAGTTGAATATCTAGTACTTTTTTCATCAAAGCCACTGAGAAGGCTTGATCTTCAAATTCCCTCTAGATCATGGATGTGAATTCCTGGATAAATTCATTAGAAGGATTTTTTGATTGTCATCAAGTAATTTGCAAGGCAGCTCCTCCAATCTCTTGACAAGATTTAACTCATTGTCTTCACTAACTTCCTGAGCTTCCTGCAAGTCTTTGATTAAACCTTTGATGACATTGATCTCATGTTTCATTGTTTCCTTGACATCAATGAACATCTCTCTATTGGGAATGACCCCATTCTCAACTAACACATTGAGCTTGAGTTCTTTCATCTTCGTCCAAGCTCCTAGATGATCCTCCACTTCTTGCAAATCCTCAAAAAAAAATTCAATGGCCTTGTTCAACTCTTCCTTTGCATTTTTCATGTTCTTCATCCTTTCCATAGATATCTTTAGAAGATGAGTCCCATGTTCCATCATTCTGTTAATAAAATCACCCACTGTTCTACCCCTAGAATGAGTTTTCTTGGCTTTTTGTATCACATGATCCTCTATATAGGTGGCCATAGGTTCAACTAACTCTGAAGATTGAGTAATCTTTTGGAGTACTGAGGTCAATTGCTCCACTTTGGCCTTATACTAATTCTTCATCTTTTTTCTCTTGATCACACTTCTCAATGAGAGAAGCCAGTGTTGCTTGTGCATCCTCCTTGGATAACTTGTGAGTTATCTTGCCAAGTTCAATCTTGGTTATGGAATACTTTCAGATATTAACATCCTCTGTTGCTTTCCTAGGAGGAGGTTGTGCAACCTCTGCATACTTATTCCTAGTTTTATCTACCAACACTCGAGAAAGTGTCTTTGGCTTCTTTATGGATTTTCCTTTTACCAACACTAGTTGATTGAAGTCAAAGTTAGTTGGAGAGATGAATTTATTCTTCCTCTTAGGTGTCTGACTCTACAACATAGTGGGAGAGGAGAAGAACTCCCTCCATGCCCTGCAATCATGGTTTGGGAAGCTGGGGTTGTAGTCACAAAAGTTGTAGTAGCAAGTGGTGGGGTATTAGTTAAAATGGCTTCTGAAATCTTCCCACTTTTCACATTTTGCATAGATTCAGTAATAAACTTATCTAACTCTGATTGAAAAGTTACATTAAAAGAAGACAAAGAAAAACTTGGAATATTGGAAGGGGAACCAAAAACATCCCCAAATTCATTCCTAGCGCTATCAAAAATAGATCCCGATGTTTGGGATGAATGAATGGAGATAGTAGGATTAAAAAAAATAGTAACATCAGAAACATCTATGGAAACTGAAGCAATGGTAATATATGACAAAGGTTGTTCACCAAAAGTAGTAGGAGGAGTAGGGATAGATACAATAGCAACAATAGGAGAAGTAATGGGAGGGTCCTCTAGAATATTCTCATGAGGATAAATTTGTGCTTCCTCATGTTTCCCTTCTTCTTCTCGCTCTTCCTCCTAAACTGATACTTCTTCTATTGCGGTATATGGCCCCTTAGTAGCTTGACTTTTACCCCCTTAATAATAAACTTAATCTTTGGTTTGGGGGTTTTGCTAGAGCTAGGCACATCTCCCTTGTTCTTTGTCCTCATCTCAACTTTCCTACTTGCATGACCCTTGGGTTCTTCATCCTCAGATCTAGTGGTGAATTGTTTCAACCTCATTCCTTTCTCCTATAGCCAAACATTTGTATCGGAAAGGATAGATTTAAATCTTGCCTTGATTGAAATCATTTCCTTCTGAGACCATTGGATTGAAGGTAGAGGCCTTCCTGAAATATTTTTTCTCTTATAGATTAGATCCAAGATGCCTTCATCATCTCCTATACCCTCTAGGACATTTTCCAAATCAAGTTTCTCAATTTATTCTAGATTTAATCAACAATAATCTAGTTTTCTTATTTCCTCATTAGTCACACACCTTCAATTTTGTGTACATGAGTATAGGATTTCTTAATTTGATCTTGCGTTCCCCTATAATCAAAATGAGACCTCATTTCAAAATTCTTCAAGCTGACTAGTTGCATTTCAAAATCTACAACCTTTTCTTTTAGAGAAGTGTTATGCCTTGCATAACCACCCCACTTTGGTCTGGATCAAAATGGGTCCCCCTTTTCTTTTGATTTCTTTGCTTCTAGTTACTTTCTTTCCTCTTTGGAATTCTTGTGTTTTTTCCTTCTGATTTTGACTCTTGATCTATCTGATTTAATCTTGGTTCTGTCTCAACTTAAATTGGTTTTCCTTCTTGTTAGGAATTCACTAAAATAATTGTAAGCAATGGTGATTTTATTATAATATGCCTTATTTTCTATTGAGGACTAATGTAGGCCTTCCTTTTGCAAGGTTAAATCCTACAATTGATGATATTTCTTAGCTGGGGATCGGTTAGAGGGCATTCCTCAAATCTAGTTGATCTTAAAAATTAGCTAAGGCAAAGGTCGGCAAGACCCCAGAGATGTCACATCAAGCGAAATTCATGTACAGTCAGCTATCGGCATGACATAAATCAAAGTCACAGCGACTAGGAGTGTTCTATCGGCAAGGAAAAATATTTTACTTCGGCGGGAGTCACCTTCTTCGCCAAAAGGTCTCGGAAAAGGTTTTAAGTCTCGTAGATAGTTAGCAAAGAAAAGCGCTTCGGCAGGAGATTTTCTTCATGAAGAAGTCTCGGCGACTTCTATATGTCTCGTCGACCACTGCCAAAGGGATTCATGTATCGGCATAGGGCTTTCTCCCCACCAAGAGGTCTTAGTGACTTCTTGATGTCTCATTGACCCCGATAAAGTTATATCTTTCGGCGGGAGACTTTCCTTTGTAGGGAGGTCTCGACGAGTACATTTGGTCATGCCGACAAGGCACAAGGAGGGGGCATCTATCGGTATGACCACAAGGAGGTCTGGGCGACACAAAGGTAATTTTGCCTAGAGTCTTACTAACATGGAGGGGTCCCACAAAAGGTCTAAGGTCGGAAAAGGGTAAGACCTTCGGCATAATGTCTGGCCAAAGGGGTGAGGTTACAACGACACATGTGAAATGAAAGAATACACGTCGGTATGACTACAGAAGGATCTTTCCGGAAGGAAAGGAGCGCTAAAGGATGATGCTTTCGACAAAGTGTCTTGCCGAATAGGGAAGTCACACCAAAAGTATTTAGCTTGGGGTGACTTGAAGGGAATGCAACGGGTTCGGTAGGATGTCCTGCCAACCCAAGAAGGTCTTGGAAACAATAGAGTTTGGTGCAAGGAAGCTTCGATCGGTGTAAAGTCCCGCCGACCAAAGAATGTCTTAGCGACATGGAGCAAGCCTAGCAAGAGTGAAAGAGATCAGCAAAGGGTCTCGCCGCAGGTGAAAGGTTTCACCGAAACAAAAGAGCTCGGGGAGAACAAATGGATGTCGCCATAGCTCTCACCGATTGGAGGAAGTCTTATTGAAATAAAAAGGCATTGACATAGCTATTGGAGCTGGCTAAGAGGTCTCGGTGACCCCAAAGTGTCTTACCGATTGAATCAAACAACTTGGCGGAGGAAGAAGACCTCGATATAAGGTCTTGGCGAAGAAGAAAGGTCTCGCCGATATAAAGGAATATCGGCATAATCTCTTGCCCATTCAACAGGGTCTGGCTGAAATGAAACAAAGTCGCCAGAGGATGGTTGGCTCGGTGTGATGTCTCACTGACCCAGTGGGTCTCATCGAAAAGAAGATGAGCTCGAGGGGCATTTGCCATGACTTCATGCCGAAGGTTATGTTTTTCCCATAGGGTCTTGGCGAAGGAAGGGAGTCTTGCCAATAACAAGGGAAGGCTCAGTAAGAGAAGAAACTTCGGGGTAAGGTCTCCCCAAAACCATGAGGTCTCCCTGACAAAAAACAAGGCTCGCCCAAGGAGTCTAGCATTGTCGTAACTCTCGCCGATGCAGAACGAGCTCGATGACAGAAAACAAAAGCTCAGCATGATGTCCTGCCAACCTAATAGGATCTTCCTGATGCAAAGTGGGCTCGGCGAGAATGAAAAGAAGTTCACTAAAACTCTTGCCGACATGAAATAATAGGCATCGGCAAAGGGGATTCCATCGCCACGGGGTCTTGGCGAGATCTTTATGTCTCATAGATAGGACGTGCCTCCGGGGAGAATGGACACGTTTGCTGAAAGGAAAAGGAGCTCGCGGAGATGTCCTGGCGAAGGGACTTGGTCGCATCGAAGTGTAAGGGAGCAAGCTCGGTGAGAATATGAAGAAATCAGGGAGACTCCATACGAGTAAGGAGACTTCGCTATGAGGTCACAGCGACGAGCGATAGTCTCCCCGACATAAAAATGAGGATCGCCATTGGAATCCTGGGGTTAGCCGAGATGTCTTGCTGAGAGCATGTGGCCTTGCCAATAGGTTTTGGGAGCTCGATATAACTTCTATAGCTCGCTAAAGTGTCTTACCCACTATCTTGTTGCATGCCAATAACTGCATAGTGGTAATATCGCATCGGGGAGACACAGATGGTGTCTCACCGTCATGCGATACTGTTCAAACCACTTTTGTTTTCCAAAGAATCCTACGTGGCATGTGATCATCCAATTAGAGAGAGCTAAGATGAGCCTTTGACTGATTGACCGCTCTTGTGAAAGAAAGACTAAAAAAAGTGTGACCAAGTGGATTTCTTCTGGGAACAGGTGGTGATTGATTGGCTTAGATGGTGTTTCAGATTGGTAAGGAGGTCCGACGGTGCTTCCAATAGGTGGTTAAAATGCAAAAAGCCCATAGTGGGCAGAAGGCTACTTCAATGAAGAAAGCGATGACTCAGAAGGACAGCTGTGGTGACCATTGATGACATAGGCAGTTGGTATTAAAGGCGGGATATCCTGGTGCATTCAAGGCGATCCTGAGAAGGAGCTTAAGGATGGACACGAAGGCTTGAAGTAAATACCGCAGCAGCAAAAGATCTATAGATGTAGATCTTTTCCAGAAACCCTTCATCAGCATGGACAAAAATGATTCACATTGAATGCACAACCGACTTTTCTCAAAAGATCGGAGGGCCGACCTTCATGTAGTGAAGCAGATATTTTGTAAAACCCTAGTGCAAGGGACAACACATTCAAGTTGATTACATCTTGTATATAAGGCATGCTTGCCTCTTGGTAAGGAAGACAAAGCTTTTTTAGAAGGATTTAAAAGAAAGTTAGGACTGTTAGGAATTAGTCAGCTAGCAGAAGGAGAGAGTTGCATCTTGATTTTGAGTAACAAGAGTTTCTCTTTGTCTTCTTGGTTAGCAGTAAGATTCTAGTATAGGCTGTAATGTATTCTCTAAGTTCTCTTAGTGTAGTTGGAAACAATCTGGAGTTTCAGATTCTCTATACACTGGTGATTGTGCTAGCTTTGTAAATATTGTTTATCTATTTTAATAACAGTAGAAACAATCAGAGTTTAATCCACTTCTTATTGTGTTCCTGAATGATATTTGTCTTAATTTGATCATTCAATTTGTGAAGTCTTCAAGGAATGAAATATTGTTTTATGTTTTATTTAAATGGTAATTAAAATTTGTTATGCGAATTAGCACTGTGAATGAAAGAGGCTGTGTGTCAATCATAAGCTTATCTTGTTCTGCAGTTTTAGTTTAAAATTCCTTGAAGTTAACAAGTCTGGTTAAGGTTGGATGAACTATTGTTCTTTTTCTGTTTCAAAAAATCTGACTTATCTATTTTTATATTTCTTTAAAAAACCCCTGTTAGAGTAGGTTTTATTTCATGCTTGATCTTAAAAAAATCCAGAAGCTCAGCACCAACAGACCCCTTGAATATTACTGTTGCATTGGCCACTGAGTAACATCAACACAGTTGAGACCCAACTACCAAGACCTTGGGAGCTAAGGCATCCATGTGTTGCCTTTCTCTTTCAGGAGAAGCAGGATAGCAATATTCTGCTTGCATTGTTGTGGTGCCAAAATTACCATCAACAAGAACTGGCACTAAAAGGAGGGCCTAGAAGGGAAAACTGGATAAACCGGAAAAGTCTCTTAGAGTTCTTCGATCAACTGAAAATCCATCACCCTTGATAGAACTCAAGACCCCAATAAAATGCAAGAGTCATAAGACTAGGGCAACCATCATACCACCTTTATCAGCTCCACTCACTCCACCAGGCTTTTCACCAATACCTCAGTGGATACCCATCAATCCACCATCCAATCCATCTCAATTGTCATTACAGTTGGTTCAATTCACACAATAGCTGGCTCAACCACCACCACCACCAATGACATTCTTTCAGAATAATCCCTCTCCATTGGGGACTATCCCTAGAGGTTTTCACGACATGCCTAAGAACCCTGAGAAGTTCTACCCTAAATACATCCATGGTGAATCAAGGAGTGCTGAAGAACACATACAAGCTTTCAAGGATGCTTGTACCTGAGCTCAAATAGCTCATCATGATGTAGTTTGCAGGCTGTTCCCTTATTCCTTAGGGGACATGGCATATAACTGGTATCTTAATCATCCTCAAGGCTCTATTCTATTCTGGACAGATTTGGAAAATGCTTTCATCAATCAGTTTAGAGTCTATGTGGACCCAACCCTTCTGTATCACCAATTCACCACCATTAGGAAGGATCCATGTGAATCCCTACCCTTGTTCAATACCAGGTTCCAAAGAATGTATAGGAGGCTGTAGGATCCCTATCTAGTTACCAAGGACAGTGCCATTCAGGCATACTTTAGGGTTATAGACCCTTTGCTGGGATTGTTCTTACAAAGAACTTATCTGCCAGTGGATATTGATACCCTATCCAAGGTTTATCATTTAGCCATTAAGTTGCAGCAACAGACCAACTCTCAACCAGGTTTGGGGGAGTTTTTCCTTTAGTAGGGTATCAGACACCTAGTATACCCCCTTTATTCAATACTGTTCCAGGAATGTCTCCTTCCCACTATGGGCCTATGTCTGAATTGCAGACTCAACCTTCTATTCCTTTCTTTGCTAATAGGACCCTTGACCCTTTTCAACAACTATAGGTCCCTCAAGGTCCCCAAAGCCTTCATAACCAAGTTGGAACCACTAGCCATGTTGATCAGCCACTTATTGCTAAGGCTATTGAAAGTGAAAATACTACTTAGCTTACCAATGAAGTAGAAACCTTGAAGAAAACGTTGTCCCAAGTCACTAATGACATGGCTCAGCTTAGGTTGAACCCCTCTCAGAATCAGGGTAATTACCCTAATCAAAACAACAACAACCAGGGTTCTTATCAGAACAACAACTACAACCAAAGAAGTTATCAAAGCCAAAACAGAGGGTACAACCAGAGAACAAATAATAGTAGGCAATGGAAACAGGGCCCAATAATGTTGGAGTTCCTCATGATTATCAAGCAAATGAGGAGAGGTCACATATTGCAAATGTGGCTGATTTGAATTTCATGACTAACTGGTGTAGGCTGCATGATACCGCAACTCATTCAGAGGTAAATTTCCCTCAAATGGAGAAAGTTGTCAAAATGGCACATGAAGATGCCCACACATTCCAAGGGAATTCGAACAAAGGAGGTGACTCAATGGATACTGCCATGACTTATGAGCTCTTTGAGGAGGAGTTTTCATTCCCAAGACAAGAAGAAAATGAACCTGAGGAAGATTCATATGATGCCCAAGCCTTTCTTTCAAAGGATGACACTTCCTAAGAAATCAAAGTAAGGGTCCATTTACTACATCAACACCCCCTAATCACATGGTTCCCCCGAATCAAAGTGTTGATAACAATCCTTCTCCACCAAAGGGGCCGTCTGACTTCCATAACAAGGGTAATCCCTCTGTTGTTTTCAAATGTAATCCAAGTTTTAACACAGAATTTGACATTGTTTCTAAGATGCAGAAACATAAAACTTCTTTGTCATATTTTGACATTTTGAAGTGGTGCCCTGCTCAAAGGGAGATAGTATTGAAAGCTCTGGAACAAGTGGATAAGGTAAAAGGAAAGAGCAAGGTTACACCCCCTGCAGACATGAATGCAGCCTCATACAGAAGCAAGGTAGGTACTCCACCTTTCCTTTTAAGCTTAAGAATTTATGGCAAGAACCTACACAACTATTTATTGGACTCGGGGGCTTTAGGAAATGTCATGCCATTTTCCATATGCAAGAGGTTAGGATTAAACCCCATTCAAACCAATAAGAAAGTCATTCAACTAGACAAAATAGAGGTCAATGTAGTGGGGGAGTTAAAGAACATACATGTCCAAGTTGGGTTTGATCCTAGGATCCTAACTAACATTGACATTCAGGTAGCTGATATCCTTGAGACCTATGGTATGCTACTAAACCGAGATTTGATGAAAAATTTAGGGGGATATCTCTCCTTGGAATTTTCACATATGTGGCTATCATGGAAAGGGATTCCTAATCAGATTAGGATTGAAAGTGAGCCTCACCTCAAGCATACCATCATTGAGTACGATTGTCCCAATGAGGTAGCTTACTTTGAGACCGAAATAGGGGTTTGTAAACAAGAAGAAATTCTAACCTTTTCGGTTCTCAATGCCAAGGACATGCCAAAACTAAAGTTCCTTAACCCCATGATTAATGAAAACCAATAGGCCCTTATTAGAAAGCTGCAACAAGACCAACTGGTCTTAGGAGAAGACACCGATTTATTGAGTCTTTTACTCCCAAATTGGTGCAGGGTACACTATCAAAACTACTCTGAATTGACGTGTCAACTTTGTATAGACACCTTAGGTTGTATCCCTCAAGCCGAAAAGAATAGCCCGAGGCATTTTGGGACAGCTGCAGACCACTTTCTATTCGAAGTCCAAGAAGCAACAATGCTAACCAAGGATAGGGTGCCTTCAATAGGAGTTCTTTCTCAAATAGAGCCTACCCCAGATATACTCCTGAATTAGCATCTTGATAAAGAGCAGCCCCAAGGTTTGTTTGATACCCCTACACTCATAAATGAAACAAAACTCAAGGAATCAACAAAAGGGACAAATGATTGTTGGGAAAATAACCAGAGGTCAGATGATACAACTGAGCCAGAATTGCAAAGTATACCTAGAGAATCTTTAGAGAATTCTTCCCCTGTGACTGGTCCCAAGGATCAGGAACTCCCACCTTTAGTTGATCCTATTCAAATACCTATGAAAACTTCAAAAGGATTACCCCCTACTTCTGATCAGTTGTGGACCCTAACCTTTGATGGATCTAAGTCCAAAATCAGTTGTGGTGTTGGAATTGTACTAACCAGCCCGAAAGGGGAAGTTTTCTTTGCCTCTTATAGGCTGCAATTTGGGTGCACTAATAATGTAGTTGAATATGAAGCTCTGGCATGGGGACTGATGTTTGCAGACAAGAAGAAAGTTACAGCCCTGATGGTCAAGGGGGATTTAGAAGTTGTTATCAAGAAAGTGCAAAGCCAGTGCACTTGCCACAATAAAAGGCTAGCAGCATATAGAAATAGGGTATGGAATCTGATCGAAGACTTTGATGCATTTGGGATCACCTTAATCCCTAGAGAAGAAAATCAGGTGGCCGATTCACTAGCTGTTGCTGCAAGCACCTTGGAGCCTATGCAAGGCTCCAAATTCAAAAGATTCTCAATAGAACTGATGTCCATCCCAGCTGTTCCTGACAATATCAAGAACTTCCAGGTCTTTGATGATGATCGACATATCCTTGCTTTCCTGGAAAGTTCAAATGTTTTTGAAGGAAAAATTATAGATGAATCCAACATGTATCAGGGAGATTAGAATCCTAAGGAATGTGATATAGAAGGAGTCCTTAATTTGAAAAGTAATAGCATTCCCAAGGGAATGGTGGCATTGGAGAGAATTTTTGACTCAGATCTGAAGGCTCAAGAAAAGATATCAGTTGAAGGAAAGGGAGGTGAATATGAAATGGTTAACCTAGCTGACTCGGGTCCTGAAAGGAATGTCTACATAGGGAAGGCCTGCCCTGAAGTAATTAGAAAAGACATATTGAGGGCACTGAAAAGGGATATTGTTGTAATTGCCTGGGGGTATCAATACCTCCAGGAATTTGATTCTGTTGTCATGACCCACACTATCCCCTTAAAGCCTGAGGTGAAACCTTTCTGACAGAAGCAGTGCCCTGTCAATGCCTTGATTGAGCCATTGATCTACAAAGAAGTTCAGAAGTTGTTGTCCACAAGGATAATCTTCCCTATGCACCATTCAACATGGGTAGCCAACCTAGTTCCAGTTTTCAAGAAAAATGGGGAGATCAGGCTGTGTGTTGACTTTAGAAATCTAAATAGAGCATCAGAAAATGATAACTATCCACTTCCTTCTCTTGATAAAGTCTTGTAGACTATCAATGGAGCGTAGATGATGTCTTTCCTGTATGATTACTTTGGATACAATCAGGTGATGGTCAACTATGAGGATAGGATGAAGACGAATTTCACTACCAAGTGGGGGACGTTCGCATACAGAAGGATGCCATTCGGCCTGATAAATGCTGGAGCTACTTTCTGGCATGCCATGGACATAGCTTTCAAGGATCTAATTGGCAAATGTATTATTGTTTACATAGATGACCTAACAGTGTTCTCCAAGGACCGATTAAACCATGGTGCTGACTTGGCCAAGGTTCTGGAATGATGCGTCTAGTATGGAGTCTCATTGAATCCAAAAAAATGCGTGTTTGGAGTCATAGAGGGAAAAATTTTGGGACATATAATCTCTGAAAGGGGAATATCAATCAATCCAGACCGAGTCGAGTCCATTTTGAAGATTAGCTGGCCAGGAAGTAAGAAAGAAATGAAGTCTTTCTTCAGGAAAATTAACTTCGTGAGAAATTTCATCACGGGCTTTGCAGAGATTGTAAAGCCATTAAATGAAATGATGAAGAAGGATGCCAGAACAGAGTGGATAGAGGAGGCGAAGGCTGCATTTGCGTAGGTCAAGCAGTCCATTTCAGAAGCACCCATGCTTGCCAGCCCTGATTACCTCAAGCCGTTTTACATTTACTCTTTCACCTCTGAGCATTCATGTGTGGCTGTATTAACTCAACGACAAGAAGAGGCGGAGGAGAGACCGATTGCGTTCATGAGCTCTCCATTCAAAAATGTGGAGATCAAGTACCCACCTCTGGAGAAGCAAGCCTTCGCACTGGTTTGGGCCATCAAGAAATTTTTACATTACATCCTTCGAAGTCAAGTCGTCGTTGTAGTTCCTGATGCAGTTGTGAAGTCCCTACTGATGCAGAGCGAGCTAGGAGAAAGAAGAGGCAAGTGGATGGCTATCTTGCAAGAACTTGATTTGGAGATACATCCCATGAAATTAGTTAGGGGCACGGGTTTATCTTAGTCCATGGCGAATGTTGGTGATAATATTATCTGTCAACAATACATAGCCCAATCCTTTTCTGACGATCCCTAGTATGCTGACGTTGTCCACCTAATGCTTAACAATCGATGTCCAAATGGGATGAATTCAACTCAAAGGAGAGCTCTAGGAGTTCTCATTATATGTTCAAAGGAAGTGTGCTGTACAAGAGGAACTTCGAAGGAATATATCTGAGGTGCCTTGATCATCAAGAGGCCAAGCAAGTGATCTCTGAGTTTCATGGAAAACATGGTATAGGTCATGGTTCTGCAGATTCGTTGGCACACCAGATTCTCCGATCTGGTTATTATTGGCCTTGTGTATTCAAGGATGCACACTAGCATGTGAGGACATGTCACACTTGCTAGGTTTCTACACCAAGGGAATGCTATGCAACCATGCCACTACAACCCGTTTACGAGGTAAGGCCATTTGCCTAGTGGGCACTGGATTTCATTGGAGTGATTAACCCGAATTTCTCTGTAGGACATAAGTTTATCTTGACTGCTACTGATTACTGTACGAGGTGGACAGAGGCCATACCTTGCAAAAACATCACAACCGATGTAGTGATCAAGTTCCTCACCGAATGCATCACTACGAGGTTTGGGGTACCCTTCGCTCTGGTATGTGATAATGGTTCCACTTTTTCTTCTGCTGATTTTATTTCTTGGGCCTATGATCACAAGATCATCTAGTAGTATTCCTCAAACTATTATCTGCAAGGCAATGGAGTTGCAGAGTCTACCAATAAGAATATCTTAGGGGTGGTTAAGAAACTGCTAGAGCATAACCCTAAAGACTGGCACACCCAACTTATATTCACATTATGGGCAGATAGGACTAGGATTAAGGCTGCCTTAAACACCTCACCATTCAAGCTAGTATATGGCCAAGAGCCTGTCTTTCCTATCCATTTACAAATACCTATTCTGGAGTTCATGCAAAAATTTTACTCCAGTGACAATAGGATAGAGGTAAGACTAGCTGCTCTATTAAAACTAGAAGAACAAAGAGATGCTACTTTACAAAAGTTCTTTAGACATCAGTCTGTTGTCAAACGCTGGTTTGACAAAAGAGCCAAGATAAAAGATTTTAGGATATCAGAGCTAGTATTGTTATGGGATAAAGCCAATGGAAAGAAGGGCAGCCATCAAAAGTTTGACAAACTATGGCTGGGTCCTTATCAAATTGCTGAGATCCTAGGGGAAAATGCTTTCAAACTGAGTAGCTTAACTAGGGAGCTAGTTCCTTTGCCTGTTAATGGGTAGTTCCTCAAGCACTATTTTGAATCGTGAGGCTTGTTAATTTTCTATTATGTATATAAGTGGTTTGTTGTTTTCTTTATGTAAGTAATTTATTTTGTCTCCTGTTTGTAGATAATCTACGGTTGTGTATATAGCTTTTGTACTGCGGTTTGTGAACAATTTTTTCCTTTATATAAATAACTTGCTGCTCCTTGTGTAAGTAATTCGCTCTTTGTCTCTTTGTGGTCTATTGTTCTTTGTTTGAGTTTGGATTTCTGTTTGTATATTTGTTTCTATCTCCTTTTTTTTTGTTTTTTTTTTGTTTTCTGTTTGTTCTGCTCTTTGGGGGTTGATATGCTCATTCCATCTGAAGCTGTGGGTTGTTATTTGAAGCATACTTTGGTCATTAGGAGAGAAGTGGTTTAGATATTTTCAGATTATCTGATTCAATGATTCTGTCCTAAATTCTTTGTTTCATGTTTGTTTTCAATAAAGGTTGTGGAAAGTTTTTCAAGAGCAACGTACTGAGTAAGTAGCATCCAATCAGTTCCCCTGAATTTGCCACAAATCCTTAAAATCATCTCCTCTTCTAGTAGTGTATTTATCTTAGGATGACAGTATTGTAAAATTTGAATGAAAAATCCGACTTCCAAGTGCTGTTATGAGGTCCATTGTAGTTTTCAACCTAGATCAGATATTAAACATTTGACATATTGAGAAAAAAGAAGCAAAATTAAATGAAATATCTGAAATTCCAAAAGAAAAGAAAAGAATTATCAAAAGAAGAAGAATCAATATGAATGGGTGATTCCAGTATCTCTACTGGGGCTATGGACGCCTGTTTGGTAGTAGAGCAATTTTGTGAGAGAACTAGAGGTATCTCCGTTGGGGCTATGGACGCCTGACTGGTAGTGGAACAATACCCGAGATATCATTGCACGAAGGAAATCAACTCATGTAGCCCAAATTTTACACATTGTTATTCAAAAGATGGAGAACTTTATGAAAGGAATGATGCACTATCAAGCACACACATAGATTCAGGGGTAGCTATTGTTTGACTTACATTTGAGATTTTAGCTCTACCTTGCTTTTTCTAACCGACCTAATTAGAGTTGTGATGTTCTTGAACCAGGAGTTCTGGATAGCTGAATCCTTCGGATTCATGAAAATGGTTAAACCATTTTCCCAGCTGAGTCACCATTTGTTATGCCTTGCATAACCACCCCACTTTGGTTTGGATCAAAATGGGTCCCCCTTTTCTTTTGATTTCTTTGCTTCTGGTTACTTGCTTTCCTCTTTGGAATTCTTGTCATTTTTCCTTCTGATTTTGACTCTTGATCTATCTGATTTAATCTTGGTTCTATCTCAACATAAATTGGTTTTCCTTCTTGTTAGGAATTCACTAAAATAATTGTAAGAAATGGTGATTTTACTATAATATGCCTTATTTGCTGTTGAGGACTAATGCAGACCTTCCTTTTGCAGGGTTAAATCCTACACTTGATGATATTTCTTAGTTGGGGATCGGTTGGAGGGCATTCCTCAAATCTAGTTGATCTTAAAAATCAGCTAAGGCAAAGGTCGACAAAACCCCAGAGATGTCACAGCGAGTGAAATTCATGTGCAGTCAACTATCGGCATGACATCAATCAAAGTCACGGCGACTAGGAGTGTTCTATCAGCAGGGAAAAAGATTTCACTTCGATGGGAGTCACCTTCCTCTCCAAAAGGTCTTGGTGAAGGTTTTAAGTCTTGCCGACAGTCAGCAAAGCAAAGTGCTTCGGTAGGAGATTTTCTTTGGGAAGAAGTCTTGGCAACTTCTATATGTCTCGCCGACCGTTGCCAAAGGGATTCATGTATCGGCATAGGGCTTTCTCCCCGCCAAGAGGTTTCGATGACTTCTCGATGTCTCATTGACCCCGATAAAGTTATATCTCTCGGCGGGAGACTTTCCTTTGGAGGGAGGTCTTGGTGAGTACATTTGGTCACACCGACAAGGCACAAGGAGGGGGCATCTATCGGTATGACCATAAGGAGGTCTGGGCGACATAAAGGTGATTTCGCCTGGAGTCTTATCGACGTAGAGTGGTCCCACCAAAGGTCTAAGGTCGACAAAGGGTTAAACCTTCGGCATGATGTCTAGCCAAAGGGGTGAGGTTACAACGACACATGTGAAATGAAATAATACATGTTAGTACGACTACAGAAGGGTCTTCCTGAAAGGAAAGGATCGCTAAAGGATGATGCCTTCGACGAAGTGTCTTGCCGAATAGGGAAGTCACGTCGAAAGGCTTTAGCTTGGGGTGACTCGAAGGGAATGCAACGGGTTTGGTAGGATGTCCTGCCGACCCAAGAAGGTCTTGGCAACAACAGAGTTCGGTGCAAGGAAGCTTCAGTCGGTGTAAAGTCCCACCAACCAAAGAATGTCTCAGTGACATGGAGGAAGCCTGGCAAGAGTGAAAGAGATTGGCGAAGGGTCTCATCGTAGGTGAAAGGTTTCATCAAAACAAAAGAGCTCGAGGAGAACAAATTGATGTTGCCATAGCTCTCGCCGATCAGAGGAAGTCTTATTCAAATAAAAAGGCATCGGCATAGCTATTGGAGCTCGCTAAGAGGTCTCAGCAACCCCGAAGTGTCTTACCGATGGAATCAAACAACTCGGCAGAGGAAGAAGACCTCGATATAAGGTCTCGGCGAAGAAGAAAGGTCTCGCCGATATGAAGGAATATCGGCATAATCTCTTGCCGATTCAATAGGGTCTAGCTGAAATGAAACAAAGTCGCCGGAGGATGGTTGGCTCGGTGTGATGTCTCACCAACCCAGCGGGTCTCACCGAAAAGAAGATGAGCTCGAGGGGCATTCACCATGACTTCTCGCCGAAGGTTATGTTTTCACCACAAGGTCTTAGCGAAGGAAGGGAGTCTTTCCGATAATAAGGGAAGGCTCAGTGAGAGAAGAAACTTCAAGGTAAGGTCTCCCTAAAACCATGAGGTTTCCTTGACAGAAAACAAGGCTCGCCCAAGGAATCTGGCATCACCGTAACTCTCACCGATGCAGAACGAGCTCAACGATAGAAAACAAAAGCTTGGCATGATGTCCTACCAACTTCATAGGATCTTCCTAATGCAAAGTGGGCTCGGCGAGAATGAAAAGGAGTTTGCTCAAACTCTTGCCGACATGAAATAACAGGCATCGGCAAAAGGGGATTCCATCGCCACAGGGTCTTGGCGAGATCTTTATGTCTCACCGATAGGACGTGCCTCCAAGGAGAATGGACGCATTCACTGAAAGGAAAAGGAGCTTACGAAGATGTCCTATCGAAGGGACTTGGTCACATCGAAGCATAAGGGAGCAAGCTCAGTGAGAATACGAGGAAATCGGGGAGACTCCATATGAGTAAGAGACTTCGCTATGAGGTCACAGGGACAAGCGATATTCTCCCCGACATAAAAATGAGGATCGCCATTGGAATCATGGGGTTAGCCGAGATGTCTTGCCGAGAGCATGCGGCCTTGCCGATAGGTTTTGGGAGCTCATACTTACTTTTGTAGCTCGCTAAAGTGTCTTACCGATTGTCTTGTGTCATGTCGATAACTGCATAGTGGTAATAACGCATCAGGGAGACACCGATGGTGTCTCACCAACATGCGATACTGTTTAGACCACTTTTGTCTACCAAAGAATCCTGTGTGGCATGTGATCATCTAATTAGAGAGAGCTAAGATGATCCTTTAACTGATTGACCGCTCCTATGAAAGAAAGACTAACAGAGTGTGACTAGGTGGATTTCTTCTGGGAACAAGTGGTGTTTCAAATTGGTAAGGAGGTTCAACGGTGCTTCTAATAGGTGGTTAACACGCAAAAATCCCATAGCGTGCAGAAGGCTACTTCAATGAAGAAAGCCATGACACAAAAGGACAGCTATGGCAACCATTGATGACAAAGGCAGTTGGTATTAATGGTAGGATATCCTGGTGCATTCAAGGCAACCCTGAGAAGGAGTTTAAGGATGGACACGAAGGCTTGAAGTAAATACCGCAGCAGAAAAAGATCTACAGATCTTTTCCAGAAACCCTTCATCGACAACATGGACAAAATGATTCACATTGAATGCACAACCGACTTTCCTCAAAAGATCAGAGGGCCAACCTTCATGTAGTGAAGTAGATATTTTGTAAAACCCTAGTGCAAGAGACAACACATTCAAGTTGATTACATCTTGTATATAAGGCATGCTTGCCTCTTGGTAAAGGTTAGAACTTTTGGAAGGAAGACAAAGCTTTGTTAGAAGGATTTAAAAGAAAGTTAGGACTGTTAGGAATTAGTCAGCTAGTAGGAGAGAGTTGCATATTGATTCTGAGTAATAAGAGTTTCTTTTTATCTTCTTGGTTAGCAGTAATATTTTAGTATACACTGTAATGTATTCTCTAAGTTCTCTTAGTGTAGTTGGAAACAATCTGGAGCTTCAGATTCTCTGTACACTGGTGATTGTGCTAGCTTTGTAAATATTGTTTATCTATTTTAATAACAGTAGAAACAATCAGAGTTTAATCCACTTCTTATTGTGTTCCTGAATGATATTTGTCTTAATTTGATCATTTGATTTGTGAAGTCTTCAAGGAATGAAATATTGTTTTATGTTTTATTTAAATGGTAATTAAAATCTGTTATGCGAATTAGCATTGTGAATGAAAGAGGTTGTATGTCAATCACAAGCTTATCTTGTTTTGTAGTTTTAGTTTAAAATTCCTTGAAGTTAACAAGTCTTGTTAAGGTTGGATGAACTATTGTTCTTTTTCTGTTTCAAAAACTCTAACTTATCTTTTTTTATATTTCTTCAAAAAAAACCCTGTTAGAGTAGGTTTTATTTCATGCTTGATCTTAAAACAATCCAGAAGCTCAGCACCAACAGGCCCCTTGAATATTACTGTTGCATTGGCCACTGAGTAACATCAACACAGTTGAGACCCAATTACCAAGACCTTGGGAGCTAAGGCATCCATGTGTTGCCTTTCTCTTTCAGGAGAAGCAGGATAGCAATATTCTGCTTGCATTGTTGTGGTGCTAAAATCACCATCCACAAGAAGTAAGAATTGAATATCTACCTTTAGAAAGAGGAAACTTAAAACTTGGCTTATGGGATTCCATATGCTTACTATGAACAATCATTATTTTCCTACAAAGCTCCATAAGGATGATCTTGTCACTAGGGTATCTTGGGTGCATGTAAGGATAACCCGTAAAACAACCAAATCTCAAGTATGTGAATGTTGGAAATTGTAAATACAAACAACCATATCTATTAACTATGGCCCAAGCTTCATCTAAAACCGTTTATTTTTCAAATCCTTGTGAAACAAACATAGAAAAGTAGCAAAGAAGGCATCGTTGACCCTTCAGAAGTGATGAATACTTTTATCTAGGGTTAACTGAGGATAGTAATAATATATTGGAATATGCCTTTTGTCACCTTCTGATGTTAGACCTAGAAAACTCCTCATGGATGCAACAACATATACCCAATAGGAGGTCATGTAAAACTTCAAGGAAGTGGTACCTTGACCATTTATTCATGGATATCATGACTAATCTATTGTCCCCAATAAATTTGTTGCTTTCTATTCTTAATAACATGAATATATAAGAACATCCAATCTTGAAAGGTAGAGGAGGTAGGAAAACCTTTAACCCTACTGAGAAGGGTAATCAAATCATTTATTTCTTCAACAAAAACACTTCAAGGGAAACTCTTCAGCCATCTTGCAATGCTTTGTTGCAGATTCTTCAACCATCTGCCATTGTTTGTCTTTTTACAATTATCTGGATCTTGATCATAATGTGCATCCACCCTCTCAATTGTTAGACTAAGATATATGTTAATGCTCGGACATTGAAAAATCAAATCAAAGAAATCTGCATCAAGCCTAATAACCACATTCCCATCATCATCCCTGACACTTCTATCATCTTGATTATAGTGTGTGGCCGCTGCAAGTACAAACTCAAGATCATGTGCGGCAACTAGGAAAGGAGGACACGAACTAAATGCTACTTTCAACTATATATCTCATCCCTTTGATCAAAGGTTGCTTCTTGGTTCGCTCCACAAAGTTGGACATATCCACATGTCCTATTTCAATATCCTTAATCTCATTGATTTTTGAAGACACTAAAGTCATCGAGAAAACCCCTTAGTACTTGTACTTCATGGCTTTAGTTTTGCTTGGAGATGCCTTAGTCATTGATAGAGTTGCTTCATAACTTTCAAGAAATTGAGCATGAAGGAATCAGGTAGTATGCAAAGGAAACTGTAGCAAGAAGGTTAAATTTCCTAGTGTTCGAAAATTTTTGGGTTATGTGCACAAGTGGGAAAATTAAGAGCAGTTGCATATGCTTGAGGGGTTTAAGTGCAAAGGTGTTGAAAAACTAAGCAGATGTGGGTGGACTAGAAACTTGAATTGGAAGGTGAAAATTTTGGATTCTAGTGTAATGGCGCTAAAATTTAGTGCCTTTGCATGTGCATTATTGATTTGGGTGAAAAGCGAAAAAAATCAACAACTTTGCAAATGTTTTTTATTTCATGTGTAGGCGCACTAAAATTTAACGCTTATGGATATTGATAGATGAAAAATATGCAAGGGCGGAGAATTTCTCTACCCCTGCATGGGGTAAAACTATTTAAGTGCATAATCAATTTAGTTAACTCACTAATCAAAATAATAAACTAAATAATCAATTTAGTTAACTCACCATTGACAAGCTAATCAATTTGGCTAACTCATGAAGTTACAAATTAATTAATAAAATCAAATAATTATCAATTCACTTATTAAATGAGTTGACTACCTAGTCATTTCCATCCATTTTGCAAATTGATTGTCACCTCTCCCCATCATATCAATCAATTTCGTGGATCCAACTCATGATCCAAGAATTTGATCATTCAATTCCCTTTCATTTAAAAAAATAAATAAATCAAAGCTTAATTCTCTATTTTCACTATCCCATCCTGAATTGAACAAATAGATGTTGTAGTGCACTAAACAAGATACATTCAAGCATTAAGATCGAGAACATATCCACTTCATACTCTTTCAAAAATTTACATATTTTGTTAGAATAATAAATTTTAAATATTATTTTTAATTCTTAATTTTATTCTGATTCTCATAATTATTGAAAAATCCTTAAAAAATATATATATCAATATCTTACTTAAAATCTTCTCCAAAGCATGGTTTACTATTGCCAGATATGTAAGATTAATATGATTTAAGATTCCTTTCCTACGCGAAGAAACACAACTTTGGACTTTATGTCTGTATTCTTCCTTATTCTTTTGTTACTAATTCTGAACACCCACCCTTCTTAAACAACTTAAATATTATATTGATGATTGGCAGAGAAACAGAAAAACGGGGCCACATAGAACTAGAACATTGTTTGAGCTTTAACAAAGTGAAGTGGTTTACTTGAAGTCTCTTCCAACTGCACATTTTGTAGAGCCTTACCATCTACTTTGCATCATCACTAACCAATCTGTCATGTTATACCACCTTCTCCTCCATCAACTGCACCACTACCACCACAAATCTACCCAAACTTACTCCTCCTATCAAGCTTGTATATGCATATATAATGTCCTTAGATATCATTGATTTCAAACACACAATCACTCACATTTCATTCTCATCTTCTAGACATCCTTGCAGTTGGCATTTCATAGTTTTACAATGGGGATATCTAATTACCATTTAATAATGGTTGGGTTCTTGGTATTCATGGGCAATGTCAACATGAGCTGGTCTCAGTTTGGCTTAACCCAACCACTAGTCAATCAGCCCTTAAACCAGCCTTTTTCTCCCTTGGCCCAGCCAGGGCTAACTAATCAGCCTGATGATATGACTGCAGATTCTCCAAGTGGTCAGCCCTTGCTTAACCAGCCATTATCTCCATTCAACAATCAGCCCTTACTTAGCCAGCCCTCATCTCCATTGACCCAACCAGGGCTAACTGATGAGCCTGATGATATGACTTCAGATTCTCCAAGTGGTCAGCCCTTGCTTAACCAACCATTATCTCCATTCAACAATCAGCCCTTAGTTAGCCAGCCATCATCTCCATTGACCCAACCAGAGCTAACTGATGATGATATGACTTCAGATTCTCCAACTGGTCAGCCTTTACTTAGCCAGCCATTATCCCCATTCAATAATCAGCCCTTACTTAACCAGCCATTATCTCCATTCAATAACCAGCCATTGCTAAACAGTCCATTTTCCACATTCAACAACCAGCCACAGGTTAACCAGCCCTTGTCTAATACATTTAACCAGCCCGGAGGATTGAACCAGGCTGGAGGATTGAACCAGCCAGGCTTATCCACACTGAACCAACCATTTACCAGCGGCTTTTCTTTAACAGGGGCTGCCAACCAGCTGTCAGCAGGCTCTGTGGTCATGGTGGGTGGTCTCATTGTATTAGTTCTACAAACCTTGGTCATATTCTGATTAAGTTACTTGGGTCATTTTTTTATGAAAAGTGGAACGCTTGAGCTACCCATTTTACTCTTTGCTTTGGTGGCCATGAGAAAAAAATAATGGTTTTCAAGGCATTACCTGCACCAATAGCTTTGTCAATCTCAAACCGTAATTTGGGGTGCAAGTTTCTTGGCTGATGTTTCCTTATCCTTGGTACCAACTCATTGATTTCAGGTCCATGTTCCTTGTTGATTTGTTTAAATCTCTCGCTTCTTCATTACAATATCCCTAGCAGTTCCAGTGTTATATCTTGTGCTCCATCTGATGTGATTTCTCTACCCAGTAGTAGTACCCACTAATACTCCCTAATTGTGTATCTATTAGTTTTAATTTGGGTTTGTTTTTGAGGAGTGAAGGGAGAATATTTCAGCAGTTTATTTGGATTGATTTCTCAGTTACTTCTATAGGGTCTCATGACTGCCTCATTATGGCTATGTAAATAAGAAACTATCAGTAATATTTTGAATTGAAAGGATGCCCAGTGTTTGATTTCATGGCTATGAGTTCGATATAGATGTAATGGTTTATAGCAGATTACATTCAGTGGCTTGAGGGCTTTCGCAATGGGAGAATCTGCCAATTAACATGTTTATTTCGTTGAATTGAATTCTCTCTTGTCATAATGATTATGAAATTGATCCAATTATTTAACTTATGCACTTTCACTAATATATAGTTGAGAAATTAGAAACCAGGAGATCATTATTAGCATAAAATTATCACCACTATAACGATTCATAAAACACACTGTATTTTTGGTTTAAAAAAAATACAAATATGGACAACTAAAACTTTCAACATCAAGCAAAGCAATGAGAAACATCTGGTATATCTCTGAACAATAATATAATCTGCATGTCCTTGTCAAAGCTGCCAATCTTCCAAATCAAAGTTCATTAGATACTATCTAATTAATAATGCTATTGTTTTAAATGTGGGAGAGATAAAAACCCTCTCTTCTCCTCTCCCTGGTGCCTTGTGCATTTAATTGTATTTAGACTACAGGGTAGCTTATACTATATAGTAAATGAAACCACCCCTCACTGTGTTCAAACTATGGGGTAAAACTTGTAAGGTGTTTTTAACTATGGCATTGATGTTACAATTTATGTTACAGGAAATGGTGAATGAAAATCAGTTGTTACTTCAGATTATACAGGGGTCAAGCCAATTGTACGTGCAATGGTTTGAATATATACTCCTTTTACCCACTATAACGTGCTTGCTATAATTTTGCTAAGGAAGATTATGTTTCCTTTTGGCACAATCTTGGTTAATCCAATTAAATGCATACACGTGAGAATTGGGAATGACAGATTGAACAATTTTACTTCTTGTTTTAAGAAATTAAATGTGGATAGGAATACATAGAGATAAAAGATTATGGATCATTGTTGAACATCTTGAAGTTTTCTTTGATTTTGTCTTGATTTTTATTTTTCTGCGTCAAATCTAAGATTGGAGACTTGTCCTGTCCCTCTACTCTTGACCCTATCTATTGTAGAATTCCACTCTTCTATTTGTCTCATGAATAGTAGTCTACTTTGATTCTTTTGATCTTAAGGCTAGTGATATTTAAGAACACCTAGATTGTGTTGCCATTTTGTCTCAAGGGGGACATGTTCTCCTATTGTCAACCCCTAGAAAACAAAGAAAAATGCTTGAAGACAACAAGGAAGCACCCTAGAATTATGAATGCAGTTTCTTTATGTTTTTTCATACAACAAATCTAAATGTTTCATTATTGATTTCACTTTGAATGCTCTAGGATGAGAGGATGCTTGAGAGAGATAGATGGTGTGAAATGAGTGCAATTAATTACCTGTAAATAATAGCACATAGCACTAAATCATGTAAAAGTGTGTTTCGTCATCTTTAGGTAAGAAAGGTAAAGGGTTCAATCATCCAAATTTGAATTTGAAAATACGAGGGTCAAGTCCATGACCACAAAAATGAACCTAAATAGTGAAATGGTCAATTCTTGGCAAATAATAGCTATACCTAGTAGGTGTATAAATAAGTGAAATAAATGTGGGGAATTAGTTGAATGTATTGGGATATGTGCACATGGAGATAAGGTAGGGGTCAGACATGTGGGGATGAGTATGGATAAGGATATGTAAAGGCTAGGGGAATGACCCCAACTTTACATAAGATTTTTTTGTTTGTCAATATGTACATGTATTAAGAGATTTCCTTAAAATGTGCATAACATAAAGTGGGCAATAGTATGAATATGCAAATTTCACCATTGTATTTTGCCTCCACTTTAAGATACACATGAATCTTAAAAATATTATGCATCTAAAAGTATATGGAACTCACAATCATGCATGCAATGTAAATAGTTAGACATCAAAAAATATTTTCATGGGGTCCACATAAATTAATAGACCATATAAGATGTGATTATGTGTTCTTCAACATATGAGCTCCCCATGAGAACTTGCAAGAAAAAGGAAAAGTATGACACGAGTATCTTCTATCTAGCAAGTGAAATTAAGTACAAAATAGGAGCTTACCAAAATATCTAGGAAATGAATAAAGTTATATAATTTTTCCTATTAAAAAATTGACGACCTTGGGATTGCACAACACATGAATCACATTACATGTCATGTGATATCGATCTATTTGATCACATTGATCATTATTTTATTTATCTATCAATATGTGGAGCCTCAACATACAATTGTTAGTGACAATATATGCCCCCTTCAATTGGTTTTATGGATATAAAGAAAGCTATTGAGGGAGAGGGAAAATCATACTGGAAGTAAATGTAATCTAGAGATAAGAATGTAAGAGTGTACTTATATAAATTAAAATAAATAAAAAATGATATTGTAAATATATAAAATGATAAGGTTGTGGGAATTAGGCACCATTCAAAATCCATGGACATTTTTCAATTGTATTTAATTATTCTTGTTGATAAATAATGTTATATCTCCAAGGATTATGAAGAGGGTGTAAAGTGGAAAAATGAATCCTAGATCCAACAAGTAGATAACTAGGATCAACTTCTTTTTCTTTGACTTCACATTCACAAACCAACTAGGGTTGATGATTGTCTTGTTGTCACAATGGAGACCCAATATCCTAGGGTTTGGTCCTTTTGAGTTACAAAGAGGAGAATTTTAATGTGTTTTTAATAAGCCTAATTGACATAAACCCTAGATCTAAAAATATAATTTATCACACAGATGAAAATAAAAATTGATAGAACAAACCCAAATCTGGAATATGATGATAGAGAGGAACTTGTAACTTAAAGTTGAACCTAAATTATAGGGATAGTGATGTGGGTGCCCTAAACTAGAGAGTCAACTTTTTTGGAATCTTTGGAACTTTGATGATGTATTACAGGCTACTTTGTGTTTCTTGTATAATTGTTTGATGATGAAACCTTCATATCTAACATGCACACATAAAAAGAGGGGGAAAGGTTGTGCTATATAGGATCTTGCCTAAGTCAAACCCCATTTTAGTGTTTCCACATCCACATACAACAAATGATGATGATTAAGAGGGCTTATGCTAGGTTGGGTAGAGGTCAAATAATGCCAATTGACTGAAATCAAATGATAAATAGTAATGTTACCTTGGTATTAAATCCTTGTCAAAGTGATGTCCACAACATAAGTTGCCACAAAAGTTGATTGATGGATGCTTGGATTGCTTGATAAACTTGCAAAAGGTTAGTCCATAAAACACTATAGATTGTTGTAGCTACCATGTAGAGATAACTCAATACAACAAGTGAATCATGATCATAGTACCTCCTTGTCCATAATTGCCTTCTTTGCTTTTTTTCTTCTTCTGAGAATAAAACTTGTTTATATATGCATCTCGACTAATATTTTTGATTATAGGCTGACCTGGGATCTTTTTAAATCTCCAAAGAGTGACACCAAAACACCTAAATTCCATCATAGGTTCTAGGGTACTAATAGAAATTTCCAAATAATTATCAATTTGATTCTTTAATATTAAAAATATTGATTTAATATTAAAGGAATCAAAATCTATGATCAAATATCATACTCTATTTCTATAGGTCACTAATGTTTTTTCATGATAGGCATAGCAACTTCTAACATATACACCAACTAGGGATCTCCACACACTTGTAAATACTTTACCTTCTAATATGATAGGAGGAGGCCTCTTATTAATGCTTCAAATCCTACTAGATTGTTAGTACATGTGAACTATAATATGTATGATGCAAAAAAATATTTTCCTTTTAGGTTAGTCAACTCAACACTTCCACCACAACCTTATTTGGATTTAGACCCATCAAATTTCAAAGTCAAAATTAAGTTATCTATTATGGACCTTGGAGTCCTAAAGTAGGCTTATTATCTTATTATTGCATATTTTTACGTTGCCTAAGAGTATCATCCATGCTAATGTCTTGTAGTTGTATTTCAAGCATATGAACATATTTTGTGTTAGTGGTATCTTCAATAATACCAATTTTACTCATCTCTAGTGCTATTGTATGAAATTTCTCTACAACTTCTAGGCATGTAGAATTTTTTTTTGTGGATGAATTATGTTATGTATTCTACACTAATTAGAAAGTAGGAAATTATAAGTACATACCTAGGTCCCCAAAATTCTCTTTTCATTGGCTAATGTATACATAAAATCATAGAGACAAGAGTTGAGAGGCATGCACCCACAAACCTAGTTATGAATTTTCTCCTTCTCTACCTAGACCATGTCCACCTAAGAAGCAAAAAGTAACAAGGAATTCATCCATTATGTAGACTCTAGTATCAAAATTTGCAAAATAAACTTCATTACAATCATCATATTTTGCTTTATCCTAGGTTAAATTTCAAATTTAATTTGATTTTGATTTCCCTTCCAAGGTAACCAAAAATGTGAAAAATTATTAGTAAAATAAAAAGAGAGGTTCTTTAATCATTCTATATTGAGAATCATTACATAAAGCTAAGGGATATATAATACCTAGATATTGGTACATTTTTGTAATCAAGGTTCTAATCCTAGCTAGATGTACACATTTGTCAACTCACCCACAACTCTCACTTATATCTATCCAAATATTTTTTTTATGTTGGTTTGGATTGGGGACCATCCCCAACTTCATATAAATAGAATAAGACATAATTTAAAAAAAATAAATATAACCAACCAAACAATTATGCAAGTTCTTACCAAATATTCAAAAACTTAGAAGGAAAGGGGGGGGACCTGACCTAACTTATTTAAGGCTGCAAGTGCATCTATAGTTCCAAAAATTTGATCTTTACATTCTACTTTTTATTTATCTTTTTATGATTTAATATTCTTTCGTATTTTTTTACGAAACAAATAAAAGCCTCTTTCTGATATGGAAATTTTCAGAGACATGTTAGCTATAGTTTTCTTTAAATTCTTAATCACATCATAATTGTGATCCACTCGGGACATAACCCTAGCATATGTTGGATAATTTTTTTTTATATGATCCTCCTTGAGGATCTTTAGGAGTAGATAGGTTGACGTTGTTGGGACTGAGGTCTGATGAAGTGGGGTTACCATTCAAAGGATTTGATTATGTAAGTGGTTCCTTGTTCTTATTCCATAAGAATGAATTGCTCTTAGCCTAATAGAAGGCACTTGAAACTCATCATATTCTATCACTGATTCATTTTCCTCTTAAAATGGGAAAATATATGTTTCTAACATCATTGTAATATCAATGTCTCTAAAATTTCCACTACTATTGCAACCATCACTCCTATTTTATTGGTAAACTTATGCCATTTTAAACATTTTCTCCATCTTTGGTTCGTTTATCTCTGAATGAGAAGTTGTATCATGACGCCTACACCAACTAGGCAATGAATTTAGATAAGAAAAATTTATTGAATTAGCCTAACTTGTTGAATCTTGGTTCACATTATCCATATGGATAGGAATGCCCCCATTGTTATGCCTAATGCTTCATTATCTATTAGGCATTTAATTTTGAGATCCTTTATTCTAAATATTCTAAATCTATAAATTATTTTGGTTATTGTTTTTTTTTTTAATTCTATGAATTACCTTGTTTGCGATTCTTTACTAAAGGAGGACTAACCTTTATTATTGTAAGATCATTTTAACTTGTGTAAGAGTCTTCTTTAATGCTTCTAGTTTTAATGCTAGCTATTTATTTGAAGATGTTCTTTTATGATGCACACTTGTGGTAGGAATTTGGATGCATGAGATGTATTAGTAATAACAGGAGCATTTTTGGCCCTACCTCAAGTAAGATAACATGGGAGTAGGGAAAACCTAGTTCAAGGGTTGTTGATACATAACTTAATTTTTACCTTGGAGAATAATACTTTGGATGAGATTTATCAAGGGCATTTGATTGGACAAAGCATTATTAATATCGAGGATTTGAGTACTCATCCTTGGATACCTTATTGAAGGTAACAATCTTACAACCCCATTTATTAAATGATCCACTTTATCTTGTATTCTTACTAATTGTTTGTAGGAAAGTGGAAAAGTGTTCATATTTGCTTCTATCCTCCTTGGGAATAACCTAATTAAAATATCCAAAGCCTTGAGGTATATTTGAATATATATTACTTCATTCATAAGATAAAGATTTTACCCTCTTGTATATTTTATGGAAGCTAGTGTTGAATAGGCCTAAAGTCTCATCGGGTTCTCTTTTGCAACTAAAAAATGATGGTACAAGAAAATTGGGTTAATATATATCTTAAATTGATTAAAAAATGCATCTTTTGAAAGTTCCCAACTTGTGAATATATCTAGTAGGAAAAATCAAATACCATCTACATTAAAAATATCCTAAAGAAAATAAGAATAACCTACACACCACATCCTCATGTTTAATGCAGACTATAATAATTGTATCCTTAAGAGGCTTACAATGTTCCTCAACACTCTTACTCTTCCCATAGATGAATTTAACACAATTTTTTGTAGGGTCCGTAATCATCTCATGGGCATCACTAGGTATGGCAAGAGGTGAGTTGTTAATAGAAAATAAATCCATTGGTGGGGGTTGAGGTGGTACAACTAGTGAGACTGATTTGAATATGAAATTATGGATCAAGGATAGAAGGTGTAATCTAATTTTCAACAAATTTTCCTTTATCACTCCTTATTTTTCTATCTTGAGTTAAGTCAATATATTGGTAACCACCCTCCTTAAGGGATACATATCTAGTTACTCTTATGTACCATCCAATGGGTGCTAGATTTGAATGGTTTAGTTTGATTATTCCCTCCCTCTAGAACCAATTATATTGATGGTACTTATGACACATGAAACTAAAGTAGAACTAAGATCACTCTAATTCTCCTAGAAAGATAATTTATCTTAGGAATCAATCAATTCCAAATGTCCTATGTGTGAGGTTATAGTTTTTTCAAAACAACCTAGTGGTATATGTGATTATTTTGTTCAAGGGAGCCTATACATGAGGTTATGGTAGTGTTGTAACAACCAAATGGTCTATGTTATTTTTTGTTCAAGGCTCCTATGCTCATAAAATAATATTCTTGATAATTCATACATATAGAGGGTTATCTTGCTAAAATAATTGATAAACATTTCTATTGTTGAATAAAACATTTCTCATATAATCCTAATTGACTAGATTTATAAAAAAGAGTCAAAATATATTATAATTTAAAGAAGTGAAAATAAATGTAAAGAACCAATGATGCACTAAGTTTTAGCCTTAATGCTAAAAGGTCTAATAAATCCAAATAACCTACAATGTAGTGATCAATATTTCACTCTATCATGAACACTATGTATGCAATATTCTAAGGAATTGGAAAACAATATTTGATTTAAGTGCATAAAACCACCATATTATTTGCATAGACTTCACACACCAACCCTAGTTTAAAGAACTTTATAATATTTCACCAAGTAACTCAACTTAAAGAGCCCAAAAAATAAGATACACCACCACCAATGGAGAGAAAATTTAGAAGAAATAAGGCATGATAATTTGATTGATTTGTGATGGGTGCATTATAACTTCCAACAAGATAGCCTACATTCAAAATTCAATAGTTTTCTTCATTTCCAAAATTTCTAACCTGTACAATGTTTTCAAAACTAACATATCTACCCATTTTGGGAGCCTAACAAGTTACAATTACAAGATCAAGTTAGCCTATATTCTAAGTTAACATCTAGGACCAAAATTTACAAGTTACATTTGTTTCTAGGAGACTTAGGCTCCCCAAATTAAATCACTCATTTTTCTAGGTGGGCCTAGGAAAATAATTACAATAGGGTACACTTAAAAAAAGAGTGGCCTACATCATTGAAAGAATATAAATGATAAATGAGATGAGAATGGGATCACCTAACCCCTTGATCTCTTGTTGCATGCCACAAATTTGTAAATTGTGCCCTAAAATTCTCAAAGTGTAAAAGTATTCACAAATAAAATTTGGGGAGACTAATAAAAAAACACCCAAGTAAACCCATGCTTGAAATCATGATCCTGATAGATAACTTAATATAAAATAATCTAGGAACAAAAATTAGGAAAACCAATAAATGAGTAGTCAAAGATGAGGAAGGCCAAAACATTGACTCAAAAAAGAGGATATTCTAATTGAGAGATTTGGGCCTTGGGGATCAATATAACCTATCAACAAGAACCTCAATAAGAAAATATACATAACATTGGATGATCAGGGATTGCAATTTAGGAATACCATAAAATAAGCACACAAATAGGAGGATGACTGAAACCATGATTTTGAAAAGGATGCAACAATTAAGTGCGGGAGTCAAACTTTGGAGACACCCTAAAATAGGTACCTATACATGAGGATGACTAAAATACTAACTTTGAAAAGGATAAAAAAAGTTCTAAGGATGGGAGTTGGAATTTGAAGAGAAAACTAAACATGTACCTAAATAGGAGGATGACCAAAATCCTAATTCCAAAAAAGATAGAATAAAAAGTATGTGAGTCCGGAGCTTCAAGGGTTCAAGTAAATCGTCTTGGAATAGGATGGTTAAGACCGAACTCACAAATCTAATGCCTAACATCGTAGCTTATGAGGGCATGACATCATAAAGAAAAAAATAGTCCTAAACTTTGACAAATAGATTTGTTGAAGGGAAAAATATCCATACAACTAGGGCATGATTGAAAAATAGAAAGTGAACACAAAACCAATAAATCAAAGAAAATTAAAATTGAGGAAGGCAAAAAAACCAAAAGTTGTGTGTACTAGTGAACAAAACACACATCATGAACAAAGAAAAACAAAATAAATATACCATTAATAGATTAGGTAATAGACCCTACATGGTAAATGAAAAAGAAACATGATGGAAAAGTAGAGGAAAAACAATTCAAGCTCACACAATAAGCATAAACACTAGAAAGATGCCCAAGAAAATAACTCTCACTAAATCTTGAGATCATGAGGAAGAAAGAAGAACTAGGGGGAAAACAAAAATGTAAAAGGAAAATCAAGAAAGAATGAGAACAAACGGAAAAATGACATACGATAAAATTTCCACTTATGTAGAGTTAAGGGGTAGGTTGGGGTTATGTCACATCCTAGTCATCATCACTTTAGAGGTTCCTTTATAGTCATGCAAAGGTGACCAAACTAAAAATTCCAATGAAGGTGATCCATTAAACACATAACAAGTCTAGCCTACAAAACAATTGGAGTTTCAATACTACTCTATAATCATGCTAGGATGATCAAATCCAAAAGTTTTACAAAATGGAAATGATTAAGATAAACCCAAGACAAAATATCAAAATTAAAACTAGATAAAACCAACTAAAAGCATGAGAATATGTAAAGTAAAAAATATTAAGAAGAGGATCACTATTTTGCTAAGGAAAATGGGGGGTGTGTGTGTGTGTGTAAGGCACAACAATATCAAGCACATGAAATTTCACAATAATAAGATGGTAATCACTACCAGAAGCATCCAAGTGAATTGAAGGCCCATTGGTTAGGGCTTCACATTATCAAAGAGGTAACAATGGATAGTATAGTTAGAATAGAGATACTTGATTGAAAAATATTATTAGGAATATTTAATGATAGTAAACTTAAGTCATACTAAAATCAACAAAATTTTACTTATCTTTATTCCATCTAATGTGATTATTCTAGTTTATATTAGGATTTTCTTTTTAACAGTTTCTTTTACAATTTATTATTTTGAACATTTAAAACTATGTTATCTTTTGATATAAAAATATAACTATGCCCATACATTTGCATGTGATTGAGCACATTACTAATCCCACTATGCAAGCTGTATATAAGCATTAGATGTTATAAATTAAGAGCAACCACCATTGAAGAAAAGCAATAACCCACTACATAGATAAAAATAATAGGTTAGGGTGTGTGCTTATGATTTTACATGAAGGTTGTAATAAGTACAAGATGTGTAATGATAGGTTCCATGCAATTTTTTGACAAGAGAAGTTCCAGCTTATACATAGTTAGTAGGGTGTGAATGGAGCAAAAGTTCACACCTACTTTGCTACACACTCAATCACATAGGTTGTGGGTCCTTTTCTATGATGAGAACCAACTACATATTTTATAACATTTAGTATATCAAATGCAATAAACACAATTATAGAATGTCACTATGATTGACCATTTCAACATGGAAATGATAAGGATACATATTGGAATGAAAAGGCATGCAATAATAAGCATGTAAGCACAACACTTGTAACACAATAGAAGCCATTAATGAACCCCATAGCTACATCTACATCCACATGTAGTCAAATATTGCACTTGGTTAAATTCAACACTTTCCAACATTTCCAAGGATCCATTGCAACTTTCAAATCTTTTTTGGGGTTTGATTATCAACAAGAATGTCTCAAAATTCCCTCTTTCTCGAGACAAATCTCTAAAGATGCCTACAACATCACTCTTCCCAAATATCAAAATTTGACAAAAAAAAGATCGCAACCATATAAACACCATTGTATTAAGAAGAAAAAAGACATGGTAACATCTAATTTCAACATAGAGTGCACACAATAACTCCTAAGTACAAACAAGACATGCATTCGCTTAACCTTTATCTTCTCTCTTATTTGTTTATTCATCTATTTTGTAAGAAAAAACTTCAACTGAATCAATTACTTCAAAATCATCAAACATTCAATATTTTGTTGTTTAATATTTTTCCTCTTAAACTATGAAATGGACTCGTGAATATCTGAATAAAGGGAAAGTTATTGATAAATATTAAATAACAATTTTATAAACTGTTCCAGGTCTCTTCAATTTTATTAAAATATATGTGATCCTTCGATAGAAATAACATAAGAAAGACTTCATAATCTCATGAATATCACATGTTTTTATGATTTTCCTGCTGTTAAAGATTGTGAAAGACTTTCTATGGCGACAATGGAGTCACATGTTGCTAAATTTTCTCTTAAAGGATGTCTGTGGGGGCAGTTTAAATTTAAAAAAGTGTAGACAAGATTTATGAAAAGGAAGAAAGTAAATAGAATTATGGTGTTTGAAAATAATGAAGTATGTCCCTGTCCTTATTTCAATCAAGAATCTACTAACTT